>JBBPBQ010020321.1:55437252-55537713 GCA_037974755.1 Cicer yamashitae
ATTTTATAAATAAATTAATCATGATGAGATGAGTTTGATATGAAATAAATGTAAAAAAATTACATATTCATTTGACATGTCAATCACAATCTCTAATGGTAAAGTTTAGTTTACATATTAAACTATCTCTAATGGTAAAGTTTAGTTTACATATTAAACTATTTTGTCTAATACCTTACAATTTTAGATAATGACAAATATTATTTTTCTAAGAAAATACTAAATTGATGAAAGTGTCTGTAGGTTATTCACCTTCTCTAATGTTCATAAGAGGAAAAAATAATTTCTTAGGAAAAAACAAGACAAACAATAATTTATGTCGTATACTACACTTTTCAGTTATGAATTAAATAATATATTGTAACAAATTAAATAAAAATTGTTACGTATACAAATTGTTGATGAACTTGAAATTTTCATTTTTTTCTTCCAAAAAATTTAAAATTGATGAAAGTTTCTCTTGGTTATTAATCTTCTCTAATATTCGCAATAGAGAAAAAATAATTTATGTTTTGGACTACACTATTCTGTTATGGATTAAATAATATTTATTTAATCTATGTGAGATTTTGAAAGAAAAAAAAAACAAAAAAAACTAGTATCATGTTAAGGGACGAGATGATTTTAAAAGTGAATTCTAAGCGTCATCATAACAATAAAGTCTAAATTTTAGAATTCATGTAACCATTAAATTCTATTTTGACAACTAAGGATGGAAGTCCTTGTCCATAATTTGACACGCCTTATTATAAGACCACTTTGTCAGGTGATTTATAATTTTCTGATTAGTTTTCAAATTTAGAATAGTATTAATTATTGTTTTGTTAAAATTATTATTAATTATTTATCGTAGAGATAAAAATATGTGAAATAAAATATTTTATTATTTTTAAAATAACCATTTTTTAAAACTATTTTCTATTAAATATTGTAAATGAGATTTTGATATAATATTTTTTAGTATTTATGAGATGATAATTTAATAGATATTAATATTATAAATTAAATTTTAAAAAACACATTTACATTCTTTTATTTATAATAAAATGAAATTATAAAGTCATTATTTCAATATTGAAAATTAGAAGATACATTAATTTAAAACTTTAAAGAATGCGGTTACTTTAAAGTTTGGTGTGAACTTGAAGTAGAGATTTACGGTGGAGAATTGATTTGAACGAGAAAAATATCTTTAGCAATGAGGTGCATGGCTATGGCTATTATCCGTCGGGCATGGGAGGAAATAGTGGAGGATGGTGGCCAAGCGGTAAGAGAGAGAAAAGACAAATAAGTGTGAGTGAGAGAGAATATGTGCATCGCAAATTGCGAGCAACACGTTAAAAATGCCATGTGGGTCCCACGACCCTGGAAAGGAAGGTAGAGTGCGAGACATAGTTCCTCAATAAATACTGCCCCATTTCGCACTCATCTACCTCGCCCCCTCCCTCACTCCCTCTTCATCAATCAGTTTCTGCGCCGTCTCAACAACCTTTGCTCCTTTTTCCAACTCCAGGTATTTTCTTATTCCTCCTCTCATTTTTTCGCCTTCAATGTCGTGCATATTTTTCTCTAGGTTTTAATATATCGTTAGATCTAACAATTTATCACTCCTTTCGCTTGTTTTTTTTCTTCAATTTTAGGTCTCCGCGTTTCTATTACCTAAACATATTCCTTTACTCATTTATTTTGCTAATTTTTCATGTAAATTTGATTAACTACTATCAATATATGCCAATCCTTTGTTGATTTATTCCCTCGTTATATTATACGATTTTTTTCATGAGTTATTTGGTACTTTTATGTATTTTGTGTTCGGCGTTCAATATTTATGGCTTCTCTATCAGATCTAAAGAATAATCTCATTTTCCGTATTGTTTTTCGTATATTTGGTGATTCTGTACAATCTCTCAGAAAACTGTAGAGTTTTGTTCTTGCTTCATTTATTATTATAAAAATCAGTTAATATTTTTTGCGAAGGTGTTGTTTTTCTCTTGCGAATCTCATTTGGTCAGTATGAGTCTGTGTCTACATTCAACGCATGTCTGCTGAAAATGGATGACTGTTTTATAATTTTATTATTATTGTGTCAGCCTCAATTGTGATATGATGAATTTTTTTTATAAGTTGATTTGTACTACTTGGTTGGAAAGTGGGGTATATTTGGATTCTCTCAACTAAATTAAGTTTACAACAGAAAGATATCTCTGCAAGCCGGCAATTTTTAATGTTGTTTATGAAAGCTAAACAATTTGCATACCTTTGTTGCCACGCTCCCCTATTTTTTTTTACTTATTTTGTTGTCTATGATTTGATATTTAATAAGGATTTATAAAAAATGTGCCAATGACTCCCCAAGGCATCGTCGATCTCGATGGACACCTTCCCCAATTTGTTTTTGGTCTTAGACACCATCTAAATAGGCATTTTTTTTTTACCATGGTCTTGACGTGCATATTTAGATGAGTGAATGACTTTGAATTAAAGAAATTAAACACCTATTAAGTAATGTTATTAAATATTATAAATGAGTGATGCTTAGGTGCAGAATCCACTTCAGCACCTTAAAAAACTAGAGCTACATTATAGACATTCTTACTCTATATGAATTTGTGACTGATTTATTTTTATTACTTTCCAAAATAATTGTGGCATTTAACTTTTTTACTGACATAAAAAAAATATAAAAAATATATCATTTTATCCTTATTTCAATTTCAATTATCATTGTAAGCTTGAGAATCACATATTTGAAAATAATACACACAATAATAATAATATTAGAGTATACAGATAAAAAAATTTCATAAAAACTTAAGTCATTATCTTTACTTAAAAGTGATTATTAAATAAATTTTGTGACGGTTATTATGAGATGAATCAAATATATAATAGTAATATAATATAAATATAAAGTTTGAATGATTTTTCTTGGCGAAAGTTTCGATGACTTATTTTATATTAAAATAGATATATATATATATATATATATATATATATATATATTATGTGGAATACGTTGTACTCACCGGAAGAAAAAAATGACATATTGAGGGTTTCCCTTTTGGGCGTGCGGACGGTTTTAACAAGATGGTATAGTTATTAATTAACATCCTTTTCTTTGAAAACTAAATGTAATGACTTTTTAGGATTGTCATAAGAGAATGGATTACTACACTAAACTAAGAGAAAATAAATTTGAAGAGAGAGAAAATGTAAGAGAGAGAAAGATAATTTATTAAAGAGACGTAGAGAACTTGAGATATTGTTAAGCTTTTTTACGCTGTTTCCTTACAATTATTAAACTTTTTTATTTTTAAAAATGTTATAAAAAATAATAATGTTATTATTACACTCTGGTGTAAAATTTTAAAACAAAAAATTAAATTAAGAAAAATGATATTTGTGTGATGAAAAATATGAAACACGCACCCTGCTTTGATTTATTTATTTTTTCTTCAAATTTTACATTGAAAGTGATAAAAAAAATAATTTTTTGTAATATTCGTCTAAAAAAATATGAATACCTTTTTGTTTTAAAAGTAAATATCACGTGAAAAAGATCAGGGTCATGTCATGTGAGGAAAGTATTGTATGCAGCAAAAAACAGCTTAAAGTTTGGTAAGATGTTAAGTTCAGGGACCATCGATTATTGTCACATAAAGCGTATTTATTGATGTTCTGTCACCAGATTATTTTTTTGGTTACAACAGATTGGTCTCTATTATTTGTTTATTTATTTTAGATAAATGCTAATAGTATCTTTAAAATTTTTGATTTAGGAGCTAAACATGATAAAATTTTATAAGAATGTACAACTCTGAGATGAGTGATATACTAAAAAAAAAAATTTATTATGATTTTATTTTGGTGTAAAAAAAATTATGATTTTTAATAATAAAACTAGTATTTTTTAATCAATATTCTAAACTTCTATTAGTCATTTAGTACTATCGGCAGTACTCTTATTTTTCTAACTTGCTCACGTTATGTGGACCCTATGGTAATTGGTGTCCTGAGTCACGTGTTTTGATTACAGAAAATCTCCACAACATGACGAGGGTCACGATGTTTTTGTATGTTTAGTTTTATTGCTGATTTTGCAAGCTGTAATTGCGTTAGAAATGATAAATTATTCCCACGAGTTTGTCATATTCCTTCATTTATTCTAGTTAAATATAATAAAGTGTTGAACTGTAGTTTGGACCACCACTAGGCAAAATCCAATCAAATTCCTATCAGCCACGCAAATATAGCTCACTATAGGATTTTCGGTTCAAGCTGTGTGTTTTAGAAAGATTATTAAAGGTGCTTTTAGAGGTGCTTTATTTGGCACTTGTACACCCTCCATGCGGTGGTGTTTGGAGGTTCTTCATTCTAAATAATTAAATCTACTTTTGGGTTTTAGGAAGAGGATTGTGGTAGGAAAACTTATTTTTCTTTTAATGAAAATAGTGGAAAACTGGTATTAGAGAAGTAGTATACAAACATCAATATTGTTGAGAAAGTATGAAGTGTTGGCATAGGAATTAATTCTGTGTAGGATGTGATTTATCATAGGGTAGCAAAATAATAACGTAAGTGTCAAGGGACGGTGTTAACACTTAACATACATGAATTTGGGAGCTATAACTTATGGAGAAAATGACACATTTTTTATCAGATTGAAGGATCCCAAATGATAGATTATATGTTTGGACTATATTAGAAACAGAGGGACACTTTTTATCATATAGGGTCTCCGATGATTGATCATAGAATTTTCTAGTTATTAGTATATTATTGAAAAAGTTGTCTTACTTTTCTAACAGACCTTTTTCGAATAATTTCTATTAGGTGAGAATAAAAAACAACTATATCTCTTCCAAGGATATTCTATCAAATCCTTAGTATGGTCATGATTCATGACATCCGCTTTGAATACTTTGCCTCGAATGAGATAGAATTATACATTTCGCTTTATACTTTCTTTTATCTTTTTAATTTGTTTCATTGAATTATCTGTAAACTTCTCTTTGAGTGTATACAACCTTGTCAAAATATTTTTTCCTAGTACATACAAGGAAAGTTATGTGAATTTTGTATATTGTTTCAATCAAGAAATTGCTTCAATTTGTTTATGGATCTGAATAGTGTTGCATTTTTATTCTTCTTAATTGTGAATTTTTTTAACATGTTTTTGTGTATTGGATTAATTTATTAAGTAAAGAAAAACCAAAGGTTTTGCAACATATGATATGCTCATTCTAATTTTGTGTCCGTGTAGAGACAATTATGCTAGGTATAGCTGATGAGGATAGATTGAAGATTTCAGTCTTGTTACTGAGAATTGTACTACAAATTGCATTATGTAAACCTATGTTCAGTGCTTAGAGGAGTGTTGTAACAAAATGCATTTTTATGTCCTGGCAGGTTGCTGAGGATGGGAGCTGGTGGCCGAACCTCTGTTCCTCCTCAAAACAGGAAGTCAGAGAATGACACTGTGAAGCGGGTACCATCTGAAAAACCTCCATTTAGTCTCAGCCAGCTCAAGAAGGCCATTCCACCTCACTGTTTTAAGCGTTCTGTTATCCGTTCATTCTCCTATGTCGTTTATGACCTCACCATAGCCTTCTTCCTCTATTACGTTGCCACTCATTACTTCCAACACCTTCCTCGCCCTCTATCTTTCTTGGCCTGGCCTGCCTACTGGGCTATCCAAGGTTGCATCCTTACAGGTGTTTGGGTCATTGCACATGAGTGTGGCCATCATGCATTCAGTGACTATCAATGGCTTGATGATACAGTTGGTCTCATTCTCCACTCTGCCCTTCTAGTCCCTTACTTTTCATGGAAATACAGCCATCGCCGCCACCATTCCAACACTGGTTCTCTTGAGCGGGATGAAGTATTTGTGCCCAAACAGAAGTCTGGTACCTATTGGTACTCCAAATATCTTAGCAACAACCCACTAGGCAGAGTCCTCACAATTACTATCACCCTCACCCTTGGCTGGCCTCTTTACTTGGCTCTCAATGTTTCAGGCAGGCCTTATGATAGGTTTGCTTGCCACTTTAACCCATATGGTCCCATTTACTCTGATCGGGAGCGGCTTCAAATATATGTATCAGATGCAGGAATCCTTGCAGTATGCTATGGGCTTTACCTTCTCGCCATGGCTAAAGGACTTGCCTGGGTTGTGTGTGTTTATGGAGTTCCACTGCTAGTAGTCAATGGATTCTTGGTGCTGATTACATTTTTGCAGCATACTCACCCTGCGTTGCCACATTACGATTCCTCTGAGTGGGACTGGTTGAGAGGAGCTTTAGCAACAGTGGACAGGGATTATGGTATCCTGAACAAGGTCTTCCATAATATTACTGACACTCATGTGGCTCATCACTTGTTCTCCACAATGCCACATTATCATGCAATGGAGGCTACCAAGTCAATAAAACCAGTTTTGGGAGAGTATTATCGGCTTGATGAAACACCATTTTACAAGGCATTATGGAGAGAAGCAAGAGAGTGTGTCTACGTTGAGCCAGATCAAGGTACTGAGAAGAAAGGTGTATTCTGGTACAACAATAAGTGGTGATTATTAGAGCTGCTGAAGCTTGTTGTCTATCAGGTGGGAATGTTTAAACTTCTCTTAGGATGTTTGCTCTTGGAGAATAATTTTGTTGAATACTGATATTTGTAGTGGTAAACAGTACTATAATAGTTTGCTTGGTTGCAGAATAATAAGATATGGCATTTCTGAACAGTACTAGTGTATTTATTGCACCACGATTTGAAATCAGTGCATGTGGATCTAGTTTCTCAAGGTACTGCATATCTGTCTATCTGTTGAGAAGCTTATTGTTATTCTTGTTCTTGATTCCAAGAATTATGAATTTGTCTGTAATTTTCTGTAGTCAAGTCTCTGTCTTTATAAAAATATAGCTGCATAACTCCCAAATTATTCCTTCCAAATTTGGGTGGCGGAGGGTGCATGTGATTAAGAATATTAGTTTTAAATCTGCTTTCCACACTCTGAGGGCATGTAAATGATTAAATCTTAGTTTTTCTGTTTCTACTGTGATGAGTAAATATGGTGCCTGTGCGAGGTTGTTTGTTAAAATAGCTTTATTAATTATAGTTTTTAAACTGTAAAAATGATGAGGAATTTTTTTGGTAAAATAGTACCTTAATCAGTTTAATAATTCTAAATTTCTACTATTAAAAAATTAGGAAATTGAATTTTGGGCAAAAATAGTTAGCATTCAAATTACACTAATCTTTTACCAATCAAAAGCTAGTGGCCAGCGTATCATTTGAGCAGTGGTGTGTTTGGATGTCCTATCCAATCTGTTATGGTGTTGCAGATGGGTCCTCCTTATTACAGACTATTAAAAGTGACAATTTGGTCCATCTTCGATCCAACTATAAATTCATTTATTATTTAAATTTTAATTTTAAGAATATTTTTTTCACTCCATATGCTCTAAAGAACTTCTAAATTTTGTCCGAATTGGATAATCTAAAGAATTGAATCCAATTCAACATTAGGTGTAAGAGAAAAGCACTCAAATTTTAATGAATTAAATTTATTCCATCCAACTTTTTTTCAAAATTTAGTGGATCACGTACTTTATTTAATAAAATCTAGTTGATTACATTTAATAAAATATATATCATTTTAAGAAAATTTTATATTTTTATTTCAATTTTTTATTAGTATTTTAATTTTTTTTAATTATTTTAGATCTAATTAATTATAAAAAATGGTTTTATTTATTGTTTTTTAAAAACTGATTTAAAATTTATTATTTTAGAAACTGTTTTTAGAAAAAATCAGAACTTTTAATGATTATTTGACTACTAATATCTTTATTATATTTAAAAAACAGAATTTAAATAATAATTTATTTTTATTATAAAACAGGATTTTAAAAAAAAACTGATTTTTTTTCTGAAATAAAAAACAAACTTTAATTTATTTTAAAAAAATAATACTTTATTAATATTAAATTTAAATAAGGTGATTGTTGATGGTCGGGAGCGCCGCCATGGTGGCTATTGGAGCACTGCCTCCAGCCACCAATCCATCCTATTATTTTATTATTAATTAATAAATTAATTAAATATTTAAAAACAGTAATTTTTTATATTTTAAAATATTTTTATTAATATTTTAAAAAATAGTTTTTAAAAATAATAAATAAATAAATTTTAGAGATAATAGAAACCATTTTCTTTTTTGCTTCCATAAATAAAAACCATCATTATTATTATTATTATTATTATTATTATTATTATTATTATTTTTGTTGTTGTTGTTGTAGGTACATAATTTAATGTAGTATTAAAAAATTATTAAGTAGATTGGATAATTATCCATCTATTAAAATGTGATAACGAATGAATTGAATGATTTTTATTTTTGTTTTATAAGAGATAGCAAATTACATTATAATTAATTCACACAATAACTTGCGAGGTGATGAATTAAATTTAATTATATTTTTTTAACAACTTTAATGAATTATAAATAGAGTAATAAATTATTTTTTTCCATCATTACAATCTAAATTTATATCCATCTAATCTATCAATTTTGCCATATCTACATACTATGCATATGCTCTGGGTTTGCAAAATTATGACAAGATCGCTGCTCTTTAAAAAACAAACTTGAGTTTGATGAGATTCTAAGTTTGATTTATGGAGTCATCCATTTGATAGACTATTCTTATATTCAACTATGTGTGTAAAATACTAAATCTTTTGCTAACGACTCCAAAATTAATCTCATAGCATTTTCAAAGGACTCTATGATCAGTCTCACAATATGTCCAAACTATTGAGCCGGTCACTCAGAAGCCGAAAGGCTCTGGTTTTAAAAAAATAGTATTTCTTAATCCTTAGTGATGCCAAAACCATGTAGAGAGAATAGATGACTCAATACGATATTTGGACCTACATATAGGATAAAAGTAAAGTTATTTATTATTTTGCTACAATTAGAACTGTGATCAAATGTAATATAGTGCATATTTTAGGGTTATTCTTAGTCAATTTTAGAGTAACTATAAATTATTATAAAAATATATATTTAATTTGTTTTTATTATGTAGAAAAATAAAAAATATTACAAGCAATAATATATTGTGTATATATACATAAATATAATATTATATATATATATATATATATATAGTTTAATAAAAAATATATTATATATATGGGCAAGAATAGATTGACTCCAAAGGTAATCTTTAACGAATTACTCTACTTTATAACTCAAAATAAACGATTAATTTAATTATTAAATCAAAAGTTTTTATTGAGTATATCAACTCAATAATTTTTATAAAATTTTAAAACTATTTGATAATTCATTAAATAATTTCAAGTAAATCTAAATGATTAAATTACATAGCTACGATTTTTAGATTTATATAAAACTTTATGTGTTTAATCATTAATATATTGGATCAATAATCAATTGTTGAATTAATGAAATTTATCGTTTATATTAAATTAATAAGCAAAATAGCTTATCTGAGACTTATTCATGAAGTCAACGCGCGCATATATATATATATATATATATATATATATATATATAAAAGAAATCAGAGGCTAAAGATTTGAAAAGATAAAAACAAAAGTTTGTTCCATATTTAAATGAGGACAATTTGAATTGAAAGAAAGTTTGTTCTACAAATATAACAACTTACCTGCTATCAAGTTGGTGATAAAAAGAGAGATGGTGGATCGAAAGAGGAACCAGAAAAAGGGGAGAAACAAGAGCGGCATATAGAAGACAAGAAATAAGTATTAATTCTTTGGTGTTTGAAGTTGGAGTAAAGTGTCTCAAGTTGGAGTAAAAATTATTCTCTTCGTGAATTTTTATTCTTCTCTTTAAATTGATGAACATCATTGTTCTTATTATAATTTTCTTTTATAATAATGAGTAACTAAACTCTCTTATAGGGTATTTAGTGAATCTTGTAATTGATATACCTTTTCCTATGTCTTAGTTATCTATTCTAGTTTTATTTTGATTACTATTTATTGTTCAATTAAATTTTTCTATTACTTTTCTTGTTATGATCGATCACTTTTTGCATGTTTTTAATCAATTAGTTGTTAGCGATCGTACTTCAATTAGTTGGTAGACATATATGATAATTGAGATTGTAAATTATTGCATCATCACACTTAATTTTAGTCTTCCAATCATTCAACTTTTTTATGCTCTATGCTTTTATTGGATATAAACTTTTTGTGTGATCAAACAATTATTTAATTTAAGAATTTTTTTTAATTACGAATGACCAAACAAGTAAATAGTCTTAGTAAATGGATTAATAATTGAATAAAAAAAAATCTGAATATAACTGACTCAAGTAATTAAAGTTACAAGTAAAACTGTGACCCTAAGCTTCTATCAATCGATTTACAACTTTGTGTTTTATTATTTTTTTGAA
Source organism: Cicer yamashitae (assembly GCA_037974755.1). Taxonomy (NCBI): domain Eukaryota; kingdom Viridiplantae; phylum Streptophyta; class Magnoliopsida; order Fabales; family Fabaceae; genus Cicer; species Cicer yamashitae. The sequence continues at coordinate 55,447,707 of JBBPBQ010020321.1, forward strand.
TTGTTTGCTATTTGTTTATTTCGTTACAGTAATAACTCTACAATTACTGTTAGTTAGTCTAAATAATAAATAATTTTAATTAGTTTGGTACTTACAAAGTAATTCTTATGAATGCAATAAAATTTTATACTACTGATACCATAGAGTACATTTAATCTAAATGTGTTTTTTAATGCAACATACTGAAGATAAGATAATGAGTAGAGTAATTGATTCAGAAAGGATTTCAGGTGATTATGAAGGATGATGCCTTAGAGATGTATGATGGGAAAAAGAAGATGATACAAAAGGCTCATCTCTCAAAGAACATAACCTTTGTTATCAACATACAAGCTGCAGATATTTAATGTTTGAACGCAACAAGCTCAATTGATGAAAACTATCTTTGACACTCAAGATTTGGACATCTCAACTTCGGAAGCTTGCAGCAGCTAGGAGTCAGGGAGATGGTTAGTGGAATTCCTATGATTAATGTTCCTGAGAAGGTGTGTGAGGTGTGTGTGACAGGAATGTTGAGACAAAATCTCAAATTAATGTTTTGATGATAATTAAACAAATGTTAATTAAAAATTCTAATTATGATTGTAAGTGTTTTGGTATTTAACATGTGTATTTGAAGTGTGTTAATAAAAGATAGGTACCAATCATTACAAAGCATATCATATTAAAATAAAGAAAGCAAATTCAGAGAAACGAAAAACGTTCTTGACAGATTTCTGAAAAACGAAGAACGTTCTCCATATTTGTAAATTGACAAGAATGATCAGATTTTTAAAGAAAAGATTAGATCCAGAAATTGCAATCCATTCTAGAATTACACCAGAAACAGACAAGAATAAATCCAATACAAGAATCATTCCAAGATGCAAAGGAAAAAGACTATGCTTCGCAAAAGCAAGATCATTCTCCAAGTTGAGCAAGCTGAAGTACAAAAGCTGACAGACTAAAAAGGACTCCTCTGTTGTACTTTCACATAGCCTGCACACGTAATTCAAAGCATGGGATTACTTCAAACAACTATCAAGATCAGATTAAAAGTCAGCTCACCACAAAGCACAAACGGAGATCGTTCTTGGTTTACAAGAACACTACTGTTTTCAGCAAGAACATTCTTGCTTTATGGCTGATCTTATCCACTCACTTACTCATGACACCTGGACCATTTCTAACGGCCAAATGAGTTGTCATAAGCCTTCTTGAAGCCTATAAATAAAGCCTCAAGATGAAGAACATATCAGAGCTTCAAGTGCAAAGCAATACATCACTAAATCAATCATACTCAAATTCTCTTAAGCTTCTCAAATCATTTCTAAGTTGCAGTTATGTTCTTAGTTTGATATTAGAATCAGTTTCTACTAAGTTCTATAATCTATTCTCAAACACGAGTTGAGCATACTCAAATTCTAACAATCTCAAAATCATTACTTTGTAACTCAAGACTATGTTGTTGACATAGCTTGAGTAGTTTGTAAAAATCCTTTTTGAAAGAGTGTAAGGTAACCTGTGGAAATCATTTCTAGGTAGAAAGGTAGTACTTTGTAACAAATCAAGATTGATATGTAAATGCTGTGTGAAAACCAAGAACGATCTTGCTTTGAGCACTTCGTGGAAAATCTCACTATTGTGAGAACTGGACGTAGCCCATGTTGGGTGAACCAAGATATATCTCTGTGTGATATCTCTTTCCTTATCTCTATTTACTTTTTTCAAATCAGTTTTTATATAGAGAAGTTAATATTGTTGTTTTTCATTAACCAAGAACGTTCTTCGTTTATAACCAAGATCAATCTTGAGTTAAACATTTTAGTTTTTAACAGGAATTTTTAAAAAGGGACAATTATAATTCAAACCCCCATTTCTTATAATTGACATTATTACTTCAAGGAAAACAATCAATGAACTCATTCAAATAACAAGTGCAAGTAAGAGCGAAGAATGTTCTTGATGTAGTTTATAATGACATATGTGGACCATTTGAGGTACCATCGTTAAGAGGTAATAAGTATTTCATAACCTTTGTTGATAAATTTAGTAGAATGTTATGGATTTATTTGATTAAAACCAAATATGAAGCATTGGACATATTCAAGAACTTCTAGATTAAAGTGGAGAAACAAAGTGGAAAAGCTGTCAAAGTGCTAAGGACAGATGGAGGAGGAGAATATACATCACATGAATTCAAGGAGTTTTGTGTCAAGAATGAAATTGAACATGAGGTAACAACTCCTTACACACCTCAACTCAATGGTCTAGCTGAAAGAATGAATAGAACCATTCTATACATGACTAGAAGTATGATAAAAGAGAAGGGACTGCCACACAAGTTGTGGGGAGAGGTTGCATCAACTGCTGCTTACATTCTTAATAAATGTCAAACAAAGAAACTGCCAGAGAAGGTATCAGAGAAGATCTAGAGTGGAAGGAAGCCAACGGTAGGGCACTTGAGAACATTTGGTGCCCTATGTTTTAAACATGTACCAGACCAGAAGATAAGAAAGCTGCAAGACAAAAGTGAAGCAATGATACTTGTAGGATACCATCCCAATGGGGCATACAAGCTCTATAATCCTGTCAGAGGCAAGGCGGTGGTCAACAGAGATGTCAAGATCATTGAGCAAGAAAGATGGGACTAGAAACAGACAGGCAGTAGCAGGCAGGATTGGAGCTAGAAGAACAAAAGCCATCACTGGGACTGGGAACAAGAGAGCAGCAGCACAAGCTAGCCTACACAAAATCCTTTATAGGTACAAGATGATCGTCAGACCAGTATGGACAAAATTGAAGAAAGGATAGAATCAAGCAGATCTCAGAGGGCAAGGCAGCCGCCAACACATTTAGGAGAATTTGAAGCATACAATGATAATGAAATTGATAATAGTGGAGATTTGGTGCACTTTGCCTTATTTGCAAATACATAACCTTTGAATGTTGAAGAAGCCTTGAAGAAAGGACCTGGAAGAGATCAATGCAATTGAGAAGAACCATACTTGGTACTTGACTAACTTGCTTTAAAACAGAAGCAGACTAGAGTAAAGTGGGTCTACAAATTGAAGTTGAATCCATATGGAACAATTGCTAAGTACAAAGCTAGATTGGTTGCTAATGGATTCTTGCAAATGGAAGGCATAAGTTATTCTAAAGTGTTTGCTCAGGTGACCAGAATTGAAACAATCAGACTTGTGATTGCACTGGCCTGTGCTAGAGGCTGGATGATGTGCCAACTTGATGTTAAGTCTACATTTCTAAATGGGTTGCTGGAAGAAGAGGTATATGTCTCTCAGCCACCAGGATTTGTGATTGAGGGAAATGAGGATAAGGTGCTAAGATTAAGGAAAACTCTATGTGGGTTGAAGCAAGCCCCAATAACTTGGAACAAAAGAATTGACTCATTTCTAATTGGCTTCATCAAATGCACAGTGGAATATGGAGTTTATGTGAGGCATTACACATTGAATGGAAGGCCTGCAATGATCCTATTGTGCCTATATGTTGATGACTTACTGGTAATTGGTAGCAACAGTAAGGCAATTGCAGAATTCAAGGAAATCATGAAAGATGAGTTTGAAATGACAGACTTGGGCAAGCTAAGCTATTTTCTGGGCATGGAGTTCAGTGAGGTTAAAGAAGGCTTGCTAATGAACCAAAAGAAATATGCTGGAGAGATCTTAAAAAGGTTTAATATGGTTGATTGCAACCCTGCTGTCACACCAATTGAATGCAATGCAAAGCTGGGAACAGAAACTGAAGAAGAGCTAGCTGATTCGACCCTGTTCAAGCAAGTTGTTGGCTCCCAAGATTCTTGTGCAATACAAGACCTAATATTTGCTATAATGTGGGCGTGGTAAGCAGATTCATGGAGAATCCCAAGCATTCTCATTGGCTGACAGTTAAAAGAATCATGAGATATGTTCAAGACAGATTGAAGCATGTAATTCTGTTTGCAAACAAGAAAATGGAGACTTGGTTGGGTATTCAGATTGGTGTGGATATAAGAATGATAAAAGGAGCACTTCAGGCTATGTGTTCAAATTCATGAAATCTCAAATAGTATGGAGCTCAAAGAAGCAACCAGTGATAGCACTTTCTTCATGCGAAGCTGAATATATTGCTCGCAGCTATGCAACATGCCAAGTATTATGGCTGGAATCATTGATAGCAAATTTAGAGATTGAAGTGTGCAGGCCATTACCATTGATGATTGACAATATTTCAGCAATAAACCTAGCAAATAACCCTGTGTCCCATGGAATAAGTAAACACATTGAGACAAAGTTTCACTTCTTAAGAGATCAAGTTGAAAGATGCAAATTAAAGCTCATCTATTGTCAAACTGAAGTTCAGCTAGCTGATATAATGACCAATGCGTTGAGGACAACTAGATTTGAAGAATTAAGAAGATTGCTAAGTGTAAAATCACTTAGAAACTTGAATTAAGGGAAAGTGTTAGAAACCATATGGAAAAATCAAAATAAACCAAGAACGGTATTGAAAGTTTGTAATTCAAGTTAAAATACTAAGTGTATGTGATAACTAACTAACTAATATCTTAATTAGTTAGTTAGACAGTTAGAAGCTAATATCTTAATTAGTTAGTTAGACAGTTAGAAGGCAGTTATAATGAATAAGAATAAACTATATATAAATATCACACTCTATTCATTCAAATAAAAATAAGCTTGAAAGCTGAAATCTATTTTTAAAAATAAAAATTTGTACAATTCCATTTAAATAAATGGTATATTGAAACGAACAAACACTTAGCACGATAACGGTAAAAGCATGGAGATGCGGGGGATCGAACCCCGTGCCTCTCGCATGCAAAGCGAGCGCTCTACCATTTGAGCTACATCCCCGTAATGAAATTCAAATACTCCAAAAGCATATTAATTGAAATCGTACGAATGCGTATATGTTAACCCATGCATCACCATCAGTCTCAACAAGCATAAGAAAAGAAGAGCGAGTTTCGAACTCTTCCCGCCATGGGAATGGAAAGAGTTCAATGCTCCTACGAGTCCTTGGTACAGTGCTTCCCACTCTCTCTCATTGTGTCTGTGTTGTTAATTAACTGAGAATATATACGCTAATACAATTTTGGTGCAGGATGAATCGTTCGAAATTGGTAAAGAGATGTATCGAGGTCAACAATACAGTCAAATTTACTTCGCTCGTCTTCACTTGATGAGAACTCTCTTGTATTCCCTTGTTTCTCATTGGAAACCTAATTCTCCTGGTTCGGATTTTACTCTCTCTATTTTTATCAACTTAGGGTTTTTCTTTAATTCATTAATGACTGTTTAATCTGATTATTACTGGTGTTTGATTGCTTGATTTTTTTTACTAACTTTGTGAAATTATTTACTGGTTTTGGTTTGGAGCAGTGTGCACGGTGTTGGGATTGGAAGAGGACAAGGAGTGTGTTATTGTTGGAACACTGTATAAAAACATGAAACTGAAACCTTGCATACTTGACGAGTATTCTAAGGAGGTACTATGATTTTGTGTTTCTATGTATTTTTTTTATGGAGGGGTTTGTTTGTTTGTTTGTTGTTTTAATGTAAATTTTATGTTTAGTAATATGCCACAGTGTTGTATTTCTTTGCCAATGATGTGTAGAGATCGGTGGTTCCGCTTGTTAAGCCTCATAATTTTGTGCACCAAGATGATTATCTTGTTTTGGAAGATGAAAGTGGAAGAGTTAAGCTTGGTGGGAATATCATTGTACCATCTGTTTTTGTAACAGGTTTGTATCATTGACTACTTAATTGAGCAAAATAGATTTTGTTGTAGGATGACAATTTTGAAACATAGGCAGCACATTCATTCCAAGACATTAGGTTTGATATTGTTGTGGTACAAACAATATTGTATTGCTAACTTGCTATGCTTTCTGTTTTGTTTCATATTTCTTTAAGCAATCTTGAAATCAAACATGTGGCTTCTTAATTATATTTGTTCTTTTAGAGATGCAACTTACATGCCAAACAGATAACTTTTTTGTCTTGCACATGATGATTTTGTGCTATTATAATTTGTGACAGGAATTGTTGTTGCTATACATGGTAAGGAGACGGGGGCAGGTGATTTTTTGGTTCTGGATGTTCTAGAAGCTGGCCTACCACCGCAGATAGAGTTCCCCATTAAATCAAGTATCTCTTCTCATTTCAGTCTTTTTGCATATTCAATGTTTCTAACCTAGTGGCACACATGCATATCATATTATGGGATTTTTCCTTTTCAAATTGTAGCCACTTTTGGTGTAATGGTAGGATGAGACTTTCTATTGAAGGATGGATGGATCAAATATGTGATTAACATCGTATTATCCTGTGTGAAGTGTGGTTTGAGTTGTCTATTTAATATTTGCTCATATGTTGTTGTGCCGCTTGAAAAATTTATGATTTATAATCAGCAAGCTTAGATTCTCTCCTGCCTTGCTTCATTTAACATAGTCTATTTCCTTTCAATGACATGTGACTTTTTTTAGCTAGGGTTAAAGAAATTAATTGCTTGCTGTATGCTCCATATTCCATTGCTTTTGTTAACATTTCGATGATGAGCAATAGTCTAGCTGTTTTGTTCTTATAACTGTGCATTTTTTATACTCCACTTTACAACATTTGTTATTAAAACTTATAATTTTATTAAAGTTGTCACTTAAAATTTCTCTTTTATTTGGATTCAACAGGGGAAGACAGATATGTTGTTCTTGTGTCAGGATTAAGTGTTGGGAGCAGCAGGTCTAACCCTCTTCAGTTTCAGCTTCTCGTTGATCATATTACTGGACATTTAGGAGATGAGAAGGTTTTTCCTGTTTTTCTCCCAAAGCTCTCGGTCTTATAATTACGCAACATTTAAAGGTTTTAACTTGTCAATATTGACAAAATAAACAGGAGCAAAGTATTGCGTCCCAAATTGTTCATGTAGTCATTGCTGGAAACTCTGTCGATATACCTCGTGGACTTCTTAATGGACAGGTATTATTGTTATTGTTGAAGTAAACCCCTATGTCTGTGTTACTTACTACCTACTAGCAGTGTATAGTGTACAGAAAGGTTTTATTTATAATAGGGAAAAGAATAGTACAAATATGTGCAGTAGAACATTTAACTATATACAGAACAAAAATATTCTTAGGAACCCAAGAATTGGATTCCAAAAGAATTAGAGGAAGAACACTTCCATTAAGAAAAATAAATTTCGAGAGAATACTCTCCTAAAATGGTATAAACCACTCAAATTCTAAATTTTGCAAAAGATCCCTTCAAAGGGAATGAAACCTTTATTTATAGGTTTCATGTACACTTAGGATAAGAGGGAAAAAAGATTCCTAACTACCTACTAACAAGTAACAAACATAGCAGTCTCACTAACAACTAATTATACCTATAACGACCTCAACAATTAACTACTTCTAGTAACTAACTTTCCTTTATCTAAGTCCTAACAAATATATGATAAAAGGCTGAAAAACTATGCGTACTCATATATCAAATAGTTAAACTATTGAGTTTTTTAATGTAAAAAACTTGTTTTTTTTATTTTTTTGGTTATGATTTGATTTATTTTTCCTTGACAAGTTTAAACAATATAGGTAATATAATTCTGTACATCTGATGACTTATGTTTCTATTCCCATTAACCCCTTAAAAAAATTGTTTTCCAATAACGAATGTTTCAGGTATTCAAAAAATGATCACATACTCTTGTCATATTGTAATATCACTAATTAACTTAGTCTGGTATCTAAGTTACTTGATTGCAGTCACTTTCTTTTATGTGACCGATTGCCTAATCAAGGAGCATTTATAATGGAATATAACATGACCATCTGATATTAGTAATTAAATAAGAAGAACTGAGTTGTCTGACTAAGCTTACTAGAATTGCATTTTAGAGTTTAGGCACATTTGTTGACTGTCTTGTCTTGATAGTTGATATCCGGATGCTGATAGCACTTATTCACATTTATGCCTTTCAATCTACTATTTAGTGTAATGGCACAGTTCCTGGATATACTGAAACTATTTCTTTTTTTGGAATTCAGTGGATTTTATATACATTTCTAAGAGTGGATTTATCAATCTTTTCATCAATATGTACAGAATTTAGCTTCAAAAGATCTCTCAAGGATGGCAGAACCAATAAAGGAGCTAGATATTCTGTTGAATCAGGTTCATTTCATTTGTTTGACTCCTCTACTGTAGTTGTTTTCTAAATAACATGCTTAACTTATACTTGTTACTCAGATTGCTGCTGGTTTGCCATTGGATATCATGCCAGGACCCAGTGACCCTGCTAATTTTTCATTACCACAGCAGGTTCTTATGTTGTCCTGTAAGAGTATTTATGCCATATATAACATGTTTTTTTTTTAAATTAATGACTAAGAATTGTACATTCAGGCATTGCATAGATGCCTTTTCCCTGGATCATCAGTGTACAACACTTTTAGATCTTGTACAAATCCTCATTGTTTTGAGCTTGATAATATCAGGTAAGTAGACTGTTTATAATATTACTGTCATTGCTTCTGAATATACCATACTGTCATACATACACTAAACATGATCCATATTGCTTCCTTCCAGGTTTCTTGGGACATCCGGTCAGAATGTAGATGATCTTGAGAAGTATTCAGAGGCAAAAGATAAGCTTGACTTCATGGAAAGGACATTAAGATGGAGGCATTTGGCACCAACTGCGCCTAATACCCTTGGTATAACATCAATATATGCTTCAATGCTTAACTTATATTTGCTTGGTTATCCATAATCTGTCATTATCCACTAAGCTTAGAATTTTTTTGGATGGTTGAAAAATTGTCAATGTCCTTTGTAGATTACCTTCTGCTTCTAAAGAAATCTAAATTCTGAAGAGTAAAATTCGAACTGTCGTTTTTTTATGTTGAAAGAAAATTGTTCTGATATTAATTGTTGTCTTCAGGGTGCTATCCTTATACTGATAGGGATCCTTTCTTCATTGAGAGTTGTCCTCATGTGTACTTTGTTGGCAATCAGGATAAATATGATACTCGTGTGATAAAGGGTATGTTTGTTCTTAAATCTACTTTGCAGAAAAACACATTACTTTTTCTGTTTTGCATTTTATATAACTTCCTCTTCTCCTGACACTTTAATTCATTTTACAATTGATTGCAGGATCAGAAGGGCAATCGGTGAGACTTGTCTGCGTTCCTAAATTCAGTGAAACAGGAGTTGCAGTTATGGTGAGCTCTAAAAATTTCACAAATGTTACCTTGTAATATAAGTCAATAACATTCAACGTTTATGCTCTTTTGCTGATAGATTTAAGATTGGTGAACTGGGCATTTCCAGTTATTTTTATGGATTGCGGACACAAGACAAGTAAATTTGGTTTTTGTTTGTCTTTTCTTTCACCTATATAACTGAAAGGGGATACTTTTTGCTGAGATTTCCCCCAGCTGTAATAATGACAGATATTGTTTCCAGTTGGATTGAAGGTGCTTATCAATACTGATTAATGAATCAAGTAATAAGACTCCGGTGGAACATTTTGAACTTGTCATTATTATGCGATGATCTTCAGTGACCTAGTCGGTTGTTGCTATACTACATGGTTGCCTGTGATGTGAATCTGGGATCATCCCCCTGTTTGATAAAATTGTGGAAAAGAACAATATTAGTGGCAGGATCACAACTGAGAAAGGGTTGTTTTCTTTGGTTAATGGTTGGCTGTGACATAATAGTATGTTTCATCTGATGTGATTCTTGTTGCAAACTTAGATACATGAATATTCTATTTCTTTTTTTCAGTTGAATCTGAGGGATCTTGAATGTCACGCTCTCAGTTTTGGAACTCAGTTCAGCCCATAAAAATGCATGAGTAATGTTTTTGCGGTATATGTCTCTGACCATCTAAATTTTACCTGTTGTTAGAAATACTATGGCTTCTTCTCTACAATAGTTACAGATACAATTTATCTGGTTCATCTGGTTCGTTAGATTAGTGTCATTGAGGTTTTTCTTAAATGGTTTTGATATGTTATTGGCATTAGTATGTAATAGGTTTCATAACATATTTGAGCATTAGTATGTAATAGGTTTCATAACATATTTGAGCATTAGTATGTAATAGGTTTCATAACATATTTGAGCATTGCAGGATGATGTTATTGTGGTAAATATGTAAGCTGTGGCATAAAGTTTATGATTGATTGAAATATAGTATCTTTCTTCAGTATTATATTAACAATTAAAGATAAAATTTATCTAAAATCACGAGATTTCGAATGCTAGTGTCATATGGAGTAGGTTTCTTGTGAAATTGGCTTGTATTTACATCCAGCTACGGCAAATAATAGGAATTTCTTGTATCAAATACAGGTTATTTGAAGTTTGTTCACTGCGCTGGAGATAATGCGAAGAACTGAAAATTGAATCTTGAAGTTGACAAGGGCTGTATCTGTGTTTCTATACTGTAATATATTTTTGTATTAACCTAATTATTTGACTTGTATTTTTCCTATTTAGGAGTGTAACATAGTATTTAAACATGTGTGTTACGTTTTATCATAGAGACTAGACAGTGGGAACATTTCAATTTTGAACTAATCAAGGTTTTTGTATTTTGATTATGTCAGCACAATATGTTTTAGCAAATGTTAACACGAGCCTTGATGGTTTCTATTAACGTAATTCCTCTATAGAAGGAGATCTGCAATAAGAGTGTGGATTGTACAGTTAAGGCATAATTCTATCCTTATATGGAATGAAGTGGGGACAGTATTGTAGCTCGATTAATTTCGCAGTTTTGATAGGAAAAATAAAAGAATGCTTAGAACATAAGCATAAGTACATGTGTTGTCATTAGTTAGATTATTTTTTATGTAGATTTTTGTGAAGTACGTCATTATAACCATGGATATCAAACACTAATCTTATAGTATAGAATATGTTGGCATTATTAAAAAAATTATAAAAGGAGAAAGGGTACTTCAATTTATTATTTTTATTTTTTGACGTTAGAAAAAAAAAATTGAAGTAGCTTCCTCCTCCAAATTTTCTTAATTAACAATATAAATAATTTTTTTTGGAAGAAATTATAAGTGATTGTTATTAGGCTGATTAACTGTGTTTGAGACTTGCTTAATGAGGTTATTATGTGAAAAATAAAATTTAACAATTCTTGAGATATTTTCGATTATTTTAAAATAAGTTGTTAATTTTTTAAACAAAATTAATTACTCTTTGCCTGATATTTAAGCGACCTTTATTTGGCGAACAGTGTTAAAAAGTGTGTCAGAAAGAAACACTGAAGTTGAAGGAGAGCGCAATTGCAGTTCTTGTCCATTTGCAATTATTGTATTGTCACTCTCAGAACATTCACATGCCATTACAGTCAAAACAAATACAAATAAAATTCTACAAAATATTAACTAAGCCTTTTTATAAACAAGATCCCAACCCAACGGCTATATTTCCTACCCTATCTTCCATTATTCAATTTCAATAATAACACTCATTTGACATACCTGTTTTTCTATTGCATTCCCGCAACGGTTCATTTATTTATCCTCATAAAACCATCAAATCATATTAACATTTTCTTACATTTTTCATTACAAACCAAATTACATTATCATTTTCATTTGGCACCCTTCTTATACTTCAACTCTGTCTCCAATGGACACTAACACTACTGTCACAACTATCTCTGCTACTGCTCCTACTACTGATGCTAAGGTTCAAAGGGTAACCAAGAAATCTTCTGATGAGCTACTTAGAAAGTTCGCCGAAGTGGGTTCCGACGAAAAGAAAGAGTTGCGTCTTATCAAACGCCGGAAGAAGAGGATGGAAAGTCAATGTGAGAGTCCTTCTAATGGGGGCACCACCGTGGTTGAAAGGAGGTCCCTTTTGCCACCAACGGTTAGCCGGAGGTCGGTGTTGCTCCGGCAGCTCAGGGGTAGAGATACAAGGAATAAGTCATCACTTTTGGGAACCATTCACAAGGTTAGACCCTTTGACTCAAACATTCTCATAAAATTTCTATCCTCTAATTGTCATAAATATAAAAGAAAATTAAATCAATAAAATTTAATGTAATTTTTCCATTACATACTATAACTTTAATTGATTTAATTTTTTTTTTGTATATTTAATATTTGAGCGAGTAATTTGTTAAATGAACATGTGGTAAATATTTAGATCTTTTAAATTTTGAACCATTTGTACAAAGAGTTCAATTTCTAGATGGTGCATGTAAAAAAAAACATTTGGTAAGAGATCTGAATTCTTAAATAAATCTCATATTATTTGAAAGTGTTCGATGATGGTTATTGAAGTGTCACACTGATTAATGGCTATTTCTCAATAATAATGCTGCAAAATAGAACTTGATCGTTTTTTTAATGTTTTGTTAATTACTTTGTTGCAGACATGGCGCAGAACTGTAGAAGGTGCCTCTAGAGTTTTCATGGAAAAGCATTATCATCGGCATAAGCGTTTGATCAGTGATATTGTTTAGGCTCTTTTGAGGGCTTGAGTATTTTACAAGCTATGCAAGTTTGTGATCCGATGAAAGCAAGGCTCACCTCACCTTGTGTATATTGCACTATTGGTTTAATTCAATTAAAATGTATTCTTTTGACTGTGTTTGATTATAAATTAGTACCAACTGGCCTTGCCATTCTGCATGTGAAACAGGAAAAGTGTATCTTCTATTAAGCAATAAAATATAGTAGAAAACTATTTTTTGCTCCAAAAACAAAAAATAGAAAAGAAAAAAAGAACTACTTTTTGACAAAAATGATGAAAATAGATGAGAAACTTGGTAATTATATCAAGAATTGTGTTTGTATGAGTGTGAGCATTGGTATGTATGGGTCATATTTTAAAGAGGCAAGTTTAAATTCTCTATGTAAGAATTTGTTGGTAAGTAATATGCAAATTGTTCCATAAATTCCGTGAGTCAAAATATTCTAACCCAGATAAACCAGAATTTTTGTGAAATTGCAATTGAAATAATTGTGTTTAAATTACAAATATAAATTTAAAATTGAATCAAATAAATTCTAGTTGTATAAAATTGAATTAGGATATGAGAATAAAATAATTTTACACTTGTCTAATAAAATTTAAGAAAATGGTAATTATTTTTAGAAGTCGGTTATGAAATAGACATACATAATAAGATGATGGGTTCTCATTGTACGACACAAATACAACAAATTGCAAATTTAGGTATTGTTTGGGAATAAATAAATTTTAAAATGGATTATTGTGTTTGAAAATCAACCAAGTTAAATTGCAAATTCTGGTGTCAAGTAACCGATTGATATTAATTACGGTTGTTACATCTGTTAGGGATTCTTTAAACATTAAGTTGTATTTTTGAGGGATCAAGTTCATTGTATTTTTTTTGTGTCAATTTTATTTTCATTTTAGTGGTTGCCTAATCAACTACAATTGATAGTAAGAGTAACACATTATCTGTCATATTAACCTCCTAATTTTCAAGTTAAAGTTAACCATCTAAGTCTACTGACATCATTAAATAAATATTTATTATTAATAAATATAAAAAATATTAAATAAATATTTATTATTAATAAATAAAATGAGATTTTTTTTGTTTTAAAATCTGAACAAAATAGTGTAGAGTATCAACTACTTTTGACAAAATCCTTACATTATTAGTTGTGTTACTTTTGACAAAATCCGATGAGTGTGAGTCGGGAGGTGCTACGGGAGAGAGCCGCCACAGCGGCGGCGCGAAGAACGTGCTGCGACATAGACCGCCGTCAATAGCGGTGGAATCCATCCGTGAACAACGGACATTGGAAAAATGGTAACAAATTTGGGGAAAACTCATAAGCTCTTCTTCTTTTCTCTTACTCTTCATTATAATGTAGTTAGTTTAGTTGGTTAAATTCAGTTATATAACCGTTATTTAGATAGTTAATTTCTTACTTGTTATATTCTGTTTTCATTCCTATAGTAATACACCACATAGATATCATAGTTATTATTCCATACATAAATACATTCATTCATTCTCACACACTCAACACTAATTCTAACTTCCATTTTTTCTCTAGTCACATTTTCTTGTTTGTGCAAGAACTAAAAAGAAAAGATAATGTCTAACTGGCTTCAAAATATAATTTGTGCATGCTGCTCAGAAGAAAAAATTATTAACATTGATGAATTTGATAAAGATCCTCTTGGGTGGACACATGACCTGGGTTACCATGCATTTGGTGATTTCTCCATGGCTGCTGTTTACGGGAACTCGATTATGGAGGATCACAGCCAGCTTGATGTTGGCAGGAATGCACTCTTTGTTGGAATTTATGATGGCTATAGCGGCAACTACACTTCAACCTACATCCTTGCTAACCTCTTCAAGAATTTAGTTTGTGAGTCTTCTTTTAATTAATATATATTGTTTCTTCTTTCATTTTCTATGTTCTTTGTTTCTTTTTTGTTTGCATGCTTGTATTGTGTGTGTTATTATCTTATTATCATTGTACATTGTTGTTATCTGGGTGCCCTTTCGTCGCTATTGCATCTTTTTTCAATTAAAGTCGTGAGAAAATCAGTATACTCCAGTTTACTCCTAACTTTGATTAATTCTTTGAAGGAGTGTGGATGGAATTGAAACACGATTCAAAGTTAAAAGGAATTGTATATTGATTGATTGTATATCCTAGAATTGATGAGACGGGAAATGTTTTCTTAATTAAAAACGACCGAGAAATCAAGAAACTAATCTTACCAAAAGTTCGTGTGTGCGGTGCTAGTAGTAATATGGATGATAGCAAAATTTTGGGGGGAAAACCATTTGGCACCGTTAATTTTTTTTCATCCCACCAAACCTTTTTTTGGGTTAAAAAAAGGACTTGAGTGTTTCTCTCCCTCTTTTTATAAAAAAAATGGATTATGAAATTCTCTATCGTTATGGTTATATGGTTTTTGAAATTCCGCATTAGTGGGATTCATTTTCTGAAAGCCCCATTTTAGTTTTTTTTGTCTTAATTGACTGATATAGATATTTTTGCATTAGTTTTTTTAAACAAACTAGTATCTGACCTGCATAAACTTAGGTCTCTCTTTTTTAAGCTTTCCTAATGTTAAATTGTCATTTGAAGCATAGGTTTAAGAAATAATGGAAGTTTATGGTTTCAGGGCATATTCAGCATAATGGTGGTAATATGTCTGAAGATATTCTGAGGCAAGTTGTTGCTGAAATGGAGGAATCGGTTATGAATGATATTAGAAATGCTTATGAACAACGCCCTGAGCTAGGATTAGATGGTTCGAGTTGTCTAATTTGTATTCTATGGGAAGAGAGACTATATATAGCCAACCTTGGAGACTCCCGTGCTGTCATGGGTTCTTCTGTGATTCCATTTAATAGATTCCTTGTTCGACAGTTGGTCAGAGATCACAATGCTTGTAATGAGGATATCAGACTTGAACTCATCAATCTGCATCAAGATGATCCAAATATTGTGACCTATAATTTTGACGCATGGCGTGTTAAAGGCATACACGAGGTAAGCAGAGGTATTGGACACGCATATTGGAAGCGGGAACCGTTCACTTTAAACTCATCGAACCAAGTCCCAGAGTCAGAACGGGTGCCTTATCCTTTTACTCGACCTTTGGTATCAGCCGAACCTGAGATACATTCAAGACGCATACATAAGTCGAATAAATTCATTATATTTGGATCTGGCGGACTTTGGAAATTGTTGACAAATGAGGAAGCTGCTAAAATTGTTAAGAACAATCCACGAGAAGTATGGCTTGTTCTTTCTAGCTACTTGCTCTTCCTTTTAATTTACTTCTATTACTATTATCTTTGCTAGCTAGCTCTGGTTATGTTTATTTATGGTATAGTATGGTGGGTTTTTGTTGCAGGGAATTGCAAAAAGACTTGTGATGATTGCTCTAGAGATTGCAGCTAAAAGAAGGAATAAAAGCTATAATGAGCTTAGGGAGATTCCTGAGGGACATGGTGTTAGTAGGGGCCCTAGTGTTTCTGTTGAAGGAACTAGGAAGGAATATCATGATGATATCACTGTGATTGTTGTATTCTTCGACAAAATGCCAAATCGTAATCAGACTGTGATGCCGCCAGAGTTCATTTCCTTCAAAGCCTTCACTATGATGGAAGCATCAGATTTTAGATATCTCAATTGAGACATCTGAATCATAATTCTTCATTGGAACCAGTATGTTTTCTAGAGTAGTTTTATTTATTTATTTTCATTATTCCTATGCTCTAAATGTTTATTTGCCTCTCAATATGTTTTTAAACCATAAAAGTTGATTGATTGCGGTTTGAGGTAATAATCACCTATTAGAACTGTATATGGGCAGAATGTAATGTGTCGCACTGGTTAATGGCTATTTTCTAAAAAATAGTGCTGCAAAACAGAACTGTATGACTTTCTTATTGTTTTGTTCATTACTTTCTTGCAGACATGGTGTAGAACTGCCTCTAAAGTTTTCATGGATTAACATTCTCATAGCCATAAGCGTCTGATCAGTGATATTGTTTAGGCTCCGTTTAGTGCTTGAATAATTACAAGCTATGCAAATTCCTTACCAGATGAAAGCAAAGCTCACCTTTCGTATATTGTTGTACTATTGGTTTAATTCAACTATTATGTCTTTTTTCTTTTCACTGAGTATCAATTAAAATGTATTCTTTTGACTCTGTTTGCTTATAAAAATTTGTACAAACTGGCCCTAAAGCAAAGTGCCTTGCTTGTTTTTAAGCAACACTTTGTAACTTGCAATCACATAGTAATTAAATCTTTTCTTTTTAAATGAAAAGTATAGCCAACCCAAAAAAAAAACTACAATAAATCCAGAAAAGATTAAGGAGCACAAATTTAAGATTTCAAGTGATTTTCCATTTTTGTTAATGGGAAGTAAAATGCTTTCTTCTATTAAGGAGCACAAATTGCACTGGTCCCTACAATATTTTATCGCACACCTGAAAATAGTTTTCATTTTAAAATCAATTTTTTTGACATCTCAATTATTATATTTGTTGCAATTTTAGTCTTAACCTAGATTTTGATGTCTAAAATGGTGATTTTTTGCTCTAAAATAACATGAATGAATGAAAGTTTCTCAATGAATGATATTGTAAAATTGTTTTAGACTATATATGAATATGTTCCAAAATTGTTTTAGACTGTATGTGTATCTTCCTTTAAATCCTTTTTTTCTCTCTTCTTTTTATTAAAGATCATTCGTAACTAGGGGGTGAGAATAAGCTAGAACGAGTAATCTGAGTCTGACTTGTCAAAAAATTTAAGATCTAAGTCTGGTCTATGCTGTCATAGTTTTTTTTAGGCTTGATTCTACCTTTTATCAAATTTTGGTATGACTTGTTAACCTACTTAAAAGTCTAATAATTTTAAATAAGTAAACAGACATATTATTAAATAGACTAACAAGCTAATAGATCAATAAAATTAAGTATTTTTTTTGTTGAGATTTAACATGATATTTTAAATAATTTGACTTTATTTAGATGTGTCAAAAACAAATGTAAAATAATATGATTAAATTATTAAAAGGCTACAAAAAGTATAATTTAACATAAAGTTCAAAATCTTATATGATACTAATAGTAATAAAAAATATTATTTATATAGGCATTTTATCTAGCCATGACTCTTTAATAAGCAAGTGTTTGAAAGCACGATATTTTTCGAGATGTAATATCCTTAAAGCTCAATTTGGTCACCAACCTAGTTATACCTGGCGAAGTATTCACGTTGTCATTCCGATTCTCAAAAAAGGTTGTATGTGGAAGATAAATACATGCCACTGTGTTGACATTTGGGAAGACAGTTGGTTACCACTTTAGAACGGATACAAATTTTGGACTCCAAAACCTCCTTTTACTGAGCTTTCTCGAGTGTCACAACTGATTTACTAGGAGTTTGGCATCTGGAATAGACAATTAGTGAATTCCACTTTTTTACCTTTTAAGCTACTAAAATTCTCAAACCTCATCTCCCTATCTCCGGACAGAAAGATCAGCTCATTTGGGGTTCTCACAAGAGAGGTTTGTTCACCGTCCGTAGTGCTTACCATTTTATTAAACACTGGGAAGACGCATAAGCATCCACTATCTCTAACCCTTGGCCAAATTCTGTTTACTGGACCAAGTTGTGGAATCTTAGGACGATCCCAAAACATGTGAACTTGGTATGGAGAACTCTCTACAATAATCTCCCTGTTAAAAAAAACCTTATCAAAAGGGGGTTCTTGTTGATCCTTTATATCCAGTTGTCCACAATGCAATGAAGAGGAGGAAGACATCAATCACATCTTTAGCAGGCGCCCTTTGGCAAAACAGATTTGGTTTTGTCTCCTTGTAGGGATAAGGTGTGACCAGTTATCTCAAAACTTCCCTACTTGGCTTGAAAATTTTATTTTCACATCCCATTCAGATGTTGCCGAGTTTATTTTATCTATTTGTTATAACATATGGTACTCTCAAAATAAATATTTTTTTGAAGGTAATATTTTGAATTTGGAGCAATTGTTTGTAAAGTTTGGAATTTAATTGAAGGCCATAAGGCGATGCTGAATACTTTGCACAAGAATGCCGTCAATCCACAATTTGTCTCTCTGGATGGAGTCTACCGGATAACTTTTATAAAATCAATGTCCATGATGCGTGTCCGAAGGATAATGTTTGTGGAATTGGCACAATTATTAGATATGGTTAACATGTGATTTTGGCTGTTGCAACTTGAAAAATTACTACTATACCTAACTCTGATGTGGCTAAAGATATAGGTTTCAATTTAGCGTTTCAATTTGTAGTTGACTTGGGCTTTCGACACATTAAGATTGGAGGAGACTCCCTAAATGTTGTTAGAGCCATCAATGCTCATTTTTTAAACAATTCTTATATGGGATCAACTATTGTCGATTGTCGCAATTTGCTCTATTTATTTATTTTATCTGTAGTGGCTCATGTGAAGAGAATCGTTAATGTCTCTTTTCACACTCTAACCAAGTTTACTTTAAATTCAGATGATACTATTTGGATTGAGGCTTGTCCTCCTTGTATTTGTTCTTTTATCGCAGCTAATTTAGCTGACTAATGAATGTTTCGATTTTTATTAACAAAAAAATTTGGTTTGCCTTGGGTATATTGTAGGCTATATTGTAGACCCTTATTTGACAATATGACGTACTCCCACCTCTATTCGGAACAAAATAGCATTGTTGTGGTTAATTGTACCTGGAGACAAGCTAATTGGGTGGCTCATGTTTTAGCACAATCATCTCGTTTGTTTGCTAGTCCTCAAGTTTTTTTAATTATATTCCATCTTGTATGACTCAATCTATAAGTAACAAAATGAAATTAGTTTATTTTCTGTTAAAAAAAATAAAAAAAATATATATTTGATTAGAATAAACTTTTAGAAAATTATAGATGTGAGAAAATCATGAGTAATTTTTTTTTTATTATTTGTTTTGAAATATATTTAAGTTAAGAACAATACCAAGAACATATATAAAATTGCAGTAATTTTTATCATTTATTATCAGTGGTGGATCTTACACAAAATATTGGAGGGAGCCAAGGAGCGTATTAACTAAAATATTATAATTGAAATTTATAAAAGTCGTATAGTTTTTTTTAGAGTTTCACACAATTCATACATAGTTGACAAATTGAAAAAGTTAAAATTTCAATTCTCACAAGTTTTACAATTTTCACAAGTCACACGATTCACACAAGTTTTTTGAACTTCACACAATTCAATCAAATAAAATATATCCACTTTACGATTTTCATCTTTGTCGAAAACTTTCTTTTTGAAAAATGCATCAATTTTCTTATATGTTTAAAAACCGTGTCACTCCTAATAAAATACACAAATTAATTAAAACAATTCACAATTAACAAATAGTATCACACTATATCATATATAAATGGTTAATATGTAAAAGTTTGTTAATAGATAGTAGTTGAGTTGCTAATTAGGGTGTTAGAGTTTGTCTATTCGAGATTAGTTAGCTTATCATTCGATATTAGATAATTTATCTATATATAGAGCTTGTTGTATTAATTTTATTATATTTTATCAGTATAAATTCTAATAAATATCCACTTCATTTTTTGTTTATCTCTTCAATTGCATAATTTCTAATGAATAATCTCTTTACATTAGGGTAAAGATAAGAAGATTATTGCTGACAAGAACATTACAAATCTAAAAAATACAAGAAACTTATTTAGATAGTCTGGGGATCAAGATCAATTGATGCTTTTTGAGGGACCAAGAGAAGGGGTGGGAGGCGATGTCAATTTGTCAAACCCATAAAAGTATGAAGATATTTTAGTAATTTAATTTTAATAATCTATCATTATTATTTATATTTTTTTAAAAAAAAATACAGGAGATGATGTGTCCCCTGTCCGCCCGCGAGAAGATCCTCCATTGTATATTATTATATTAGTTTACTCGTATAAAAAGTATGTTATAGATTTTAACTTTATAGATTTTATAAATCACACGAAATATATGTATGAATTGCAAATATCCCCTTAATACGTTATAATTTTTTTCAAGTTCATATTTGTTTAACATTAATGATCAATGTACAATAATAAATAAGAATAGGCTAACAATTAGAACTTAATTTCTATGTACCTTTATTTTACACTATCAATTCATATAAGTTAAATCCTAAAAATAATAGTCATTCCATATAAATTTTGCAAATTTTCATTCTCTATACTCATTTATAAACATTTTCACACTATTCGCTAATTTCATACTAATATTAATTAATGTACAGTAGATATTTTTTTTTTAATATTTCAGTAAATACTAAAAAATACTTTTGTTTTGAATTTTTTTCTAAAGTATAATCGTTTTTTTTTTAATTTTTAAAGTGACACTCTTTTAAAATTCATGGAGTAATAATATTTAAATCAAATGAGAAATAAAATATAGGGTGTTAGTTTCTGTTAAACAAATTATATTTATTTTATTGAAAAAAACAAAATTAAATTAAAACAAAATAGGACATATAGTTTGAATTGTCATTTCTAATTTATGGTTTTTTAGTATCCTGTATACTTTGTATAAGTGGTTGTCGCTTAAAATATAAGTGGTGTGAATGACTTTCAACAATGCTTAAATTTAATGGTTATCTAAACAAATTCTTAAATAACTTTATTTAGAAATAGTCACAGTACTCATAAAAAATAACAATGCCATTGCGGAAATAATAGTGTCAATCTTTTGACGAAATCTGATCAAACTATTGTGTATAAATGTAATAAGAATCAAATTTGTATATTCTAATGTATGAAGCTAATGTAAGAGGAAAATAATTTCTCTAATAGATGACAAATATTTGCTTTATATGATTTGTCCAGTAAAATATTATTATTGTAATATAATTTTTGTCAAAATTTTATCCGAAAGATAATAAAGAAATACTCTACTAATGAATACATACTTATCTTTAACTTAATTGATTCATAAAAAATAATGAATAACATAAAGTTTAACTATAAGTTCAACTTTTTAAAATAGAGTATGCCACAAAACAGTGACTATAAGTTCTACAATGGACAAAGAAAGAGTCAAAAGACATAAAAAAAATGAAGTTCTAAAAGTGTATATTTCACTAGAAGTGTTTCTCAAATTTTGGGTTGAGAAAACTTCATTGCATTCTAGTTCGTGGACTTTTACATCAATTTTAATTGTTTTGGCTATTTAAACAAATTATCAGCATTTACAATAATTTTGAACAAATTATTCAAAAATTGCAAAGAGAGTAAGTCAAAACAAAAAAAATACATCATTTAAAAGAATAAATTGCCTCCATTTAGAAACCTGATTCTGCAAACAAAAAATATTTTCAAGTACATATTTTTTTTTTGACTCGTAACAAATATTTAATTGATCATTCGGTTATGTGAAAATGCATGTATATGTGTATCCTGCATTGAAGTATTTATTTCCTAATAAATATTTACACAAATAATAATAATAATAATCCCACCAATCCTTTTAAAAAAACTATTCTACCAAAAAATAATTATATTAATAACTGATGACTGAAAATTTTATACATAAGTTTAATAAATAAACAAAAAATAAACTGATAAAATACTATAAACAAATAATAATAGCATATTTTTACTCTTAGAAATATATTAGTCTAAATACTCTCGTTAAGTGATATTTATCAAATTTGTCAGAATAAAATATTTGCTTTATTCTATTGTATAAATTTTAAAAAATAATTTTTACGGTTATAAATAAAAGTATTTTTTATAAGAATTTATTCAAAAATAATATAAATTATTTTTTATTTATTACATATTAAAAAAATAATTTTAAATTATATATTTAATATTAATTTAAAAAAAAATATATTTTATTTTTTAAATATATTGTCTTTTTTTTGTTAAAAAAAAAATCTCAACAAATGATTTAGAAACCCAATCGCCGATTGAGTGTGAATCCGGAGATGCCGCTGGTGAGAGGGGATATGCTGCCGCCACTTTGCACGGAGAATAGCTACCACAGCGACGGCGCAGAGAACGTGCTGCGACGTAGACCGCCCACTGTCGCAGTGGAATCTGTACGTGTATTCGGCGGTGCTACGGAAGAGAGGGAAAATGATGCCGCCACTTTGCAGGGAGGATAGCCACCACAGCGGAGGAGCGTTGAATTCTGTTAAGGCGTGGACATTGGAAAATTGGAAACAAATTTGGGGAAAGCTGATAAGCTCTTCATTATGATGAAGTTAGTTTAGTTAGTTAAATTCAGTTATATAACCGTTTTGTTCATTTCAGTTACTTCATTTTTCATTATTCTGTACACAAATACATTTCATTCACTTTTTTATCTCAACACTAATTCTCACTAAGATCATGTTTTTTAAGTGTCTTAAGAAAATAGTTTGTGCTTGCACAAGCAAACATTTGGATGACATTGATGAATTTAATAAAGATCCTCTTGGGTGGTCGAGGGAACTGTTTCCGCATCAATGTGGTAAATTCTCCATGGCTGCGGTTCATGCGAATGGCGATATGGAGGATCACAGCCAGCTTGAGGTTGGCCATAATGAACTCTTCGTTGGAATTTATGATGGCCATAGAGGCAACATTGCTTCAGAGTTCATCAGTAATAACCTCTTTCATGATCTACTTAGTGAGTCTTCTTTTAAGTTTCTTTCTTCTTTGCATGCTTGTGATGCCCTTCTGTCGTTTTTGCATCTTATTGTAGTTTGCATCTAACTTTGATTAATTCTTTGAAGGAGTGTGGATAGAATTGAAACACAGAACAATTTATTTAAAGGAATTATGTATTGATTAATTGTATATCCTATAATTCATGAGATGGGAAATGTTATCTTAATTAAAAACGATAAAGAAAAATAATCTTACCTAAAGTTCTTGTGTATGCGGTGGTAGAAATATGGATGATAATAACATTTGGGGAAGAAATCCATTTCACACAGGTACAAATTTTACATTACCCCCCTCCTTTTTTAACAAAAAAAGGGTGGGTGTATCGGCTATTTTATATTGTTATGGTTTATGAAATTCGAAATTATTTGGTTTCATTTTCTTAAAACTCAGTTTTAGTTTTTGGGTCTAAATTGATGGGTATAGTTAATTTAGTATGGGTTAACATACATAAATATCTGACCTGCAATATTTTTGCACAAACTTAGCTCTCTGCTTTTTTAGCTTTCCTAATGTTATATTGTTATGTGTAGCATGGGTTTAAGAAATAATGGAAGTTTACGGTTACAGGGTATATTGAGGAGAATGATAAAAATATGTCTGAAGATATTCTGAGGACAGTTGTTGCTGAAACCGAGGAAAAGTTTATGCTTGAGGTTGAAGAGGGTTATCAACAACAGCCAGAGCTAGGCATAGTTGGATCGAGTTGTCTAATTTGTGTTATATGGAAAGGGACATTATATATCGCTAACCTTGGAGACTCCCGTGCTGTAATGGGTTCTGTGGGGGGTCTGTTGAATAGGTTCTGTGTTCAACAGTTGGTCAGAGACCACAATGCTCGTAATGAGGATATTAGACTAGAACTCATGGATTTGCATCCAGATGATCCGAATATTGTGACGTATAATTTTGACGCATGGCGTGTTAAAGGCATAAGCGAGGTAAGCAGAGGTATAGGACACGCATATTGGAAGCGGGAAGCATTCACTTTAAACTCGTCGTTCCAAGTCCCAGAGTCTGAATGTGTGCCTTCTCCTTTTACCCGACCATTGCTATCCGCAGAATCTGAGATATATTCAAGAGTCTTAAATGACAATGATAAATTCATTATATTTGGATCCGGTGGACTTTGGAAATTGTTGACAAATGAGCAAGCTGCTAAAATTGTTAAGAACAATCCACGTGAAGTATGGCTTGTTCTTTCTAGCTACTCGTTCTTCCTTTTACTATTATTTTTGCTAGCTAGCTCTGGTTTTGTTTATTTATGGTATAGTATGGTGAGTTTTTGTTGCAGGGAATTGCATCAAGGATTGTGAAGATTGCTCTAGAGATTGCAGCTAGAAGAAGGAATAAAAGCTATAGTGAGCTTAGGAAGATTCCTAAGGGACATGGTGTTAGTAAGAGGCCTAGTATTTCTGTTGAAGGAACTAGGCGGGAATATCATGATGATATCACTGTGATAGTTGTATTCTTGGACAAAAAGCCAATTTGGAATCCGAATGATATCCCTCTTGAAGGAAGAATTGTTTCTTGCAGAGCCTTCTCTAAGCTTGAATTATCAGATTTTAGATCTCTCAGTGTCTCACATCAAGCATTTGGAATCTGTATGTTTTCTAGAGTAGTAGTTTTATTTTCATTATTCGTATGATCTTGATGTTTATTTGCCTCTTAATTTATTTTTAAATCACAAAGATTGATTGAATGGGGTTTGAGGTAATGGTAAACTAATAAAACAAGTTATAATTAGATGGGTAATTAAGCACTTTTTCATTAATAGTTCTGCAACACAGAACATGAGCGCTTTCTTACTGTTCGGTCCATTACTTTCTTGCAGATCTCTAGAGTTTTCATGGATTAACAGAAGCATCTGGAAAAATTACAAGCTATGAAAGTTCCTGATCAGATGAAAGCAAATCTCCCCCTATGTATATTGCACTGTTGGTTTAATATTCAACTATTAAGTACTTTTTTCTTTTCACTGATTTTATTCTTTTTGACTTCAAGAATCAATTAAAATGTATTCTTTGGACTCCGTTTGCTTAAAAATTAGTACAAACTGGTCTTGTCATATGCCACATCTGAAACATGAGAAGTGTACGTTAAATCTCTATCATCAAGCAAAAACCACATAAGAAAGTTAACTGGAGTAGAACTCAATTGATTTTGTGGCCGAAGATTGAAATATGAGATTTGCATTGATTTATTTGAGTTTTTCTACTAATATTTGATTTATTTTCAGCTAATTTTTTGAAGCTATTTTAAATAACTTATGAAATAGTTTATAATTTATATAAAAATAATTTGACTTTATTTTAGAAAAATAATTTATACACTAATGTTTATGCTATAAATTATTTATTCAAACAGGACTTAAAAACAGGACTTAAATACTTCGATTGATTTTACGGTGAAATCATGCTTAATGTCGGCCATAAAGTTATATTTTTTTTTGTATCTTCGTTATTTTCACTGGCTTTGGGACGTGAGAAATGGAATTATTCAGCAAGTGAAATGAAACATCACATGGCACATCACATGGCACATGTTTAAGATTTGAAGTGATTTTTCAATTTTTGTTTTGGAAAATAAAATGTCTTTCTACCATAACTATCTGTTTAGTTATCCGATGATAAAATTCAATTTTAAATAAATTAATTTTGTAGAATTGATTTTAATTAAAAGTAAAATGAGTATAACGTGATTTATGTTTAGATATAATAAAAAAAATTATTTTAAAAACTTACGTTTTTTTATAATTTAAATTAAAATTGTTCTTGAATGTATAAATACCAATATAGTGTAAGATTTAATTGTTTATTTTTTCACCATAAAATATATTTTAAATCTCATCGTCAAAATTGGGTTTGCAAACTCACCGTCAACAAAATTGAAAAACACCGTAAAAAATAAAATTCAAATCAGAGAGATAGGAGCAAACTATTTGAATCGATTCTCACCATCGTGGAAGCTACAATACCAGTTTTGGATATGAATTGCTTTTGATAGGAGAAACAATTTGAAAAATAAAAACTCAAACACTTGTTTTTTCGATAGACTAGCGTTTCACATATGCTAACTCACGTTTGAAGTATTTCAAGGAGCGCATCTACTACTATCAAGTAGTACAAATTAAGATTTGGATTCTCTTTATCTCACTTAATTTAAAAATGATGAAATGACTTATTTAAAAGTGTTAAATTTAGATTTGTAGTCGTCTCTCTTCTACTTGGACTTGCTTATTACTCTCAACGTCCTTAACGTTTTTAAAGTTTTTGTGTACATATTAATAAATATAATAACTAAAAGAAAAAAAAAATTATTTTAATTAAACTAGCGGTGAGATTTTCAATATTATCAATATAAAATATAATAATATTTTATAAGTAGTGCACATAATAAATATTGACGCGTAGTATAAAAAATAAATAAATAACATTGCAATAAAAATTAATAATGACATTTATTTTAAGACAATTTTTTTTTTGTTATTATGAGATTGTTATGAGACAAATAAACACAATGAACATCATTTAGATTTTTGACCGGATATTAAAAATATAATAATTAATAAAAATAGATAAATTATTTTATCACTTGAATTTCAAGTGGTAGACGAATAAAGTGAATCTCATGTTGAAACGGAGGGAATAGTTTGTTACATTTTAATCGAGAGTCAGTTATTCTTGTTTAGAAGGAGGAATGCCTTTTGTTTGTATGTACATGTAGAATACAGTTCTTCATTGTGAATAAAAATATGGTTCCCAGTTTGCTTGATTTCGATGTGTGGAGCAATTTTGAAACCCTATCAACGATGAGTGTGAGTTCGGAGATGCCACTGGAGAGAGCGGAGATGCTGCCGCCACAGCGCCGGCGCGGAAAACGTGCTGCAACGTAGAACGCCGTATATGGCGATGGAATCTGTCCACATTGGAAAAATTGTAACGTAAAACTGATAAGCTCTTCTTCATATCAAAATCTCTCTTACTCATTCATTTGCAATTATTCATTTTAAAATGAAGTTAGTTTACTTAGTTAAATTCAGTTATATACCTGTTAGTTTAGTTAGTTACATCCTTGCTTGTCATGTTCTGTTTTCAGTTACTTCATTTTCATTTTATCATTACTATATAATACACCAAATAGATAGCATACTTATTATTTACATTTATTGATCTTCCACATTCACATTTTTATCTCACTTCAGCCTTTTCTCTAGTCACGTTTTCTTCTCTTCAAGAAGTGAAACCACAAAATCATGTTTAAGCGGCTTAAAAATATAGTTAGTAAGCGCAAAAGCGAATATTTTGTTGACATTAATGAATTTGATGAAGATCCTCTTGGGTGGTCTAGGGAACTTTGTGAGCATCAATTAGGTGAATTCTCCATGGCTGCGGTTCAGGCAAATGGCGATATGGAGGATCGATGCCAGCTTGAGGTTGGCACGAAAGCACTCTTTGTTGGAATTTATGATGGTCATAAAGGTGACATCACGTCAAACATCATGAGTAATAGCCTCTTCCAGGATCTATTGTGTGAGTCTTCTTTTAAGTTTCTGCTTTCATTTTCTATGTTCTTTGTTTCTTTCTTGTTTGCATGCTTGTGTGTTATTATCTTATTATCAGGGTGTGTTATGTTTTGTCATTTTTACACCTTATTGCAGTTCGCTTCTAACTTTGATTAATTCTTTGAAGGAGTGTGGATAGAATTGAAACAATTTATTTAAAGGAATTATGTATTGATTGACTGTACATCCTAGAATTGATGAGATAGGAAATGTTATCTTAATTAAAAACGATAAAGAAATCAAGAAAATAATCTTATTAAAAGTTCTTGGGGGAGAAATCAATTTCCCACAGATAAATATTTTACATTACCCCATACATTTTTTAGTTTTTTGAGGGTCTAAATGGATGGGTATAGTTATTTTAGTATGAGTTAACATACATAAATATCTGACCTGCAATATTTTTGCACAAACTTAGCTCTCTGCTTTTTTAGCTTTCCTAATGTTATATTGTTATGTGTAGCATGGGTTTAAGAAATAATGGAAGTTTACGGTTACAGGGTATATTAATCAGAATGGTAACAGTATGTCTGAAGATATTCTGAAAACAGTTGTTGCTGAAACCGAGGAAGAGTTCATGCTTGATGTTGAAGAGGGTTATCAACAACAGCCAGAGCTAGGTATAGTTGGTTCGAGTTGTCTAATTTGTATTATATGGAAAGGGAGACTATATATCGCCAACCTTGGAGACTCCCGTGCTGTAATGGGTTCTGTAGGGGGTCCATTTAATAGATTATGTGTTCGACAGTTGGTCAGAGATCACAATGCTCGTAATGAGGATATTAGACTAGAACTCGCGAATTTGCATCGAGATGATCCGAATATTGTGACCTATAATTTTAACGCATGGCATGTTAAAGGCATAAGCGAGGTAAGCAGATGTATAGGACACGCATATTTGAAGCGGAAACCTTTCATTTTAAGCTCACCGTTCCAAGCCCCAGAGTCTGAACGCGTGCCTTCTCCTTTTACCCGACCATTGCTATCCGCAGAACCTGCGATACATTCAAGAGTCTTAAATGACAGTGATAAATTCATTATATTTGGATCTGGTGGACTTTGGAAACTGTTGACAAATAAGCAAGCTGCTAAAATTGTTAAGACCAATCCACGAGATGTATGACTTGTTCTTTCTAGCTACTTGTTTTTCCCTTATTATTATCTTTGCTAGCTAGCTCTTGGTTTTTTCTATTTATGGTATGGTGTGGTGGGTTTTTGATGCAGGGAATTGCAAAAAGACTTGTGAGGATTGCTCTAGAGATTGCAGCAAGAAGAAGGAATATAAGTTATACTGAGCTTAGAGGGATTCCTAAGGGACATGGTGTTAGTAGGGGGCCTAGTGTTTCTGTTGAAGGAACTAGGCGTGAATATCATGATGATATCACTGTGATAGTTGTATTCTTCGACAAAGAGCCAAATCGGAATCAGACTGCAACACCAGCAATCGTCTCGGTGCCAGGGGTCAATTCCTTCAGAGGCTTCTCTAACACGATTCAACCATCAAGTTTTATGTATTTTGATGCACCTGAAATAGCCGCCTTTGAAGTAATATACTAGAGTTTTCATGTGTTGGAAAAGGGTAGATTATGTCTATAACTAACTCTATTGGAAATAAAGTTGGGTGGCTCTGCCTAATTTTGGGTATTCAATCTGCATATGTATTATTGCATAGTAAAAGCTCTGGTTAGTGCTAAGGTTGTGATGGGGATATCTCTTGCAATCCAAATAAAAGTTAGGACAGAAAAATCCTTCAATTTCCTATTTAATTCATAAAGTATAAGAAAATAATAAACAATTCTTTAAATATATTAAACTTAACTTTCTTTTAAGTTTCAAATATATGAAAAATTACTTTATTAAAAGAGTTTGAGTTTTCGATTTACAGATGAAATGTATTTTATGAGCTTCTATTTTTAAAAGTCGTTGATCGTAATTAGAGTTTTATGCATTTGAATTCAAAAATGGCATATCCGAGCATGGACTGAACTACTAATGTTAATGTTAAAAGCTATAAAAGTTTAGGCCACTTTCAATAAAAAATAATTAACGAAAAGGAAATTAATATGATAAAAATAGATTGTATCAATTCATTCAGTTTTTTTACCAATACATAATTATATACTTTCTCCGACTTTAAATATAAATAAATATTTTTTGTAACACCCCAGCCATTATCGTTACCGGCTCTGGCAGGGTTTACTGAGTTTGCCAGAAACAATGATCAGCAATATCGTGATCCAGTGATAAGTATCGTTAATTCGGGTTGTCTAATTTGTGTTATATGAAAAGATACACTGTATGTCGCCAACGTCGGAGACTCCCGTGTTATACTTGGTTCTCACAAGGGTCTGTTTAAAAGATTGCATATTGACCAAGTGGTCAGATATCACAATTGTGAGAATTAGGATATTCAAGATGAACTCACCGAATCACATCCGAATGATACTAATATAGTGTATGAATATATGGGAAAATGGCGTGTTAAAGGCTTATCGGAGGTTTGGTTTTGTTTTGCTTTCCTTTCAATTTACCTTTTGATAGACTGGTATAATAAGTAACCATCCAACATACATTGCTGAGCTTTATTTATATCAATGTGCCTATTTCTATGATATGATCATATACTTCATTTCTATGATTCACTTCTAAGTTACTCATTGTATTTTAGTCTCTCTATCTGTAATTAATGTGATAGTGGTGTGCTGATTGGGCGGATTTTTTTATAATGGAAGTAGGGCGGATTTTCACGATGATATGACTGTGATTGTTGTATACTTAGACAAAATGCCGAATGGGGGTGTGAGGCCACAGATCAGGTCCTATAGAGGCCATTCTAACACAGTTCGACCATCAGATTTTAGAAATCTCAGTGATATGTGAAACTTGCTGGGATTATTCCAAACAAGTATAGCTAGGAAATAAGATACCATGGTGGGCTCATTCACTCAGTTTTGTTCTATTGTTCCATCAAATTTTAGTATGTGTCCAAGAGTTTCCGTGGCACCATGTCTAAACGTATATAAAGGCAAACTTGGTTGCTTCTGCCTTATTTTTCGATATGCAGGTTTAAAATCATTTCTGTTACACTGCACACCGTTTTATAGCACCCAGTTATAGTTTATCTGAAAATGTTGGAAAAATTACCTGATTAATTAAAAATAGAGTAAGTAATTCAATCTGTTCATACAAACAAATCAATAATTCAGGAAATGTACCGAGTTGGCATATGAACTGTAAGGTTTCATAAATTATCAAGACAGAAGATTGGAAAGTGATAGCAATTACTTTTTGGTTTCATAGATTTATAAATCAAACACATACCACTATGGTCAATCAGAAAACTTAATGAAAAGATTTGTTGATTCAAACAAACCAAATCTGTAACAATACACATCTCTACAACAAAATGAGGGGAAAACTGAATCTTACATATCTTGCTAGCCTTCATGCTCTTATCCCAACATATCAAGAAAGGAAAACACAGAGAAACGTGATAAAAGAAATGGTAAAAGAATAGGAAATGGAAGTTCCTCAACCACTAGATGGTATTTATGTAGTACAAAGTATATATTGTAATTTCCTTGGTTCAGCTCTCAGTGCTCCATGATTTGAACTTAGAAGCATTTCCTGTGTACTATTGATGGGCCAGATTCATCATATTCTGACTTTGCAATCCACATCTGCACAAGGAAAAGTAAACATATCAGAAAGGAACACATTAGAAATGACACAACTAAGCCTCAGTAATACACATTTGTTATTTCCTCCTACTTTTTATAACTTGTACTTATTGTTTAAATGAAATTTCCTGATTTATTTTGTGAATTATATCATTTAAAAATCCAACAACTTCATACCTGTTGGAAAGTGCTGAGAGATGCCAAAATGGAGCCTCCAATCCAGACACTGTATTTCCTCTCTGGTGGTGCTACAACCTTGATTTTCATGCTGCTGGGTGCCAATGCTGTAATCTCTTTGCTCATTCTATCAGCAATTCCAGGGAACATAGTAGAACCACCACTCAAGACAATGTTACCATATAGATCCTTCCTAATGTCGACATCACACTTCATGATGGAGTTAAATGTTGTCTCGTGGATACCAGGAGATTCCATCCCTATCATGGATGGCTGGAATAAAACTTCAGGGCAGCGGAATCTTTCGGCGCCGATTGTGATCACCTGCCCATCAGGTAGCTCATAAGTCTTCTCAACAGCTGAGCTGGTCTTAGCAGTTTCCAACTCCTGCTCATAATCAAGAGCAATATAGGCCAATTTCTCCTTCACGTCCCTCACAATTTCACGCTCTGCAGATGTAGTGAAAGTGTAGCCACGCTCTGTTAAAATCTTCATCAGCGCATCGGTGAGATCACGCCCTGCAAGATCCAAACGCAAGATCGCATGTGGCAGGGCATAACCCTCATAAATTGGAACAGTGTGACTAACACCATCTCCAGAGTCCAGAACAATACCTACAAAAATCATAGAAAACCACATCAACTCAATTCAATCTCAAGGCATATTTATTTATCATGACATGACTACCCCTTCAAATCATATTCATCATTCATTGCACAAAACTGCAACCGAAATGAACAAGAACAAAACTCTGTTTGGATAAACAACTTATTTAAAACACTTATAGCACAAATATTTATCATATAAGTGTTTTTGTATAAGCTATTTCTATAACAAATGATAAAATAAAGTCAAACTATTTTTATATAAGCTATAAACTATTTTCATAAGCTATCCTGAAAAGGTTATGAGAAAATAAGTTGAAAAAACTTATGGACATATCATAAACTGTTTCCTTAAGCTCTCACATAGAGTTTAAAAAATGCTTATATTATTAAATAAACTCAAATACACAAGACTTAGAATAGATCAACATATATTTATACATGCAACAACATTGAAGATGAAAGAATGAATTTACCAGTTGTACGGCCACTAGCATAAAGAGAAAGCACGGCTTGAATGGCAACATACATAGCAGGAGTATTGAAAGTCTCAAACATGATCTGAGTCATTTTCTCCCGATTAGCCTTAGGATTAAGAGGAGCTTCAGTGAGAAGAACAGGGTGTTCTTCAGGAGCAACACGAAGTTCATTGTAGAAAGTGTGATGCCAGATCTTCTCCATGTCATCCCAATTACTAACAATTCCATGCTCAATTGGATATTTCAGTGTCAAAATACCTCTCTTTGACTGTGCTTCATCACCAACATATGCATCTTTTTGTCCCATACCTACCATTACCCCTGTGTGACGTGGACGACCTACAATGCTAGGGAACACTGCTCTTGGTGCATCATCTCCTGCAAAACCAGCCTAAAACAACAACAACAATAACATCAATTGAAGTTTGTATCGATCTCATTAACACCAACACTTCTGATCAAAGGAGTGTAAACCGACATCAATTACATTCAATTAATTCATCATCACAAATCATCATACTCGTGTGCTTCATAGGTATCGATTAATTAACTAATTATAATCTGTCTCTGCAGTTTGTAGGAATAACTAATTTCTAATTTTATACAATGAAAAAGATTAAATTGAAGGAAAACGTTTAACAGATCGATTGATTGATAATGATTGATACCTTGACCATTCCGGTTCCGTTATCACAGACCAAAGGTTGAATATCTTCAGATTCTGCCATTGTTGATTGTAATTGATTTGCTGCATAGACACACGGAAAATGAAAATGAAAATGAAAATGAAAATGAAATTGAAATTGAGATAATGAACAATGAAGTGATGTGAGAGATTGAGAGGGGTACCTGAACTACGAAATGAAGAAGGAATGTTCGAGAGAGTGTTGTTTTCTATGTGTGTTAAGTTAGTACCCGCGTCTGTGGTTTTTAAAAAGGGAAAGACTCGTAAATGCAAATTCGGGTCAAATTAATTGTAAATTGCTAATGCTTCAATCCTAACCGTCTGTTGCGAATATCTGATCTACGGGCCATGTTTCTTGTTGGAAATAGCTGGCAATGTTGCTCTTTTACTTGCTTTCCAGTTCCGCACTACACATCATCATCTCTTCTTTTTCCCTCCTATCTCCCAAATTAATTACCGTATTTATTTATTATTAATTAGCTCTGTACTTTGGTTTAGGGGATTATTACTATCTCCTTAATTTGGAATGTTTTCTATTCCAAATTTTCTGGTTGCATTTTTAAGTTTGTTGAATCTTTAACACCTTTAAGTATCACCAAAATGTTATATATTTTTTTTTGTCAATAATTATATATATAAAAGAGAAATGCAATAGATTACTCATAGTATTGGTTAAGAATCTAAAAATAAAAAATATATATAAAAGGGAGATGTGACAATTACTTTAAAGTACTTGTAATAGTTAACTTAATAGAAATCTAGTTCAATTGCTAATGTTAATATTATTAAAGTATATATTATGTTGGATTCAAATTTAGAACATCACAGTTGTGTGTGAGTTTCTTTACTATTTCATCTACAAATAAAATAAAAAAGAATCCAAAAACAAAAATATTCATTTGAAAATATATTAAAAATTATACATTCAAATTTTTAAAAGTTTAATTTTTAATTATTTATTCAACTGAGTTAACCACATATTTACACATAATTAATGAGATATCGTGTGAGTGTGTACATTGTTGTTCATGTATCATTAATGCATAGAGAATATATAATAAAGATTTAAAAAAGATTATTACCCTTGAGAGTGGTAGTAACCTTTTTATATGAATTATTTTTAATATCAATCTTTTTTTTAATATATATATTTAATTTTTGAATAATATAAATGACATTGTTGATATTTTAATTTTTAATAATATTAAAGTTAAAACATATTTTTTTTGTCTCAAAATATAAACAAAAATTATTATAAAAAATTGATATATTTAATTAGTTAAAAATTTAAACTAAATATATTTATTTTATTGACTCGTTTTTATTTTTATTTTTGCACGAATTTTTAATCTTCATGTGACACCGATGAGTTCAGAAATTTTAAATTCACTTGAACTTTTATTATATAAAATTAAAACATGACATGGATAGTGGATTTGTGCTTCTATTTAAAAGCAAAATGTTACTTCAACATTGTCACATACGTACGATAACTTGTATGAATAAATATCAACATCAACATAATATTGTAGTAATTGAGCTGGATCTAATGAAAAGCGATAGGCAACATAGGAAAAAGGAAAAAGACCCCACCAGAAAAAAAGTTAGGAAGGGTAGTTATTTGAGAGAAGCAGCTTTTCTTCATCTAGAGGTGTGTAATTTTCACTCCAACTTTTTGGTGGCCGATGGGGTAGGAGTGGAAGTAATCATACATGGGACGGTGCAAAAAGCGATAGTGCGTGCCATTACCAACTCAGCATTCAGTTTGCAACTGTCGAAAGAACATGTTGGGCTGTTTTGTTTGATGCGGTAGAATCCACTTACACTTGATCTTCTCCACTACTCTTTTTGTCCCTACGATTGGATTATTTATTGACCGATTCAAGACCTCTAGCAGATCCAACGGTTGATGAGCACTTCCTTTGCCATGTCCATAAGACGTGCATCGGATAACTACCAACCGGGCATACAACATGGTTTCGCATTTAGGACAATCTTTGTCCCCCGTTGACCACACTCCTTTTGTTTTGGCCATGTGTTAAACAAATAATCACCTTCTCAACTTGGGCGTTCAAACATCTTTTGGTGTTTGTTTGATTTTTCGATAGATTGATAAAATTAAGGTTCAATACGATTTTATTAACTCCACTGTAAAATTAAATATATGATTATATCATAAATTGTATACTTTTTTTAGATTTTAAAGGAAAGTAAGAAGATAACAATAAAAGGTAATATAGAATAATTTTGTTGTTTGAGAAGCTAAAACTTATGTGTCCTTTTGTTTAAGTTGATTGTGCAGATGTAAGTATCTTTGTGAAAAAGATATGTTGATATAGATCTTAATGAAGAGAATACAACGACAATATATCATATTCATGGTTGAACTCAAAGTGATGAAAATAATTTTCAATAAAAGTTTAATTGTAAAAGCATTTACTGACTACAGCCATAATTTTTTTTTTATTTGTGTCTAAATGGTTTCATTGTTGTTAAAATAGTTATTTCATAAATGATTGTTTGTGATCATAAGTCAGTTAGGATAGTTAGAATGTTCTTAAGAAAGTTAGTTAGTTAGTTAGTTATAGTGTTACTATCAAAACTATTCGATAAATACTCAAAGCTGAGCACATTGCTTGTGCAGCAAGTAACTGAATAAAACCTTGATTCTTTCAACTATTCTTTCTCAATTCCAATTCCTCTAAGTCATATAACTTGTTCTAACAATTGGCATCAAGAGCTAGGGTTGTAATCAAGGGAAACACGAGTGAAAGGGTGAAGGCTTTCAAAAAAATTGGGAAACACGAGTGTGAGTAAAAGAAAGAAATCATGAATGGATCAAGAAGTTTTCCATTTAATTTGTCAATCCTTGATGGAAAAAACTGGGAGAGATGGTGTGCATCTATGAAATCATTACTTGGAGCTCAAGAAGTGCTTGAAGTGGTACATGATGGCAATGATCAGCTAGGTGCAAATCCTACAGAAAGGCAGCAAGCAACATTCAAATATTACAATAAAAAGGACTACAAGACATTGTTTTACATCACGCAAAGTGTGGATTCAAACAATTTTGAGAGGATTTCGAAGGCATCAACATCAAAAGAGGCATGAGACATCTTGGTGAAGTATTACACAGGTGGTGAAAAAATCAAGAAAGTGAAACTTCAAATGTTGATAAGGTAGTATGAATTGTTGCAGATGGAGGAGGATGAAAGTGTGGCTGATTATTTCAATCGTGTGCAAGCAATTACCAATCAAATGCGAACTAATGGTGAAGTGATAAATGAGTTGATGATCATTGAGAAGATTCTAAGAACATTAACACCAAGGTATGATTACATAGTGGTGGCCATAGAAGAATCAAAGAATTTTGACACATTGAAGGTGGAAGACTTACAAAGATCTTTAGAAGCCCATGAACTGAGATTAAAGGAAAGGAGCACAACAACTCAAGTACATGCACTACAGGCTCAAGCCAGCAAGACGACCAGTCAAGATGAAGTGAAATACAAGAAAGGAAATGGATAATCCAGTGGTATAAGAAGCAGGACTCTGTTGAAAGGGCTAAGAGTTCAAGAAATCAAAACAACAACAATGAAAATCACAGCAAGAAATCAAATGGTAAGAAGAAGTTTAACAAGAAGAGGATTCAATGTTATAATTGTCAAAAATGGAGGCATTTTGCTGATGAGTGCAAATCAAAGAAGGTACAAAGAAAGGATGATGAAGCTCAAATGGCACAAGCTGAAGACTCCGATTCATATGATGTTTTGCCGATGGCTACTACAAATTCAGAAGATGATTGTCCAGAACTGTGGTACCTTGACACATGTTGCTCTAACCTTAAGACAGGGCATAATGAGTGGTTTGTAAGCATTGATGAAAGAGCGAAGAAGGAGATTAAGTTTGCAGACAACAGTTCAGTGACTGCTGAAGGAGTGGGCAAAGTGTTGATTAAGAGGATGGATGACAAACAATCTTTTATATGTGATGTGCTCTATGTTCCAAATACGAAGAATAATTTGTTGATTCTTACACAGATGCTTGAAAAATGATACTCAATGAAGATGGAGCATGGTGAAATGAGGATATTTGATAGCTCAAGAAGACTGGCCTTGAATGCACTACTTTCAAAGAACAGAACATTCAAGATTGAAATTCAGATCAGTGAGAACCAGTGCTTGAATGCTGAAATCATAAGTGAAAGGTAGTTATGGCATCAAAGGTTTGGGCACTTGAATTTCAGAAGCCTTCAGATGTTGCAGGACAGGGAGATGTTGCAAGGCATATCTAAGATTCAAATACCAAATGAGCTGTGTGAAGAATGCTGTCAGGCCAAGCAACACAGAAATTCATTCAAAGTTGAAGTGCCAACTTGATCCTGAAATAAGATGGAGATAATCTTATCTAATGTTTGTGGAACTTTTGAAGAAATGTCAATAGGAGGCAACAATTATATTGTAACACTCATTGATGACTTTACAAGGAAAACTTGGATCTATCTAATCAAAAGGAATAATGAAGTGATGGTTGTGTTTAAAGGGTTCAAACCGATGGCAGAAAGACAAAGCGGCTGTGATCTTAAGGTGATTAGGACATATGGAGGTGATGAGTATCAATCCCATGAATTCTGTGAAAAGGAGGGAATGATTCATGAAGTGACTGCACCATATACACCACAACATAATGGAGTTGTAGAAAGGAGGAACAAAACTATACTCAACATGGCAAGAAGCATGCTGAAAAAGAAGAAAGTGCCTCACAAATTCTAGGGAGAAACAGTGTCCACTGCAGTCTACATATTAAATAGGTGTCGAACTAAGAGACTTGACACAAGTATACCTGAAGAAGTCTGGTCTGGAAGGAGACCATATGTAAGTCACCTAAAAGTATTTGGATCACTATGTTTCAGACATGTGTTTGCTCAAACTAGAAGGAAACTAGATGACAGGGTTGAATAGATGATATTGCTAGGATATGATTCAACTGGAGCCTATAAACTTTATGATCCAAACAAGAGGAAAATAGTTGTTAGCAGAGACATATTTGTGGATGAATCAAAATGTTGGGACTGGAAGATGGATGCCACAGCCAACTCGAGCAAGTCAGTAGCAATTGAGCTGGATATTGATCAGGTGCCAAGATCAGAACCTCAGTCAGCCTCAGATGTAGTGAGGCGTTCTTGGAGAATCAGACAGCCCTCAGTCAGATTGAACCAATATGAAATAGCATTTGATTCAGCAAATGCAGATGGAGAATTGATACATTTTAGATTTCTGACTATATCAGAACTAGTTAGTGATGATGAGGCTCTAAGTGATCCAAGATGGAGATTAGAAAATGGAGGACAAACTCAATGTCATAGAAAAGAATCAAACCCGGGAGCTGATGACCCTGCTAGTACACAAAAGACTAATTGATGTGAAATGAGTCTATAAAATCAAGATGAATCCTGATGGACAGATTGCTAAGTACAAAGCCAGACTTGTAGCAAAAGGATTTCTGCAGAAGCATGGATTGGATTATGATGAAGTATTTGCACTAGTAGCCATAATTGAAACAGTGAGGCTTGTAGTGTCAATGGCCAATTACAAAGGATGGACCATGCATCAATTGGATGTAAAGTCGGCATTCCTCAATAGACCATTGGAATAATAAGTGTATGTGAAACAACCACCAGAATATGAGATAAAAGGCAAATAAGAAAGTGTGTACAAGCTGAGGAAAGAATTATATGGCCTGAAGCAAGCTCCTATGGCCTGGAACAAGAGGATTGACAGGTTTCTCATAGAGCAGCAATTTGAAAAGTGTGTAAATGAGCATGGAGTCTATGTTAAGAAGATAGCAACAACGCCTACATTATTAATATGTCTTTATGTTGATGATTTGTTAGTGACTGGCATTGATGAAACAAAAATCCAACAGTTCAAAAACAGAATGGAAAAGGAATTTGAAATGACAGGTTTGGACACATTATCCTATTTTCTTGGTATTGAATTTGTGATAAAAAAGAATGGAGTCTTTATGCATCAAAAGAAGTATGCTAATGATGTGTTAAAAAGATTTAAAATTCAAGATTGCAATGGCACAAGCAATTTATCAAAAGCAGGGCTGATATTGTCAAAAGGAAGGAAACGAGGAGCTGAATGATTCTACGACATTCAAGCAAATGGTAGGATCCTTGAGGTATTTGTGCAACACAAGGCCAGACATAGCCTATAGTGTTGGACTGATCAATATGTATATGGAGAAGCCTAAAACACCCCACTACTTGACAACTAAAAGGATTTCGAGATACATTAAAGAAACAAGTGAGCTTGGATTGCTATATACTAAGAACTCGAATGAAGATGAAGCTGGACCGACTGGGTTCACTGATGCTGACTGGTGCGGGGATAAAGATGCAGGAAGAGCACCTCAGATTATGTGTTTATGATAAATGAGTCACCGATCTCACAGCGTTCCAAAAAGCAAAGCATAGTAGCATTGTCAACTTGTGAAGCAGAATATGTGGTAGCATCAATGGGAGATTGCCAAGCTCTGTGGCTGGCAGAACTAATGGTGGAACTGGGGCTGAGAAGCAATGAAGCAGTGAAGATAAAGATAGACAACAAATCAACAATAGATCTAGCAAAACATCCAAGTGCTCATGGAAGAAGCAAGCACATAAAAACAAGGTTCCATTTCTTAAGAGATCAGGTGATGAAAGACAAGATAAAGCTAGAACACTGCAGTACCAATGATCAAAAGGTTGACATTCTAACCAAAAACTTGAAGAGGGTGAAATTCCAAGAGATGAGGGACAAACTTGTACTAACATTACCTTAATCATTTTGAATTAAGAAGTGTGGTAAAATAGTTAATTCATAAATAATTGCTTGTGATCATAAGTCAGTTAGGATGGTTAAAATGTTGTTAAGAAAGTTAGTTAGTTAATTAGTTAGTTAGTTATAGTGTTACTATTCAAAACTGTTTGATAAATACTCAAAGCTGGGCACATTGCTTGTGCAGCAAGTAACTGAACAAAACCTTGATTCTTTCAACTATTCTTTCTCAATTCCAATTCCTCTAAGTCATATAACTTGCTCTAACAACTGTTACATATTATTTGATTAATAAAGTAGCATGAAATGATTCGTGACAACTCCATTTTAAGTTATTTTGTTGATAAAAAATTCAAGATTTTTCTCTTGACTTTTCATTCCTAATTCTTACATATAGGTAATCTAACCATTTCAACTCATACAACTTAGGAGATGCATTGGAAATCACATATCAATTTTCTCAATATCTATAACATACTTTTGATGAGCCATATATTGGGTGCGTTTGTTTGAGCTTAAATAAAAATAATTTTTAGTTCAAAAAATTTAGAGATTATTTTGTAGAGATTTGTCTAAAAATGATTTTTTTTATTTCTGTTTGTTTACTATCATAAAATGATTTTTTTAAAAAAATGATTTTTAATCTGTTTGTATACAATTTTATAAAAGTGATTTTTTTAAACTACAAAATTACCATAAAGGACATGACTTTTATAATACCCTACAAAATTTATAAGTTTAATCCATTTCTTATACACATCTTAAAATTGATTAATGTACCTTAAGTACTCATCAAAAAGCAATAAATAAACATAAAAAAGGAAAAAAAAATAGTATCAATATATGAATGATGTAAAAATAAAATGATTTAAATAAAAGGCGTAGAAACAATAAAAAAACTATGTGGAAAAATTGAAAAGGAGAATGAAATTTACTTGATGAAAAACCTATATGAGAGCCTCATGGAAGGATAAAAACTGTCACAATTGAGGGCGTGAAACTGATGCAGTATGGAGAAAACCCATGCAGTAGGGAGAAAACCCAGTAAAAATTGATGGAGGGTAATTTTGAATTTTTCAAAAAGGATAAGGGTAATTAAATCATTTTCTCTTATTAGTGGGTTAAGTTCCGTGTTTTTAAAATTTTTGACATCTTTCTCTCTCATCTATCGCTAGCTAATTTGAGAAGCTACTATTTTTAGCTTTTCATTTTTAGCCAAAAAATAATTTTTTGAACAAAATGATTTTTAAAAAATCTGAAACAAACGTCTTTCAAACCCTACAAAATGATTTTTGGTTTAAAAAAATAGATTTTTTCATGAAAAAATTTGAAATAAACGCACCCATTGTCAACCTTTTGTTCCAAAAGTTGGTTCCACCAATAAGATTCATCAACAACAATTCCATCAAAATACTAAAATTAAATTACATTAAAAAGTGGTGCATAACATTTGGTTTCAAGTGAAAATTGCCCCAAATCTAAGTAGGTGAGAATCATCCTTATCTGATTGATAGCTTTGCTTGCTCACTTTATATGTATACTATTACAATGGTAGAATTTTGAGTGATTTTGAAAGACCTTAAACTGACTCGTGGGAGGAGTGACAAAATTTTGAGTCATTTTGAGAGGGCTTAAACTAGTTAGTGAGAGGGGTTTTAGAGTGATTGTTGTTAAGTCAAGCTTCAAAGTGGTAGTGGGTATAATTCAGAAGAACTGCAGTTTTACTCATCTTTGCTTCCTGTTAGTTGACTAGATCGTGGCTATCATTCATCAGCTGAATCACTACACCTTATCTCTTGTTTTTCGTGAAATTAACCAATGGACTTGTGTTTTTGCTAAGTATAGTTTAGATACGTTAGACCTAGATAAAACCTTTGATTATATTTCAAATTTTGCTTTATCCACTTTATTGGTTCTTAGAAATTGTACCGTCTTTCAAAGGGAGCTTAGTTTTTTTTTTGTTTTAAATAAAAATATCCTCACAATATTAATTTGATGATAAAAATAAAAGAGATTAATTAATGTTACTTTAAAAAAAATGA
Organism: Cicer yamashitae; assembly: GCA_037974755.1. Taxonomy (NCBI): domain Eukaryota; kingdom Viridiplantae; phylum Streptophyta; class Magnoliopsida; order Fabales; family Fabaceae; genus Cicer; species Cicer yamashitae. The sequence continues at coordinate 55,490,013 of JBBPBQ010020321.1, forward strand.
TGAGACCAAATTAAAGAAAAAAAATTACAGTTTTGATCTTTTTATTTTTATCAATCAACATAATTGATTCTTCAATTTTAAAAATTGTCCGTTTTTGTCCATCTCTTAAATTTTTGAATAAAAAAATGACGATTTGATAAATTTTAAATAAAATTACATATAATTGTATGATATAGAACATTTAGATGCATTAATTATTCATATACCGTTAATTCAATTACAAATATAAAAAATTTATGAAGTTAGAAGTTAAAATTTTTATGGTGTTTTATTTCAATTTTATGAGTGTTAATTATTTTACATTCTTATATTATAATGACACGTTATTTAAAGCATATCACATTACTATTTTTTAGTTAAATAAATAAAATGAGTAACCATAATTATCGATTTTTAAAATAAAATGATCTATTCCATAAATTAGTAAAAATATGAAAATAAAACTGCAATATATAAGTATTTTGAAATTAAAAAAAAAAAAAAAAAAAAAAAATTCCTTGGTAAAACATTTGGAACAGTAGTAGCTAAAAAAAGGTGCGTTTTCTACCTAGAATTTTGGAAAGAAATTCCAATTAGAGAGTAGAACTGTAGAAGAAGAAGAAGAATGATGGTGAAAGCTATCCAGCTTCAGCTATGCGGGTTTGTTAGCCAACGCTGGACTCTAAAACCTCGAACCACCCTTTCAATCTCATCACTATCCTCACTTTCCCCAATCTCACACCCTAATCCTTCTTTCAAACTCCTTCCAACCATCACCACCCCTCGCAGAACTCGATTCGCACCGTTTCGTGCTTCCTCATCGCTTCAAACTGCTGTGAGTTAGCAATTTTAATATTATTATTATGTTGTTGTTGACGAAATAGCATCATAATCTTTTAGTTTCAGATCTACATAGTTAATTATTGATGGTAATTGAAAATGTAGGGGAATGTTCGAAGTATCAAGTTTTGTCAATGGTGTGGTGGTTCAACGAAGCATGATATACCCGATGGAGAAGAAAAGTTGAGAGCCATATGTACAGTTTGTGGGAGAATTGCCTATCAGAATCCCAAAATGGTAATTTCCTAAATATACCTCTCTTTAGCTTCTGGTTGATTCAATTAACTACTAGTGTGAACTGTGAAGTAATAGTTCATGTTTTGTGTGTTTCGATAATTTGTTTACAAAACAGTGTTGCTGTTTAAACTACTGGAGTTTCAGATGTGTGTGTTTGATGTGCAAGTAGAGTTGAAATAAGCATAGGTTGGCCTGAAAAGTATATGATTTATAGTTAGGCTTAAAAGACTTTTTAAATGACCTAATGTCTGGCAATTTTAGCTGAATAAGCTTTTAAATAAGTCTAAACCTAGCTTATTTAGTGTAAGTTAGTATGATCTAACTGATGCCTGATAGGCTGATATAGAGTAGTAGACCACAAGCACCTCGTAGGCTGTCCGACCTATTTTCATCCCTACTTGCAAGATAATCATGCAAATAGTATATTACTCATTGCTGCACAATGACATTGATTTTGCTTGTTCTTTCATGTGTAGCATGTTAAAATATTTTACTGCTGATTTTGTAGATTCTGCTCATCTAAAAATTATACTCTTAGATTTGGATTAGGATCTCAAAGTGCTATTATCAGGATAATGGACATGTATTTGTTGAAATTACTGTTTAAAATATTTTACTGCTGATTTTGTAGATTCTGCTCATCTAAAAATTATACTCTTAGATTTGGATTAGGATCTCAAAGTGCTATTATCAGGATAATGGACATGTATTTGTTGAAATTACTGTTTATTTATCTTATCCAATACTATTTTTCTTTTACGAAAAAAAATGAATTTATTTGCAAGTGAAGTTTTCTCAAGGAGGTTTTGGCTCCTGTTGTATGTAGCTAAAGAGTTGAAGATCCCTGTGGATAACCTAAACTTCAATCCAGGATCTGAGTTTTTTTGGTTGCATTGTGGTATACTATACCAAATACAACATATATAAAGTTATTTTAGACACAAGTCTTGCCTGTTATATTAAATTAACATGCTATGCCTTTTGTTGGATTTTTAAAATGTATTAGAAGTGGATATTGAGAAAAAGAAGTAGCAACCTATTGTTTCAAAGTTACCATCATGGCAGGGTTCAGGGAAGGGTTGGACCCATTGAGGAAAGGAAACGTGATCTATGATTTTTTTTCTCAGCCTTCATTGCATCAGCTTTAGGATTTTTTTTTATATTAAAGAAAATAAGATTAGAGTGTGATGCATGAATTTGATATTTGATACTGAGATGGGTGTTGAGTTTGGGTATCTGCATATAAAATGATTTAAATTGGCCTGCCTGGTGTCTATGCTCTTGGTCTCTGAAGCAGTCCTTTTCACGAAACACTTAATTATGATGCAACACAAATAAGGATTTGGAGGAGTATCATATGTTTTTGGATGTATTCTCTGACTTGTTAGGAAAAGAACTCTGTGATAGTTGTATAGTGTTTTTCATAGCACTTATTCTTTTCATTCATTTTGTACAAGACTGTATGACTAATTACTTTGTCCCGAACATGGCATGATTTTGGCTGGCAAAGTAGGTAGTTGGTTGCCTCGTTGAACAAGATAACAAGATCCTCCTTTGCAAGAGGAATATTCAACCATCTCATGGTCTTTGGTACGAATCAATTTTTATTAACTGTTAATTATCATTGTATATCTGGTTATGTATAGATTAGGTTCCTTTATGAAACTATTAAGTTTATAACCTAAATGCTAATAAATTTATGATAATGATGAATATTGCGTCTCTTTTCGTCAGTGAGCTATGTTAATTTCATATTTTGGTATCAACAAGGACGCTTCCTGCTGGTTATTTGGAAATTGGAGAGTCAGCTGTGGAAGGTGCCATGAGGGAAACAAGGGAGGAAGCAAATGCAGATGTAGAAGTAATTTCTCCCTTTGCTCAACTGGATATTCCTTTAATTGGCCAAGTGAGGACTGAGGAAGAAACTTTGATTTATATTCGATCATTTGTTTCTTTTTGTTGTTATATTCTTGCCTAGGTTTTTAATCTTGACTATCACATGATTGAGGCAGACTTACATGATATTCTTAGCAAAGCTGAAGAAGCCCCATTTTTCACCTGGTCCAGAATCATCAGAATGCCAACTTTTTGCACTTGATGATATACCTTTTAATGCTCTATCCTTTTCATCAATGGTGGTTACCTTGAGTTTGGTATGTTTCACATATATGAACTTTCTGCCTGGTTATGTTATATGTTACCTACTCATATTGTGTCTCATGGCCACAGTATATTGAGGATATCAAGGCTGGCAAGCCCAAATTTCATTATGGAACCATCAACAAAAGGTATACTTCTTCCTCAATACAGGATATTTTCCCTTAATATTATGTACAGTTTGGTTTGAGGGAAGGAAATTACGCAATCTAGTCCTATTTATAAGAGACAATTAGAAAATTTTGTTGGTCACAAATATACGAAACATGGTACTCGTTTTAAGTGTAAGGGTATTAATTATTGAAATTCCTTTTTCACCCCTAGTTTATTGTGAATTTTATTTTACTTAGAAATTTATGTCCCTATGCAAGTTAGCATTAACAACTTCAAATGTGTTCCTTTGCCTTTGTAATTTAGTCTTTTGTTTCTTATTTCTTACAAATAGGGAGTGGGATGGAGTATTTAAGTTTTGGAAAAAAATTAAAATACTTTCATTTAGTTCTGAAATATATTAGCCCGGTCATTCAGATACATCTCAACTAATTGGATTGGGTTGGCTACTTGGTTCATGAATCATGATTGTTTGAGGTCCAATTTGTTTGTGTATAAATGTTGGCAAAATAGATAATATTTAAATTAATTAGGACAAAAAAATAGGCTATCTCTATGTGCGTTTGGGATAGCAGCTGTCTCATTATGAAATCAATGTGTTTTCTTGTGAACATCATCCTGTATGTTTAGAGATGCTACTTGCCTCCCCAAGGCTGCTTTTATCTGTTCCGTTGATTATTTCTGATACTTTGCTACCTAGACTTCTTTTCCTACTCGTGTTTGATTTTGTCTTGATATTTGTTGTTAGGCCGGGTACAAGTCCATCTGATATTCATGCCTACACATTGGATCATCACATGCACACATGAACCATGATAAACAGGTTAGTTCCCCATGTTATATTGCAATAATAATAATATGAATGATAAAAACGAGCTATTTATAATCATATACTTTTCGATTTGTCAGTATATGCCTAGTATCATGATATTTCCAAACATTTTGGTGGTTGCAGTTGAGTCTGGATATTTGAAGATTGTTATTAGAAGAAATTTAAATTCTGCAAGCTTGAAAATTGCTGTATCTTCCACAAGAACTTGAGCATACCTGGCTCAAATTTACCACTGTCAAAAGATAGACAGACTGTTTCGATTCAAGAAACAACCGTAACACATTAGATCACTTGTGCTTGATGCAATTCATGATGGCCAGCAAATTTCTCGAGGGTTCTTAGATTGATAGACTGTTGCTATTGTAGAACAGTAGAAGACTGACACTTGTTTTGTGGCATAATGGCATCACTGAAATTGTAAACTTAAACATTCATCAAGATAAATGAAATTCTTTTTTGAATTTTTCCTATTTTCCATAACGAGGGCAAGGTCGAGGTTTCATCCCTAACTCCTGCTTAGGAGCAGATCCGGCTGAAGGGAATATCCCAGTTGAACTGTAGTGAATATTTCACAAGTATAACACGATTATTATAAAAGAAAAAAACAAATGCAAACTTGAACTTTGTTAATTTAGACTTTGTTTAGATTGATTGAGTAGGCTCGCATGTGAAATCCATTCTATTCTATTTCATTATGTTATTTTTCTTCATTTTTCTTCTCCCAATTTGGAGTGCACGAGATGAAATCCAATCTCTTAAACTATTAATTACCAAATTGTCTATATATTTTTACATCAAAACTCTCAAACCCAGTTATTATTTATTAGGTTTAATTGTAATTTTAATTATCTTATTTTTATTGATTTATGAAATTGATCCCCTATTTTAAAAGTCGACAATTTTGGTTCTATTTTTTTATTTTTTAATTAAAAAAACATTGTAATATGTTTTAAATAATGTGACGTGATACAGTGATGAATAATGATTAACACTCATGAAATCAGAATAAAATATTGTAAAAACTTAATTTTTAACTTCAGAAAATTTTCATATTTGTAATTTAATCAATAACATGAATAAAATGTATCTAGATGGTTCTATTTTATGGAATTGTATATCACGTCGTATAAAATATATCAAATCATTGTTTTAGTTCAAAAATCCAAATGGCAAACCAAAACTGACGACTTTTAAAATAGAGAAATCAATTTCCTAAATTAATAAAAATAGAGAAATCAAAATTGCAATTGAGTCAAATATTGTTGTCCATGAACCGCTTCATACTCTTTTACTTTTGGATATCATGACAGGCAGTGAAAGTCCACTTTTTTGTGTTACGTAAAACAAGACAGTTTATATAAGTTGTAAAATTTAATTATTTTAACATTTTAATATATTTTTTAGGTAAAAAATAATATATTTTAATTCTATATAACTGTTTGTTTTTTGGTGCAATATATAATGGTGTTTCTATTAAGGGTTAAAAGGAAATGAAAAACAAGAATGTTATGACTGCATAAACAAAATATTTGTTTTGTCGACCCTCAAAATCAGACAAGTTCACTAAAGAGATCTTTAATCAATCATACTTATGAGACTCCTGAATTCTAACTCTAACTATAGCAACGCAGCATCTAGCAAGAAAGTTATCATTCAACACTGCTACGTTGAAGGGTGTTAATAACCATCAGAAATTTCGGATTAATACATCATAGTAAACTCAGACGACCGTCGTGAGTTAATGTAAATCCATATTCATCATATGGAAAAAATTAAAGAAGCAAAAACATAAACCAACTTAACTGATGAGTTTGACAAGATGGAAGCCTTGTTATTATACTAGGATGAAAGCAAAGTCCTTTACAATATAACCGGTGTGGGATTAATGCTGCGCATATTTTTTATTAAACTACGGGCGTGTTACATGGGTTTTCCGAAACGGCAACGAATTAGTATTTTTGCATGACAATAAAAACGGGTTGTATTTAGTATTCTCCTATGTTAAAAGAAGAGTTTTATACGGCTATTATTCAAGCAAATATTTCTTTAAGAAAAAATAATATTTTTTTCAATAATACCGTTCAAACAACATAAATAAATGAAAAGAACATAATAAAAAACAATAATAATAATAATAATAATAATAAGTGAAAGTTTTAAAATAAAAAAAACAGCTAAAAATGACTCTATTTAGTAAAATTAGCTGATAGTTGTTAAACTAGTTGAGTGTTTAGTAAAATTAGCCGTACAATTAATTTGAAAATGTAAAATAAAAACACATTCTTAATAAAATTTAAATAAATTTTATTAGTTAATGTTTAAAATATTTTAAAAGTAGTAATTTTAAATTTATTTTTTTATTAATTTAAAGTTTATCAATATGATATATTTATTATTTATTTTAAAATAAAATAAATAAATTATTATTTTAAAATATTAAATATTATTAAATTTAAATCATTTATAAATATTTTAAAATTATAATAAATTATTTATTTAGCTAATTTATTTACTTTAAATCATTATAAATAATATTTTTACATTAAATTAGTATTTATTGAAAAAATAAAAAATTATTTATTTTAAATTATAATAAATAAATTATAAAGGATAATGTCACGACCCAAAAACTAAACACCGTGACCGGCTCACAAACTATACTCCTAGTCTAACAATCCTATCAACTAACTTAACAATTTAGCAAATAAATAGTTCTAAATAATCATTTAAATATATATATATATATATATATATATATATATAATTTTTCTCGAAATTTCGATAGAGTACCCTGTGTAACTTCAACGTTTCCAAATTTGTAAAATTCCTGTTTAAACTCTCAATTCAGTCATAATCCAAAGAGCATAATCTAAATATTCAGTACATCTTCCAAAAAACTTTGTAGACTCAAAATAGTTGCAAAATACATCACGACTCAACAGACTATACAAAAAAATATGATCGAGACTTGAATCTACTAACAGCTTGCTACTCAACTGTCTCCGAATCTGGAAAAAAAATAAACAACATGAAGGGGTAAGTCACAAAGACTTAGTGAGGAGACAACAACCACCACCAATTAGAAGGGAAATACAAAAAGGCACGAATAATTATTTTGACAATCTTATGGCAAATATGCTAAACAATACTACCTGAAATATAGATAATTTTCAAATATCGCATACACGTGATAAAATCGTTAAACTTATAATTTAGCCATTTAGGTAGAAATATTTAAAATCCAATTCATAAAGAAGTGAAATCAGCATGAGCAATCTTAAAAATATCATAGGAAATCAAACAAGTAAAAAAATATATAATTTTTTTTTAGAACCAAAAGGCGACTTCATCTCATTGATAGCTTTCTCCTCCTAAGGGGTGATCTTTCCCTTAGGGGTGACTCCATCTAACGGATAACCCTCTTCTCTCAATCCCGCAACGCATCACCTCGCATCAATTAAGGAGTTTACATCTCGTTGATAGCCCTCTCCTTCTACGGATAACATCTCTCATAGGGGGGCTCCATCTAACAGTTAACTCTCCTTAATCAAAACGATGTAACTAGGTGCACCTAACGCCGTTAACGATTTCATAATTATAACAACGATTTTCAAAGCATGTATTAAAAATTGTTTCTCATTTTATCGTAACTCATGAAAAAATATTCAACCGTATAGCAATTCAATATTTAAATATTTTATAACTCATAAATAAATCAAACTACTAACATATTATATAACAAAGACCATCAAAATATATAAACAACGAAATCGAGATAAATTCAAAGGTTGTCCCCAATTTTTTAAATAAATACTTTAACATAGAAAACGAGTAAAATAATAATTATAGCATAATAAAAAAATATGGCAATGATCATAGTCTACTCACCACTACGGAGATTCAACTAAGTTTGTTCTCCAACAACTCTCGGAGCAGACGGCAGGACCTCAGCTGACAAATCTGAGTATCAAAAATATTCTCAAGACTTTAGAAAAATTATTCTAAAGTCTAACTAATTCTATGAAACCATAAAAATCCTTTAAATCTACTTTAGACATAAAAATAAGATTTTTAACCAAAACTACATTTTTCTAAAGATTCATACTAGCTTTAGAGTTGCGTATTTACCTTAAAGAGTTTCAATAAACAACTTTCAAGAAGTGGGTACCCTTATCCTTCCTTGACTCACTAATCATAACCCCAAAAATCATAACCGAGAATATTTGTAGGAGTATGAGAAGTTATGCTCTTGGGGATGTTAAATTCCTTTTAAGGGTTGATGTTTAAGTATTGTGGAGTGAGAAAAAAAAAAAAGAAAAAAAAATGGGGGTGAGGGTGGAGAAATAGCCGAGAGAGAAAAAGAAAGAGGAAAGATTGAGATGGAAAAAAAAGTAGAGGTTCAAGTTGGTTTTAATTTATTTAATAATATTAATATTAATAATAAAAAATTATTAATGAAACGAAGCATTTCAGGTAAACATGAATTTTAGTTAAACAATAAATAAAAAATTAAAAAAAAAAATTATAAATTATAAATTTATAAGTTACTTGAATTAATTTATCAAAAAGTGTTATAAGCTCTAATCTTATAAATGAATATTATCCAACATAATATGTATATAATCTTTGTTTCTCTCTTCCTTTATGTTACTAAGCAATGTGTAATATTTTTTTCTTTACATTCTTCAATTTCAACAAAAATCAACATAACAAAAAAATACTTCAATATAAAATAAATAATTTTTCAAATTTTTATTTGAAGTTAAATTATTATAAAAATTTCGACTCAAAGTTAAATACCTCAAGAATTTTCACTTTTAAAGAATTAATTATTCAAATTAATTACTCTATGTCAAACTTTATAACGAAAACTTTACATTACAGATGTATACATACCAATAACCACACGCTAGGAAATTAATTTCGTGAAAAAAATATACGAGGAATAAACGAAGCTAAAGTAGAAGACTTTCATAGCCATAATTTTTTCAAAACAACACTTTCACATGCAATACTATAACCACTGTAATTGCATAGCATAATATGAATTTCATTTTCCTAAATAAGACTAAAGCTTTGTTTGATTACAGTTTAAAAGTTGCCAAAATCAATTATAGAGACATAAAATCAATATTGATATGTTTAATTACTATCAAATAAAATTAATTTTCCTTCAAGAAGTAATCTAAAATTTGTAATTTTTAAGTTTAAAGATAGCCAAAAATTATAGTAAATTAACTAAAATGAATTGTATCAAATTATTTATTTGCGACGGTACTAAAGTTTAGATTGACTCGGGATGCATTAATGAGAGTCATTCGATCACGGCACCTCCTCCATCGGACAGTTACAGTTATAGTTTCAGTGACACAACTCAACATCATCATCTCAACGATCACCATCACAATTACCAATTCAATTTATTCTCTGTTTTCCATCACCATGGAAGCCATAGAAACTCTCAACGGCGATTTCGGCTTCACTGGAACCGATCGTAGATTCGCCTTTTCGCGCCAAGCTTCTTTCCAACATCAACCCCTCACTCCCATTTCCACCGATTCGGGTTTCAGAAAACCCTTCCTTTCACGAACAGATTCAAGCATAGACATCCCTTCTTCTGGACCCCATCATCACTACTGGTCCAGTCACGATGATAAACCTTCTGGGTCGCCGCAAAATACGTCTTTTTCGTCATTTGTTTTATCTGTTTTTCGAAATGTTAGGTCTGGTCATAGGTATATGAAGAGATTGTTTTTTATGATTTCGCTTAATTTTGCTTACTCTACTGTTGAGTTGCTCATTGGTCTTTTCACTGGCCGTGTTGGTAAGATTAAACTTTCAACTCATTTTCATTTTCAATTTATATTTTAATTTTAGTTTTCGCAATTGTTTGTTTTGGATGATTCATCATTAAAAAATGCTGCTTTGGTAAAATATGTCTATCCAATAAGAGGATCAAATGAATATGAATTGATTTTGCGATAATATTTGACCGAGCTTATGAAAACAACTGATGATATTCCTATAAGTTGTTTTCAACTTATTTTCCCAAGCTCTTCATGATAGCTTATGAAAATAGCTTGTATGAAAATATGTCGACTTTATTTTATCTTTTGTTATATAAAATAGCTTATACATGAGGACTGATATGATAAGCTGTTTATCCAAACAATGCTCTTACCATTTAAGAGTTTATCTTGCAGAAGCTGTTTCTACCTTGAGAAAAACAAGAGTAAATTGCATATAAACTCTGAATAAGCTGTTTTTTTTAAGCTCTACAAGTGACAAACTATATGGAAATAAGCTGAGAACAACTTATAACATAGGATAATCTAGATGTATAAGTTTTTTCAAACATTTATATACGGGTTTATTTCATAAGTGAAGCCTAATATGTCAAATTGAATCTCTTGCTGACTTTTCAATTTATAACTATGCTTTTTCAGGTTTGGTGTCTGATGCAGTTCACTTGACATTTGGATGTGGTCTTCTCACGTTTTCGTTGTTTGTTATGGGTGCGTCTAGGAAAAAATCTGATGGAGATTATACTTATGGGTGAGATTTTTGTTTCATGTATTGTCTTGCACAATGCAGAACCATTTGTAGGTATAATTACATGAACACGTTTACTTTGTAACTGAATTTTGATGTGTAAAGTATTTGTAACCCAATGCATTGTCTATATGTAATTGCTTATGTTTTGCACGCAAGAATATGAATGTGTATTTGTATTGTTGTATGTTTCTTACTAAAGATAATATTGAAATATTACTTACTGTATGATTAATCATTTCAATCCTGTCTACAGTTTTGTTGATGTACTTTAATTTCAGGTATAAAAGACTAGAAGTCTTGTCTGCCTTTACAAATGCCGTAAGTATTCTACATTTTCTTTCTTCTGCAGTTATTACCTTGTATCATTATGAAGTGGTTGCCTGATGCTGTCATCAATTTACAGATTGATGTTTGAATAATAAAATTAGTAACCATTTAAACAATATTCATATTCTTTAACCTTCTTAGTTTGCATGTGCATCTCAAGCTGGAGAGATGATTTGTATAGGTCTCAAAGCAGGTCTACTGATTCTATCGTGAGGTTTAGGGGGGCATTCGATAGAGTTTTTTTTTTTGAAAAATAAAAAATTTATTAATTATTCAAAAGAGTTTATTTGAACTTATTTTATGACATAAGTACTTGTGTAACAGCGTAAGCATTTGGAAGAACTTATAGAAGCAGCTTTTGCAGAACTTATGTGGAGCTTATCCTAATTCTGATTTTGATTACAGAGACAACTTATACAAAAGCTCTCATACAATAAGTTTTTAATTAAACTATTTATCGAAGGCCCCCCTTAATGTTGTTGATGAGTTTATCTGTAATTTTCATCCCTCACAATATCTCTGAAACAAATTTTCTATAATAATGTAAACTTTTCTATTTGCTTAAAATCTCAGGTGCTGTTGTTAAAGGATTTCTATTCTCAAATGTGGATCGGTACCACTTGATAAATGGAAAACAAAGTTAGATCTGATATGTAATAATGAATTGAGTTGCTGAACGCTAGCCTTTTACATAGGAAATGCATTTTGTTAAAGGAATGGATAATGAATGCCATTCTGGTTTGGATATTAAAATGTTCATTATGTCCTTAAGGAGTCACTTGTATGGGATTAAAAGAATTTGATGTGACTATTTCAAGTAAACTGTTTGGTGCATCGCATAATTACTCTCTCCCTCTCTCTCTCTCTCTCTCTCATTCGGTAATTACATCATATGCGCTAATATATTGAATTTTCTTCTTCTGTTGCCTGTGTAGACAGCTGTTTCTTTTGTTTATGTCATTCTCCCTAGCAGTTGAAGCACTTCATGCATTTATACAAGATGAATCAGAACACAAGTAAGTTTGTATTGTACTCGCTATGATTGTTTGTGTTATATTATTTCTATCAAGTATTTTACATATCCAGCAACAGATGAATTGACCTAGGGTTTTACACATTACAAATTGTGTTGAGGAACTTGATAGCTAAAACAAAAGCAAAGAGTCATTATAATTTCTTTCTCTAGTATACATTTTTAATATCCTAGGTCCTATAACCCTTGGGTCAAATAATACAGCTTTCTCAATATGTTTTATTTTGGTGGTTGAACTTCACTCCATATACACCAAGATGGTCACTATCTAAGCACGAGTCATTATAATATTCTTCTCTCTAATATCTGATCATTATCAATTTTTAAGTTATACTGCCTCTGTCACTAAATATTACACTTTTGATAAACTTGGTTGTTCTTTTCTATAAGATTCCTTCTCAATTATCTCTTGCATTAACTATTTTCTTACCAAAATACCCCTAATTATTTTATCCTCTCTTGTTAAGATTGTCGAACAGGTGGGGGTGGCCAGTCACAATGCAAGTTAATTAGGTGCAAAAAGTGATTTGGTGGTCTCAATAATTCTAAAGGGCAACTTTGAAAGAAAAAAAAATTGTAAACCAAACGCAACTAACTAAATTAACAATTTTTCTTAATTCTTGCTTTTTTTTTCCCACTGTTTGAGATATCGTTGCTGATGTGATCTTTTGTTCAATTCTTTTTCTTCATCCCTATTTACATAGAATATGGTTTGTGAGGATTATAGCAGTTAACATTGGAGTTACTAATATTGGATTACTTGATTGTGTTCCAATCTTTTTGTTTTAAGTTTTTATTTCTGATGACTGTGCTCTGTGTGTAGGCACTACTTGATTGTTTCTGCAGTGACCAATTTATTTGTGAATCTCATTGGTGTGTGGTTCTTCAGGAACTATGCTCGGATAAATCTTGGTCAGTCTTTGTTGCACGTTTAAGATTTCACTGATTTAACCTTTTCCCTGTTTCAAGTGGGATGCTCATGTTTTGAGCCTTGACCTGTGACGAATTTTATCTGTCTCTTCTGGAATTTATCTTGCAGCCTACAGAAATGCAGAAGATATGAATTGCCACTCCGTTTTCCTGCATGTCCTTGCAGATTCCATTCGCAGGTAGATATGCTTGAATTTATCTGTCAATCCATTGTACATATGTATGACAATAACGTAACGTACCAACACCCCTTCAATTTTGATGCATTTCTTTTCCTCTATAAAAATTCATATCAAGCTTATAAACTTCAATGGTTTCTCAGTGCAGGTTTGGTATTGGCATCCTGGTTATTGTCCATCGGGTAAATACCTTTTCATTTTATGTCCATTTTGTCTCGAGAAAAATGAAAAATGAAAAAAGCTTTCGAAGAAAGGAGAATTCGACGGTCTCCTAACCCAATTTCTTCAGATATTGTAATATGACTTGTTTCTGTTTCTTTTTTGATAGGGTTGAGAATGCAGAAGTTTTGTGTTTGGGACTTGTTTCTGTTGCAGTTTTTATTCTTGTTTTGCCTCTCTTTAGAGCAACTGGTGGTATCTTGCTCCAAATGGCACCTCCCAGCATCCCAACTACTGCTTTTAGCAAATGCTTGAGACAGGTTATTACATTTTTCTTGGGAAAAATGTGCTTTTACGGTTTTACCCTTACGTGGCTCGGGGATTCTGGTCCTTGCACCGCAATTTGTTTGGAACTGACTTATTGTGAAGAAAGAAAGACTAACGTGTATTGTACAATGGGCTGTTAATGAAGTGATCACTCTTTTTTCTTTCAACTTCTGTTGAAGTCTCAAATTGGCTAAACACACCTTTTTCAAATTTCTTGATAATTCAAATGGTCTGCAAATATTACATAAAAGCTGTTCACTGATTCTAATATGTGTATTTTTGTGTGGTAAATTTGTTGACAAAGCTAAATAATCATTTACCTGAAACCACTTGCACATAAACATAAACTTTATTTTGAAATTCCTGATATATAATCAATTAAACGATGTTTTAGGTTTCACAAATATTTTGGCAACTTGTTAATGCACATTTTGTTTGATTTAGTTTAGACTACAACCTTTTAATTTGACACCTGTTAATGTGTCGATGCTTCACTTTCTAAGTATAATATATTATATTTTGTTCAGATTTCTGCTCTGGAAGATGTACTGGAAGTCTCCCAGGCTCGCTTTTGGGAATTGGTGCCTGGTCGTACGGTTGGTTCACTGTCAATACAGGTAATTTATAGTATTTTGTTTTCCTTCCCTTTGCCCCTACAACATGTAGGGGCAAAAACTGAAACTTGAATAATTATTAGGATACAATAGATTCATGGTAGATGAGGGTGGGTTGGAGAAGATGAAAGGGTGAATGAGAAATGAGAATTGATACACTAGGAAGAAACACGTGTTATTTGAAATGAGACTTTTAATACCATCTATTTTGATCTTACGGTTGATAAGTGTTCCTCTCACTCTCACTTTAAAAAATCGTTCTCACTAGATATGACCCTTATATATATATAAACTGATGAATTTTGGAGCGATGAAGATACAAAAGTGAAATGTTTATCTATTATGTAAAGAAAGACCTGAATATGAATATGATGCAATTTTTTTACTATTGTTAGTATGGCATGTTTCCTTTTACTTTTGTATATTGAGTGGTTACTTTGTAGATACTGACTTGTAGTGCATCACGCTGACAGGTAAAGAAAGGGGTTGATGATCGTCCAATACTAGAATTTGTGCATGGTCTATACCATGATTTGGGTGTGCAGGACCTCACAGTGCAGATTGATTATGCATGATGATTGATGAGGTTGTCTCAATAGCTTCATCCTAATAATTATTACCAAGGGTTGTATACACACTAATGTCATTGGTTGTTACTTGTGAAAGGATAGTACCATAACTTCTTATTTAGAAGGGATCCTTAAATTTTTGACTGGCCTGTTTTTTTCAAGCCAAAATCAATGAGTTTAGTTATTACACTCATCTTGTAAATATTAATATGCTCCCTTACACTGAAGAAAGCTTTTCAGATATTTAAGAAATGGTTGCATACAACAAAGTATAAAAGTTTTTATTTATTTATTTATTTAGTTATGGTTAAAAAGACAATTTTGAGAAATATTTCACAGATTTAGTGATTATCTGTATAAAATTTGATTGAGTTACTAGTAACGGATGATAGTATTGGACCAACTTATGCTAGTTGACTTACGTTTGGTGACTCTGAACAAACAAGGCCAACATTACATTTTTCTCAAGTCTAAACTATTACAGCCGTGTTGACAACAAAAAAAACTATTACAGCAATGAAAAGAGGGTAATTAACATGTGAATTTATTAAAATAATAGCATCAAGTTTTGTGATTTTTTTTTTTTTTAATATCGAGGTTCTTTATCAGCCATCTCGCTTAACAATTAACATTACCAAATGATAATTAAACATTAAAGATATCATTAGCCACTAAAATACAGAGACCATTGAAGATACTCATGTTTCAGATACTCTGAAGAGACAAGGCCTAACCAGCCAAGTTTTTGAATCGATGCATCTCAATTTAAAGTTTCAAATGGTTCAACTAATCTTCATTTTGGCACAATCTTATTTTCTTGATGTTGCCATTTGTCTGCACTTTACGGTAATAGAAAAGGAAAAAGAATTGTACCCCCAAAAAAACAAAGAAATGGAAAAGGAAAGACCAGTGGGTTGGATTTAGAAAATGAGGCTAACTCTCATAGCGTAATGAAATGTTGTTCGAGTCTTGAGGTAGAGAAGTGTGTCTATATTTAGTGTCTAGTTATATCTAGTGAAGGGAATATGTTGAAAACTAAAAACTAATGGAAAAAAATGTTGAAGATTATAATGTTTCAATTTTGTGAAAAAAATTATAATATAATTAAGTGGTTGAACTTAACTAGTTCATATTAAAGTCGAATTTTGAATTTGATCTCTCGTTATCTCTCAAACGAATTCTAAACTACCAAGACTTATTTTTCTTGAGGATTAGAAAAAAGGTTAAGACAAAATTGGATTATAATATAAAGAAAGTATTGTAACCAATATTTAAAAAATTATTCTAGAGATCGAATTGATGTGACTTCTAAATTATGGTTCAATTGACACAATCTATTCAACTATAGTTGAATCAAACGACAAAAACAAAAAATAATTAAAAAGTGAAAAAAAAAATAGAAATATGAAAGAAAAAAGAAAATCAATTGAACCAATGCCAACACTAGTACAACCAAAATCAAACTAATCAGTTCAACCGATCTAACATGCAGATTGGTTTAGTTTTTAAAACATGGGCAATAATGAGCCTATAACATCACACATTGGTGAATCAGTGAAAGAGCATCAACATCCACCGGCTAAAGTGTGAGGAATCTTTGCTCTTTTAACTTCATTTCACAAATGACAAATTTAACATCACAATTCCGGACTTCCCAACAATCTTCCACGTGTCCCCAACTGCCCAACATACATTAGTTAGCTCCGAAAAGCATCAATTACAAGAGACAAGTAATAATAATCTAATAACACCTTTCTTTCAATAATCAAAAAATTATTTCTTTTTCAACAAAAAAATACAAAAAGTTGGATTATAGAAAACTTAGGAATGCTCAATTATCCCAATTCCCACACATAAAAAGTGAAGAAAGAAAACAATGGAAAAGGAGAACTAACTAGTTCAATTGTTGAAGCACTTTCACAAAAAATTAAAAAAATGGGATCTACACAAAAAGATTCACAAGTTTCTCACTTTAGCCATCCACATCTTTTGGAACATACAACCATACCCTCCACAACAAACACAAATTGCTTTGGTTGCAAACTCAAAATCACACATGATGAAGATTACTACAATTGCAAAACATGTCCTTTCTCTCTTCACAATGTTTGTTACAAAACACCCTTAATCACAAACCACCCTTCACATCCAAATCATGATCTTTTCCTCCTTGTTACACCTTCATCATCACATGCTACAAAATCAACACTCAAATGCATGGCATGTAAACAACATGTCATTGGATTTTCCTACCATTGTCCTCAATGTAACATTTTCTTTCATTCTCTTTGTATCACACTTCCTCTCTCACTTTCAATTACACACCATCCACACAAATTAAAGCTTGAATTTTTACCACCTTATGATTTCTTTTGTGACTTGTGTAACAAACCTTGTTACAAAGGGTGGCTCTATAGGTGCGACATGTGTGAATTTGATATACATATAGCTTGTGCTGTCCAAAACATAAAACCTCATTTTCAACAAGGGTGTGACAATAATAATTACTATAAGATCATGAATTTGGTGTCACAGAAAATTGGTGTTGGAAATAGAATTGATGGTGGATGGGATAAGAAATTGTTTAGTCCATTAAAAAAGCATAGTTCAACCAATGGAAAAAACATGAACACTGTTGAACTCGAATTGCAAGAAACAGAACAAACTATAAATAGTTATTCTGTTTCTTTGGAAAATTTGGAAGAAAGAATACAACTTCGTGATAAAATGACTCCACTTTCTGATGATACAAGTCCATTATTTAGTGACTCATATTTTTCAATAGATTTGAATAAGTCTTATTCAATCCATCATGAGCATATAAATCAGGCAAGGAAAGAAGTTAATACTAGTGACTACATTAATAGCCAAAATGTTGTGTCAAAAAGTTGTAGGCAAGGTAAAGAAGAACAAATTGGTGTTGTTAATTATTGGCTTCAAAATCAGTCACACAAGGATAAGATGAATGCACTCTTTTTCAAAGGAGGTAGTGAGTTTGAGGAATCAAGTCAGAAAGTGGTGGTGAAAAATCCTACGATCACCACATTAGAGCCGGTAAGTTTTTTATTTATTTATTTATTAAAATATACTTAAATCTTTGTAGTGCTGCAAAAATAATTTGTCATTGATAGTCAGAATTCAAAGGTAAAGACACCAAGCTAAGGGACTATTTAGTTAAGTTTCTTATAAATTTCTTGAGACCGCATGGTGTTTTGGTATACACAAGAATATATTTAATATTTAACTTATGCCATAATATTGTTAATGGTTGCAGGAAAGAAACAGGCGTTCAGGTTGGAAGAAGTTGCTAAATTGTTGCCTATAGCAATAGCACATGTTTTTACGAGGCACAAGTATATATATGAGATCGAGTCGTAAACAAATTGGTTTGCAAATTTCACCAGTATTAATTAATTGCAAAATACTAAAGCGTAAAATTTAGTATTATAGTGCAACGGTTAATTTAAAAAGAGACCCTACTTAAACTTAATTCAATTGACAAATATCAATATTGTACTCTCCTTTTATTTTGGAAACCTATTAATGTGGCAAAACTTTGTTTTGTAATTGGTCATAAATTCTCCGTGGTGAAGGGTAAATAAGTAATTGTATTATAATTTAAACTCTATAATAGTATTATAATTATAATATTTTTACTTAAAAGTAACATTCCACTTCTATGAAAATGAAAATAGTTACGATTAGGACATGGCGTGGTTGGTGCTCTCCAAGCAGGACAAAAGAAAGGTAGCTGCTAGCTCTAAATTAAATTTACCCAATTTCACCAACAATCCAAAAATCATTAATAATTTATTTTTCGATTTTTTCACGAAAACCCTGCCAGCTATTAAGGATTTATCTTATCCTGTTTTCAAAATTTTCTCTCACAACAAGTAATGCTAACAATACAACGTTAGCAAATATAATAGCAATTGCTAATTATGCGAGGCATGATATATCACATGCTTCTATTATTATTTATACATTGAATTATTCGTATAATATTTTCTTTTAACACATTACAATATGGTGGATGAAAATAAAATTAATAGGCGACACGCATAATCCAGCATATCCTACAATGATTTTCACAATTTTAATTTGGAATTTGGACATATTACCTCATAATTTGAAGCACATAACATAGGGGTGAGACAACCAGATCTCGCTGTTTAAATAATAAACAAGGAAATCATAAAGGGATCCATCATTTAATTAATTATTTTATAGTATAGTACAACTTTTTTAGGAGTGAGCGTTGTGGCCTGTGAATCCACTAGTGGCTCTCCTACCCGAAGTTGAATCAATTTTCGAATGATTGTGATTTGATTTCCATCAACTTGCTAGAATTTAGTCCTCCCCCCCAAATGTTAACGTACACAACACTTTTTTTAATAAGTTAATAACGAATCTGAGTATTTAGTATATATGTTAAGAGGTGAGATAAATATTAGTCATAGATTGAATTTTATACTGGATCTCTTACATATAATATAACTCATTTGATGTCTCTAACCAAATTATTAAGTTATTTCTTTAACGATTTGTAAAGTTCAACTCTTTTAATACAAGATTTTACTTATAATTAGTAGAAGTTGTAATAGTTTACTAGAAAAATAAAAGAAATTAACTTCTTTGCACTCACATTGGAATGTTTTTTACACATGCTTGAAATTAAATTAAACCATAATGTCACTTTATTAAGTTATATAATTTTGCAAATATCTAGACAATGAGTGAAATGTAGTGTAAAAAAGTATATCTAATTGTGCATATGCAAGTCAAGCATAACAAGTAGTTTGTGTATAGTGTGTGAGTACTCTAAACTCTAAATATCAAATTTGATTTCTTTTCACAAAGAAAAGACACTCTATCTTGAAATATGTGCTACCCCTTACCAACATGTTTTGCACCACAACTTTCATTCATTAAAATATTTAATTAAGGAAGTTAATTTTTTTAGTTGTTTTATCTTAAATTATTAAAGTTCATTATTAATACTTGAAACTTTTTTGAAGTACATACTAATACAAACTTTGGTTGGTCTAATAATGGATAAGAGTTCAAACCCTTTTAGCAAATTGTTAAAGATTCTATACATAACTATAGTTAGGAAGGAAAAAATATGATTAGGAAAAAATATGATTAAGAGGGAACAAACTATTAAGTGCCTCAAGTTTAGAGGAAGAGATTACTCACTTTCAACCACTTGAATATTTCACACCTACTACATGGTATTTATTTACGAAAAACACAACTTTATATAAATACAGGAGAACATTATTTTTTAGTCCCGATATACATTTCAGAAATATATATTAAAAAAATACAATTATTTTTACCCTTTAAAGATGTAATTCCAAAACAAAAACATAACCTTTTTGCCTTTTAGATATATACTTTGAAACGGGACAATGATGTTTTAGAAAAATAGTAAGTCTCAAATATATTTTGGATTGGAGTCTCAATTGGTGGGCCGTAGAGCCACATGGTATTGAATACATTACCTCACTTTGTTAAAGGAAACGAAAGCTATTTTTACCTATTGCCAAGACTCGCTTTGCTGTTTGGGACCCTCTCTCATCACATCAAGCATAAGGCACAATTTGCCCTTTCTTTTTTCTCTTGACAAGTGGCTTTCATATGTATATGCCAAAGAATGGTTACCTTCCATTAACCATTTTGACCTATAACAAACATGCTGTTGCATGTGAATTGCGATGATGCATCAATGCCATAATTTATTTAAGACCTAAAACAACACGAAATATACATGATCTAAAAAACCCGCAATTTAACGAATTCAAAGTCTACAAGTTTGTTACAACACCAATCATATGTTTCTCTTTCTTTCTTAATTAACAAGATGAGATAAGAGAGTAATCATCTCTTCCAATTTAATAAGAGAACTTAAATTCGAATTCAACATTTGAAATGTAGCAGTGGTAAATTTTTTAAAGGAGAATTTTACCGTTCATTAAATGATATTATTTTAGCTCAAGAGATGATATCCGGTCTATAAAAAAATATATATATTAATAATTACATATATACAACTCTTTTCCATTTCAAAATTATTGTTTCTATATGTTTTGTAATCTGAATCATATTTTACTTAACTCATAATACTAGTATGTGCACTTACAATACATTGATATTTTTTTTTTCACAAGAGCCTTCCATCGGAATAATTTTGTTTGAGGCACGTTGATTTTTCAATAGAGATTCGAATTCGGGTTCATCACGATGTGACTCTAGCTCTTTATGTTAAATATTACCTCCATTAGTTACATTAATGAATATTTATTGATGAGAAGTTCAAGAGCTAATATAATTTAAGTGGGGTGGTTCTGTTTGTAATATGATCACTTGGTTGATTTCTACTTCTTTCGGATGATTTATCACTAGAGAATATCACTGGAGACAGGTTGGTCAATTGCTACGGACATGTTGGGGATATAATTCTTACATGCATGTTGACATTATGGGTAATTATTTTGCAAAGGGATATATATTATCTTTTTCATTTGTTTGGATTAATCATTTAGGTATCGTTCATGGTTGTGGGAGAGATCGGGTCTTTTTCATTTGTTTTTTCTATCTTGGTTTCTTCTTGCTCACTGAGCATATCTTATGATGTTAGTGATCTCTTTTCATCAATACACCATTTGCTTTTGAAAATAAATAAATACACCATTTGTTTTCAAAAATACCCTCATTTAATTAAATATTTTTTATGTGATTAATTAAATAATATTACTCTGTAATAAAATATAAACAAAAATAGTAATTGAAAAGTTAATGTATCTTATATTAATTTTTAACGAGATACATAAGTTTTTCAGCTATAATTTTTGCTTATATTTCATTCCAAATGGAGTATATTACTACTACTATGCTTTAAATCAATTTAATAAAATTAGATAATTTAATCTTAATAGTTAATACATCACTACACTACATATGTCTCTAAATATAACTCTCATTAAAAAAAATTAAATATTAAATATACCATAATTATTTTTAAAATAACTAGATGTATTAATTTAAATAAAATAAAAAACAACGTGGTCAATTCACTACCTTTTGATCTCTTTGTAAGGGTCAAGAAATGATTTTGGAACATAAATACACAATAGATAAATTTAAGACACTTATATATCATCTTTCAGATGATTTTTTTGTCTAAATTTTGATATGTCTAAAAAGTTAATACATTTAATTTAATACATCAATTTTTTTAGATAAATTTGTATTTATATTTAATTCTGAAGCAGTAAACTACAACTGAATCACCGTATAACATAACATTGCAGATTTACATTTACTACACTGCACTCAAGTTTTCATCGAGACTCCCCCAGCAATGGAGGGAGGCCTTGACCCTTGTGTGGAAAATTGCTGGTATAGGGTCTCCATCCCGAATTTCCCAATGGCCTCCATCCAAAAGAATCTCTATCACATTTAATGGTCAAGGCACATAAACAAAAACCAATATAACCATACATTTGATGTTTTACATATAAAGTACTAGTTCTTAGCATTTGTCTTTGTTAAATATACCTTATAACTTACTAGATTACACAAACTAAGAAAATGAGAGTGTAAATCAGTGAACCTTTGTATAAATTAATTATTAATTCAAGTAAATCAAACAAAGTTATTTGTGAAGTTAATGGATCTATATATATATATATTAAAATGTTAAAAAATGGAAAAAAAATTAATTATTTTGAAAATAAAAATAATGTATACTTATACTTGAAATTATAGCTTTAGTGTTATAAATTAATTAATTTATATATGAATTTTGCCACACCACAACATCATAAAGTGGTATGAAACTCTAACGATAATCCACAAGACTCCTCATATGTATAAGTTAACCGTTCTCTTGCTTACGAATATAATCCTAAAAATTCAACTCATTGAACCTACATTAATCAGATCATTATTTCACCCGCAAAGACGGAAAAGTGTCATTAATATATACTTTCAAAGAGCATTGTCGATTGTTATTAGAGTTTCGAGTGACTTTTAAACACTTGATAACGGTAAACAACTTATTAATGTGGTCCACCATAGATTTTACGATATATATAATGAATAAAAAATAATTCATATAAATGATTAATTATAAAAAATAGGTAGGTAAATTGCAAATATAGTAAATAATTAAATTATCTCTCTCCTTTTAAAATTTTGAACACTATCTCTATTTTTTCTATGGTTAAAGATTCCACCATACAAACATGAGTAGAGTAGAAAAAACAGCAAATAATCATTTCTCCTAAATTTCTAACACATTCATGATCTAAATTTTCTATCTTCCTATTACATTACCAACATATCACATTTATTACGATATTCTCTCTATTTCTTTGTTTCTCAAGATGTTAATATGATATATGGGTGTCCATAAAAAAAATTCCTAAATTATACTGTGCATGTATTTAGAAGTGTATAAAATAGGAAGATAAACATAATGATAATGCATGTCGGAAACTACAAATCTGTATTGTAGCAGTAGCAAAGTTTCAATCTCCACTGCAATATTATTAAAGAAACGATCTTCTCCTACTTAATTATCATATCAAGTTTGTAAATTTTCAACAAATTATAAACTAACTCGTTGAAACCATTATGCATCGGGTGACTTGACCACAAGAAAAAGTTAATCATATGAATTGCATGTAAATTTATTATCCGGTAACTTGTCTCCGACAATAACCAAATCTTCGCATGAAATTTATCAATTATCATGATAAAGTTCTGGTAAGAGGACACATAATGTTCATGATGCATGAAACCTTCGGTAAACTAAAAATATCGATCCGTTGGAAAATGTAACAAAAAAAAATGTGTGCATGAATATAGCAATATTCCAGTGCAAAATCAGCGATGAAACGAAAATGCAAAACTAGTGCATTAATATTAAGGAAATTAAAATTATAATTTATACTACCACATAACTACGTACCAAAATAAAGCACATGCTAAGTTGAATAGAACATGGTGGCACCATAGTATAAGACAAAAACTTGCATAATTTAAAATCTCAAATACATGAAATATATTATGTAGTCTGAATGTAAATTATAATTACTTGTTATTCTCATCACCTACAGGAGCAACCTTGTTGTCTGGCTGTCCCAATAAGCTGCTTATAGACCGTGCTTTAACCATTCCAAGCTTCACTCTCTTCTTTTGCTTCTTCTCATCAAAATTCTCCGTCTTATCATCATCATTCCCAGCACAATTCATCATTTTCTTCTCAACAACATCAGAATTAGAAGATGAAGCATTAATATTATTCTTTGGTAGTGATGGTGCAGTAGTAGTAGTAGTATTAGAAAATCCAATGCCAATAGATCTATTTCTAACACTTGTCATACTTCTCAACCTTCCTTTCCCTAAATGATGTTCACAAAGAGAGTAACCAACAAGTGTTTGTTGACAACACCTCCATCCTCTTCCATTAACGCGACTGCACCGCGAACCTTCCATCACTACTGCACTTCCTCTTTTCCTCATCCTCTTCTTATTCTTACTCCCGCTTTCTTCTTCATCTTCTTCATCTTTTACCGTCGAACATTTCTTATTCATCTTCGTCTTCATCATCTTACCCTTCACGACTTTCTTACTATCATTATTACTCTCCAATATCTTATCATTCTCGAACCTTCCTCTCCTTTTCTTTAATGGAATAGCTTTCTCTCCCTCGCACCATCTCCCATCTACATATATATATATATATATATCAACTCTAATAATATCTAAAACATATAGAATATTTATATATACATGGAATAACGAATTAATGTAGTAATGTTTGTTACCTTGAGCAAAAGTAGTACTTGATGATGGCAAGACTTGAGAAACTACCAAGATGTCTCCTTTGCTAAGAATATATAAAGCACACCCAAAAACACCAAATATCATATACATACATAATATATATGAAATTTACATGAAAGAGGGAATATTATTGAGTGAAATGAAGATAATAAATGTATAGTAGGAGTGTAATATTATTGTTGAGGGAACAAAGTGCAATGGGGACCAGTTATATTATAGCTATAGTAGTGCACCACAAGTGCAAAATGGTAGTAGCTATACCCAATTTAGAGAGAAAAAAAAAAGGATGGGCTTTGATTAGATATATACAAATTAAAACAACCTTCAACAGTATTTTCCATTGCTATAATAAAATAATTAATTAAATAAAATATGATTATTATTTTCTTTTTTGGAAGCTTGGTTAAAAACTTGAACTTTTTTACGACATCAAAGGAAAAAAAATGATTTCTCTCAGCTCATTTTCATTCTATTAATTCTCACCTGATATGATTACTTTTGTTCTCTCTTGACTCTCCACTCTCTTTCTCTTCCTCTCTAACTTTCTCATCCTGCAAAATCAACCACACCAAATAATTTTATTTTTTTCAAAAAAAAAAAAATTAAAATAAATAAATAAATTTGGTACCAATAGGTAACCACTGGTAAGAGATTAGACAAAAGTGCACTTGTAAAAACCCAAATCATGAAATTTTTAAAATAAAAATAATAAACAAAAAAAGAAATTTTAAAAAATAAAATAAAATCAAAATGGTTTTCAGCTTACCAAAGGGTCTAGCTCGTTGTGCTGTTTGTGTGTCCCACTTTCCTCGATCCCGGATGGATAATCACAGCCGTTATTTACTTTCCCGATCAGTGGGAGTGTTTGATCAGACGGCTGATAACGATCCAAACTCGAAGCAGGTGAAACATGTTTTGGTACGGTGTGAGCGTGGGTATCGTCGCCGAGTTGCACCACCACCGGTGACCGGATAATCAGGTTGGGATCTGAGAGATGCAAAGGCGTAAGAGACTCAGAAGAAGAAGAAAAAAGAGCTTGCCTTTTACGGATCCTCATCGGTGCAAGATTGAAAAGTTAAAACAAAAAAAAAAACAAAAAAAACTGATACACTCAAACTCACGAGATTCACTCTCTCAAATAAATAAGTAAAAGACTTTGGTTAGAAAAATAAGCGATTTTTTGGGTTAAAGAAGATGGAAAATTTTTGGAAGAGTAAACTAAACCCATGGACTAAGAAAAAATAAAACTTGTGTGCTTTTATTTTTTATCTCTTCACACAAACAAAAGCATATACAATCTCTATATATTGCTACTGTTTCTCTCTCTTCCTTTTATTTGTTGCACCACAGAAAGGAAGGGAGTTGTATGGGTGAGAGAAGGCACGTGTGAGAGAGATTTTGGGAGGACGGAGCACGTGTAAGGGTGAATACCGGAAGGGACGGTAACAAGTGGAAGAGAGAGAAAGAGACAGAAAGTGACAGAGTACGACGAAGATGGGAGGGTGGAAGAAAGCGTTACAATACAAAATTACACTTAGGACTATTAATTTAATTAATTTTTTAAAATGAAAAAGGGAAAAAGAAAGAAAAAATGATAAGGGAAGAGAGTGGGTGATGTTATCGTTTATACTTTTAAGATGGGGGACTGTGGACCCCGCAAGCCCGACCCTCCTTAATACCAACATTAACCTTTTATTCGCCCTTACATGATATGATGACCTTTCGAACTTGGTATTCTATCCTACTGTTTCTTCTCTTCTTGTAATTACCGGTTACCATCATCAACGGTACTATTTAGTAAAACAAAAAATTACCCTAAATGATAGCTGAAAACAAAAATTAAGTGAAAAATCTTCTTTTTTTTTTTTATAATTTTAAAGTATAAGTTATCCGAATTTCAAATTTTTTTTGTTCTATAAGAACACTTCTTATCATTAAAAAAAATGAACAATAGTGTAGTATGATAGTATTAACAATAATAAGTTGACACTTTAAATTTTTCAATATTCAAATAATATCTCATTTTCTTTCTATATATCACATTACTTTTTCTCTCTTAAGGTAGTAATCGGATATTTGAGGGTCTATAACACATTTTTAACAGTATTTAGAGTTAATTCGGTTTTTAATCCAATGAATTCAGGATAAATTTGTTTTTAGTTTATATAAATAAAGAGTTTAGATTTTATCCTATCCTTTCATATTCTTCAAATTTAACCTCTTAATTAAGTTTGCTTATCTAAAAATATTGAGAAGATTAAATAATTGTTTTCTTATATCTAAAATTTCACTCAACTAAAGTAATAGAATAAGAGGATCACACCAAACTAAGAATTTAGATCTCCTTCATATTTTTTAATTTTTTTATTAATTATTATTCTCTTTAATATTTTAATAGAGAATATTCATTTTATCAAACTATCCTACAAAGATAACACATGTTACCTAATTAATTATTTTTTGGCATAACATATGTAAAAAGTTTTGTCTCATAAGTTTAAACATTGCATCATTTTCAGAATGGAATTTGAAATTGTACAACTAAAATTTTCTACTTTTACAGTATAATTTTTGAAGTTGACAACTGTAAATTGAACGTTTACTAAAATTAAAGAGTTTTATTTCTTTTGTTATATACAAAAGAGTTTTATTTCCAATTAGCATAATGATAGACAAAATATTTTAAATATATATTCAGTACATGTAATTGGTACTATAAACAAGATTTAGTTGAGACTATGTAGACTAAAATTAAATATGTATAACTAGTCAAAATAAAAATCTATAATTATATATATAAAAATAATATAAATGTCCATAACGATAATTATTTTATCTATAAAGTCTAAATAATATGATTAACCAAAAAAAGGATTTAAAATTGTCCATTTTATAAATAAAAAAATTAACCAAAAACAAATTATATTTTTTAGTAGTATTAAATTGGCATGGAATTCGTGTTATAGCTACTTATATAAGATAGTTGCAATCACATTTTCATTATTTTAGATGGGTACTACTTGAGCACAGCTATTTATTTTTTAAGGTTTGAGGATAAACCTATAAAATCCAATAATAAATGAATGTTTAATGAGTTAATTTGATGTTTAATCTACCAAATCCTTTACGGAGAGTGAAATACTATTATGAATGAGTAAATATTTTGTTTAATCTGCACACACTAGTTGAATGTTGAGCGTACTGTACTGCGACCAGAAATCTCACGTTCATTTTGTGTGTTGGGCTCGAAAGTGGTGGAAATTTGAGGTACTGCCGATTCTGTAATGCATTGATTGTTCGTATTGGTACTACTGGTGCTTATTTCTTCTGTTTAATGAATTATTTTGCTGATTTAAAAAACTATCTTGGATAGTTTTTGGTGAACACTCTATGCCTATCTAGTCGATGTTTTATTTATTTAGCATAAATAGGTATGTAAAAGAAAACTAGGTATTTTTTGTGGAGGAGACATTTGTGTGCTTATGAAGAAGAGTGGTTATGCAAGTACATTTTATTTCTCTTATTTTATGAACTTTATAGTAAATTATATTAAAATAAATAAATATTGTTGAAATATAGGTTAATAAAATTATTAGTGAAACTAATTTTAAAAAATTTGTATCCGTTGAGTTGGAGAGAGTTTACGTGTTTATTAAAAATTATTACTAAAAAATTATAAAATAAAATATGTATATACGTGATACTCATTTAAACACTTGAATACAAATTATTTTGATTTGAAGTTAAAATTTGTAATTTTTATCTATAAAAATAATTTTTAATCTATAATTTATATTTAATTCACTTTTACATAAATTTTATATCACTTTTAACCAAAATTCATTTACAAAATCAAATCATTCATCTATTTTTACCATTGCAACACCAAAAATACACTAAAGTATTTGGTTTTATTAGTGCAAATCAATTTTAACTTCAAACTCAAGTTTACATGTGTAAGTTTAGTTTTACTATGAAACACCGTGATTTTATCAATTTCATCACAAAATGAAACATGCATCAAAACTACGATACTATTGACTTAAATCAATTCTCAACATTTGTAATTTATTCACTTTCATACTTACATTACTAAGAGAGTTGTTCACAACACACAATGATCGACTTGGTAAAGTTAATGAAGTATTAGATCACTAAATAAATTTAGGATTGAGTATTACGTTGTGCATCAAGTCTAGTAGCATAATTTGAATTTTTTTTTTATAATATAACAAAATGAGAGTAATTTTTTAAAGAAATATATTTTAGTCTTTACAAAATTATGACTTTTTAAATTTAATTCTTAAAAAAATTATTTATTTTTAGTCTCTATTTTGATCTTATAGATACTTTTCTAGAGACTAAAAAAATTAATTTTTTTTACAATTTCTTTTTTAAATAAAGATTAAAAGTGAATAAAAAAATTTAACGACTAAAATGTTAAAAAGATTATATAAGAACTAAAATAAAAATTTGAAATCATGTAGAGACAAAGATTTATTTTAACTTTTTTAGTTATTAAAATTTCATTTTCTTTAATTTAAAAACTCAATTTTAAATATTAAAATTAAATTCTCCAAAATATGTTAAAACGGTCATGATTAAACCATATGATTGCATTACATGAAAAACTAGATGATTCGATCATTATAAAATATTTTTAATATTAGTATTCGACCCTTATCCTTTCAATTTTTCAATAAAATATTATTTAATGTTTTAAACAAAACTATTATTGTTTTGTCTTTACAACCTTTTTTATTTATATATGGGCCAACATGAATACACCAGAAGCCCAATTGAAGTCCAAAAATAAAACAACCACTTGCATTCTAGCTATGCGTTTGATTTACTAAAATAAGACACTAGACATGCCAATTTTGAGTACTCTATTTTATTTAGTAATCGATAATGAGACTAGACAAAATAGCAAGTAAGAGATTGAACAAAAATATAAATTTGTATTTTTCACTAAACTATTGATAATTTTTTGTCTCAAGTATATGTTATTAAAAATACTAAAATACCATTTTTATTTTCTACTTATGTCTCTCTTCCTTCCAATAGATCTGAATTTACTTTTGAGATATGTTTCTTTTTGTTTTACATTAACTGTTTAGTTTTGGAATCATTATCTTCTTTTTTATTCAACAAGAGATAACTCGATCAGATTATTCTAAACCACTGAATCACTGAGTTTGAGTCAAAGTGGGTTATTTTGAGTCACTTGCACATCTGATTTGATAAGGTGGTACGACAAACTATATATTTGATTTCGGGTTAGACTAATCGATCTGAATCGAATTTTAAAGCATTGTTCCCCTAATAAATACTAATGTGTAACATAAATTTGTGTAATTATATAAAATGGAAAAAATATAATCATGATACTTCAGTAAAGAAAACACGTGTTAAAAGTTAGAAGTCATTTGATTAATTTTGATCAACACAATCCAAATAACATGAATCTATAAAAAAAAAATTTGCATAAATATATCAAAAGATAAATTAATTTATATTAAATTTACAAAAATAATTTAATAAGATTAATTTGTATCACCGTTAAACCAACCACACACAAAAATGTCTTGTAATTGCAATTTTTTATTGATTTTTCAGCTTCGGTCCCAAGTATTTGTGGGAGTTACATTATTGGACCCAAGTTTAAGTCCAAACTCCCAACACGGCAATATCTAAGTCCATGCAAGCCTCATCTGGCTCGTGAGTTTTTCTTTTTTTTTCAGCAGCAAGTTTCCTAGGTAACCAAAAGGCAAGTTGACTTCAAAAAGAGCACATGATAGAGTCGAGTGTATGTGTTCGTATCACCTCCACACATAACTAAACATGAGTATTTGTCTCATAGAAAATTTAAATTGGAATTTCTCACATTATAGATATTTAACTCCTCTGCTAAATTCAATTATGTAATTTTATGAAGTTTTAAAACGTTAAATTTATTATTTTTATTTTAAAAAATATTTATTTCTGATATATTTTATGATTTGATTTGAACTTTAATTATATAATCTTTACGATTTCAAATTGATTCATTCAAGTTTATATAATATAGATTTTTTTTAAGTAGAAGCTGATCTAAATTAATTTTGAATTTTGAATAATGATATAAGTTTTTTTTTTTCTTCTGAATAATAAGCGTATAAGTCTTAATCAAAAAAGCTAAAAGATTTTTTAAAGTAAATATTAACAAATATCTTAAGACTACTTAATAAGTATCAAATATAAAAATATAAGGTTAGAAAGAGTGTATTCAATTCTTTAAAAGTTTAAAAATAATTATTTTTAATATACAATTTCTATCTTTTTATTCTTTAATATGTGCTTTAAAAAGTAATTTTTAGTCTTTACGAAAAAAATTGGGACAAATCAATCACCATGTTAGCATTTCCCCCAAGTTAATATAGGAGTCTACTACACAATTACTTCTAAATTTAAATATGATACATTATTTCCACATAGAACATGATACAACACAAGCCCAATTTAAAACACAAACTACTCATACATAGGATCCTTTCCATTTCTTTCATTCTCTATTTCTTCAATTATCAAAATTTTGAGAATATAAAATATAATAGGTTAAGATCTTCTCAATTTTCTCTTTCTATTTATTCTCTCAATTACTAGTTTTGAAGTGTATTAAAAATATTTAAATCCGTCAAATGTCACATTATTAAATTTATATACTTAAAATATTGGTAATAGAATAATGGAGATTATAGAAAATAGAGAAGATTTTAACTCAAATATAATAGTAGAACATTTTGTAGACTCAAATTTTTTTATAGATCTATATTAATAAAGAGGAGATATGAAGAAAGAAAATGAAGTCGATCTCGACTCTATTTCTTCTACTTTAATTGCATACTTTCTCTATAATATAAGCTCTATATTGTACCTAAAAAAGAAAAAGAAAGAAGAAATGTAAGAATAACTATTTATAATTTTTTCATATATCTTTTCTTTTAAAAAAATTTATGTTATTTGTTTTTCTCATCACATCTCTATTTTATATTTAATTTTTCTTTACCTTTTTCTTTTTTTAATACTCGCATCCTCCCCTGTATTTGTATGGAAGGGTGAGAAGCAATATCTATTCATACATGAAGCTGGGCCCATATAAACATCATCCCTTTTCAATTTTCATTTTGGAGAACTATTTTCGAAATGTCTTTTTACACGAATTTTATTTTATTTTTATAAATAAATTACTGATAAAACTCACATGCACTTAATATAAAAGAAAATGATATTGCGGATTTAAATTCACGCTCCAATATTTTAAACGTCTCTACAACACTATATGAGTTATACTTACGGATGGCGATAGAAATCGGTTAGATTGAAGATATGAGTCTATATCTTAACCTACGATAGATAGAGGTGAGACCAAACTTTTATAGTTTTAATTTAGTTAAAAAGGTTAAACTACATACTTTGTCGATTAGGCCGGATTACTTAATTAAATATAAAAATAATTAATAATTATTATTATCACTATAATATTGTTTTTTATTTTGTGTTAAATCATAAATTTGCTAAAATTTATTTTTGTAATGCAAACAAACTAACCTACATCAAATTTTATATCTATAAATAATCACATTAAATATCAAAATAGAATTTAAGACCATTAACATATTACCTTATGTGTTTATTTATATAAGCATATGCCACTCATGATTTGAATAGTGTAAATATTGATAAAAAGAATTATTAAAATACGTTTTTAAATGGACTTTTTGAAAATTTTCATATAAAATTATAAAAATAGGTCTATGATAAGTCATATGTTATACACATGCTTAATATTTTCAAAGTAGATATTTAGACTATTTTCACTCCTACTTAAGAAACAATCTTATACTAACATATGCTTTTAGAGTATATTAAAAAATCAAAAGTAAAGACATTATTTTGAAAATTGTGTATTCAGTTTATAAAAAGTTTGAAATTTATTTGAAAATTTATTCGACTTATATATTTTTTAACATATGATCAAAGACTATTGTTAATTAATTAAATCTAAATATAGAAATTTATAAAATTTAAACTTATATTATAAAATTTAAAAAAAATTCAATTTAAAATGTACATTTTAACCGATTTAAAAAAGTAAAATTCTACTAGTGAAGGTTGTATAAATCAAAATTCACAGTTTAAAATCAAAGTGTAAAAATATTTTCTTTTTGACAAAAAAAACGTTAAAATATTAATTTAACTAATTTCTATAAAAAAATTTAATATAATAAAAGGAAAATTAAACTAGAATATAAACCTAAACAGCAGAGACATATGCATATGCATGACCGCGAGGAATCATTGGTAATGTTTATCCTCTAACATCGAATTAAGTAGGAGTACTTTATCTCCATTAAAAGAAAAGTACTTTATATAAATGTCACCACGAAAACAAATTTGCAACCTACTTGATTGCATGACTCTGCTCCGTTAACAACGTGATTTTACATTGCTTCATATATAGATTGCCTTTGAATGGAGGATCACAGTCATATAATACTACTATTACTGAATGATTGCTCGTTAGTCAATATTTTTATGCTTTTACTCTATGTTTTGTGCTGAAGCGTTGCTTTAATTAGGGTCATAGTCACTCTCATGTTAATTTAGTTTATCTTTGTTGTCACGGTAGATTTACGCTGAACCACTATAATTTTATAAAAATTATAACTTAATTATAACTTTTAAAAATTACGGTGATTTATTGTGATCTTGATAATTTTATCGTGATACTAAATATGCACTTCGTGCATATCTCGAATCACAAGTATTACATATGAACATATGATTTTTTAGTTCATACATCTATGTCTAATTGTAATTATTTGGTAAAACCTTTCATAAAAAATATTATCTGTAATACTTCTTTTACTAAAGGTGTTACTGAATTATTGCAATTTGTTATAAAAGGGGAAATTTATGCTTTACTCTTCTTTGGGAAAAAAAATTATTGTATTTAAGTGAAGGGAGAGATTTTAATTGAATGATAGGAGAGAAATGACACAAAAATGTGTTTGGTTTAAAAGAAAAGAGATGATGAAAGATATTTTTAATAGTTTTATATTTGATTCAAGGATAGACGAGAGATTTTAAATTGTTTTGTTTCTCTTCCCTCCGAATCTTCTCAAAATGGAGGGAGAGGGAAACAACTTTAAGAGATTTTACTCATATTTCGTCTTAAAATTTGAAATAAACTAGTGAATATGCAAATTGGTCCATGACACCGTAAGCGTCGCGATCAAATTAGTCTCTGAATCTTGTGAATTGGTAAATACATACTTAAAATTGTAAAATATCATTCAAAATAGTCTCCGTAAATTTTTGTCGTTAGATATTTTGATGTAACATTTTAATGGAATATGTAGTTTATCCACATTAATCCCACATCAATGTCATATTTCCAAGAATAAATTTCCCAATAAAATTTTGTTATATCAAAGATAAATTTGTAAGTAATAGTAATTGCGCATGAACTAATTATGGACAAATTGGTGCATGAAATATTTAAAATTTAATCAACAAATTAGTTCACATTATGACGATATTGATATGATATCCGCAAGTGATCAAATATTCAATTAATATGTCATATCATAATTTCTAATTATAAAAATTTAAATATAAATTATTTTAATTATTATTATTTTATAGTTTCAATGACTAATTTAACTCACTCCAAATAAACACATTTTAAAACAATTTCTCCCCATCCTTCTCCCTACAGACACACCCTTAAGCACCTATAATAACACACAAAATTTACGTACGTTCCCAATTATTTTATGATGATGATGGCTAAGTAAGCATGAATGTTATATAGCAATCATTATGGTTTGTATTTTCCTTTCCACGTCCCCTTGGGTACCTAATGATGAGTATTACAGTCATATCTTTTGCTATTTTTTACTACTATATAGTAGCTTGCTTAAAGTTCTAAGTAACGAAAACTTCATCTTCAAGCTAATTCATAAAGTAATTGAAGACAAGCATTAATTCTTCTTCATTATATATATGTTTTACGCAGATATCATCAAAAGATCAAAATCTAAAACCAGCATTAGGAAACAAGATACTAGATATTAATTAAGCCAAACCATGGTTTGCTCTACTCTTTATTCAATTTTTGCAATGCTAATCCTTCTCTATCCATCAAATGCTCAATTGAGTTCAACCTTCTACTCCAACACATGCCCAAATGTTTCTTCCATCGTAAGGAGTGTTGTTCAACAAACTCTTCAAAATGATTCTCGAATTGCCGCAAGCCTAACCCGTCTTCACTTTCATGATTGCTTTGTTAATGTAAAAATCCAATGCATTTTCAGATAATTGAGCTAGAGTTTAATTAAATGATTGATTAATAATTCATTAATTAATCTGATTAAATTGCGTGTTTCAGGGATGTGATGCATCTATTTTGTTAGATCAAGGTGGTAACATAACACTAAGCGAGAAAAATGCTACTCCTAATAATAATTCAGCTCGTGGCTTTGATGTAATTGACAACATCAAAACCTCCGTTGAAAATTCATGCCCAATTGTCGTATCTTGTGCTGATATTCTTGCTCTTGCGGCTGAAGCTTCTGTGTCTTTGGTAAGTTGATACTTAAATTTTCAAGAAAACATAAATTAATCTTTAATTAAAACCATACTTATGATGATATATATATTTGCAGTCAGGAGGTCCTTCATGGAACGTACTAGTTGGCAGAAGGGACGGTGTGATTGCAAACCAATCCGGCGCCAACATCTCTATTCCGGCTCCAACCGAAAGCCTAGCCAATATCACTGCCAAATTTGTTGCTGTTGGCTTAAACACAACTGATCTAGTTGCATTATCCGGTAATCATGTTTACTTCTCTTTAGAGTCACTATCAATAGTTTTTTTAAGTAATAGTAAGCATATTTCTTAATTGATGGCTAACTAAATGGATCAACTTGAATTAGGTGCCCATACTTTTGGTCGTGCCCAGTGTAGATTTTTCAGCCAAAGGTTATTCAACTTCAGTGGCACTGGTAACCCTGATCCAATACTCAATTCAACATATCTAACTACTCTACAACAAAATTGTCCACAAAATGAAAATGGAAACACTCTGAACAATCTTGACCGTTCATCACAAGATACTTTTGACAACAACTACTTTAAAAATCTTCTAAAAAATCAGGGTCTTCTTCAAACAGACCAAGAATTGTTTTCAACAAATGGTGCTGCCACGATCTCAATTGTTAATAACTTTGCTAGCAACCAAGCAACTTTCTTTGAAGCCTTTGTTCACTCAATGATTAATATGGGTAATATTAGCCCATTAATTGGAAATCAAGGAGAAATCAGATCTGATTGTAAAAAAGTTAATGGAAATTGAAATATATATGTAATGTTCCTACTTATTAATATATAGAAACTCATTTACCATCAACCTATACTCAAACTATAAGAGCTTTAATTGCATTATTAATTTATTTGTGTTAACCTAATGGAAAAATATATGTCAAAATTGTTTTTAGTATGCTTCTTGTATCGTGGCTTTAACTGTTTATAAATAATGGCTTCCATATCTACAGCTTTAAGCAATGTGCTGCATACAAATTGGTTGAAATATAAATCAATTTTTGTTTTCATGTGGGTGTTAGAATCTCACGTGTCATTAGCCTTGAGGTGACAATTTAACAATCAATTTATAAATAAAATAAAAAATAAAAAGCTTTTCGGA
Organism: Cicer yamashitae; assembly: GCA_037974755.1. Classification (NCBI taxonomy): domain Eukaryota; kingdom Viridiplantae; phylum Streptophyta; class Magnoliopsida; order Fabales; family Fabaceae; genus Cicer; species Cicer yamashitae. The sequence goes on from JBBPBQ010020321.1 coordinate 55,526,470, forward strand.
GAAGAAAAAAAATATTGTTTGTTGATTTAAAATTGTCATTTCAGCAACGTTAATGACATGTTAGCGTTTAACAATCATATGAATATTTTTTAATAGAATCTAATAGAAGTTCAAAAAAAAGAACTCGATATACATATTTTTATACTTAAAAAGCCTTAACTTGAAGAAAAAAAAATTAAAAGATTTATGCGAGATTTTGACCTAACTTAAATGATTATATGTATAATTTTGCCAACAAATTTTTATTGGGAATGAAATCAGTCATCAATAAAATTGGAATCAAGATCATACATTTGCAATACTTGTAAACCAAAAATGACATTAAACTTGGCTTAATTGCAATTTATGTCTCCAATTTTAACACTTCACGAAAATAGTTCTCCTGTTTTAAAACTAAACTTTTGGTATCTCTTTTTTTATATTTGCTGTAGTTTTGGATTCAAACTAAAATTTTGACCAATAAAATAGTTACTTTTAGTCTAAAAAATAGTGATTTTTTGTCCCAATTGTAAATTTGAAAAAAAAAATATAACTTTTAGGTAAAAAAGATTACCATATTTTAGACCAAAATTAACGATTTTTAAGGTAAAAACTATACTTTGCGACTAAAACTGCAATAAATATGAAAATGGAGGAACCAAAAAATTCAATTATAAAACAATTGACTTATGTTCGTGAATATATTAAAAAATAGACAGAAATGCATTTAAATCATTGAACTTTGATTTAATTATCACAATTAGTTGATTAACTATTCATTGAACTCAACTACTTCCTCCTTAAATATAAACAATTTTTAGTTAACATTGAGAATCCATTTAAATCCTCACTTTTAATTAAAATTTATTTGCATTTACAATAAAATAAAAGGAGAAAAGAGATTTAAGGTAGACATGTGGACACCTAAGAAAATTTGAGAGAAAAATAATGAAGGTGACACATTTCTGTAATTTTGTAATAAACATGCGATTTAAAAATATTAATTATACCAAAGTGGAGATTGAGTTCGGGATGACCTTCAAATTATTCGTTCGGTTTCAAAAGTTTGAGAGGATAAAAAGGTTTTATGTTTTACTCATTAATTTTATATTGTCACTAAACTACATTCATTATCTCTAAAATAATTATAATATTTTTACTACACTGATTTTCGGGTTTAATAGGCGGTAAACAACTTTATACCGAAAGTCAGTGCAAGTTGGGTAGTTATTTTATTATGAAAGTTACAATAACATAGTAAAATAATAAAATTAATTATGTCTAATAACTATTTCAGTAAAATTAGTTTATACCGACACAATAATTTTTCTCTTGATTTTTTTATAGACTCACACTTTTAATTTTATCTATTAAATGTTCACTTTCTATTATTTTATTTTTAAATTTCAAAAATTTATGTTGTGTTCAAAGTGAATTTAAATCAATTATACTCAAACTTTATTAATATCATGACTTTACTAATCAACGAAATTAGTTTTTTCCAATTTATGCGTTGATTATTTATTTTTCTAAAAAAATATGTACGTATTATTATTTTGTGACTTTCTTTTACAATTAATTCGGTTTAATTTTGATATCGCAGTGTCCTTATTAAACTCGTACTTTGATTAAGTTTGACTCTAAATTGAAAATAATATTTTTAATTATTAAAAAAATATTTATATATTTAAAATTAAAAACAAAATATCACTATAACATTGTAATTTTGGTATATTTTGAAATTATCATTTAGTTCTATATCTATAGCTAAAAAAAGACTTTTCTATAAAGAAAATATATCACAAAGTATTGTTGTTTGTACTGTTGTTCCTTCCTTGTCATTCTATGAACGGCAGTGATAACACAACGCTGTTCAGGAACACAATCCACTCGTGCCCATCACAACCGTCCATTCGTATCACTCACACCACCGAAGCCACATACACCAGGTGCCTCCTCAATCCTTCTTCTTCCTCTTCTTCTTCTTCTTTTCTCACCCTATTTCTTCTTTCGTGTCTAAACCCTTTCTCTTTTCTTCTTCTTCACCAGATCGTACCACGCCAACGATAATGGTCCTATCCACTCGCAACTAAGGTCTTCCATATTCTCTTTATTTTCTTTTTCTTTTATTTTTATCTCTTTTTTCATAAACTCGCTATCGCGAAACCCTAATCGCTGACACTTCAATTTCATGGACAATTCACCTAGTGCTCTTCAAGAATTATCTTTAGTTCAAGCTCAATTCTAGTAATTCACCGTAGATTTTATGGTCAACCTTCTTCACTGGATCTGGGATTGTTCATGTTTTATATTAACCTAGGATTTTTATTTTACCCAAGTTTTTTCGATTTTCTTTTCAGAATCTTCAATTGTATCACCAGACACGGTTTTATTGCGTAAATCTCCCCCTTCAAACTTGGGTTTCTTCGATTTGTGTTAAAGTTTTTATTTTTACATTTCAATCTTTGTTTTTCTTTTCTGTGTAATTTTAGTTCTTTGAAATTCGTAATAAAAGCAAGCTTCAAGTTCTGTGATGGCGGAAGAAAATTCTGATGCAATGAACCTTGATTTGAATCTGGGTCCAGACCCGGAACCGCCAATTGGGTCCATGAATAATGAAGCTTTGAACTTGGACGATTGGATTGAGGAACCTCTTCTGCGAATTAGCGAAGCTGCTGCGAGGCTTAGGGGGAGACAGAGATGGAGATGGAGGCAACTTCCAATCTCTCCCCCTTTTCCTCAAGTTCACCGCATTCTACCTCAACCCTCATATCCTCAGGTTCATCCAATTCTACCAGAACACGCGCATCCAATTTATATCCCACCTGAAGCTCGCAATATCTCTATTGAATTGAATAATTTTTTGGTCAATTCGGGCAATGGAATCACGTTACAGGCTGGGGAAGGAAGTGTGGCAGCTGTGGAGAGAATGGAGGAAGAGGAGGTGCTGCCGAAAGCGTGTGAGAATAACAATGGTGTCATGGAGGATGAGACATCACAGAAGAAGGATGATGTTGAAAAGGGTAGTGGAAGTGATGGGGACTTTTTTGATTGTAATATCTGTTTGGACCTTGCCAAGGAGCCTGTTGTGACTTGTTGTGGTCATCTGTTTTGTTGGCAATGCCTATATCGATGGCTGCATCTTCATTCAGATGCTAAGGAGTGTCCAGTTTGCAAGGGAGAGGTGACAATTAAGAGTGTTACCCCTATATACGGCCGTGGAAACAATGTCCGTGTTCTTGACGAGGATTCCTCTCTTAAAATCCCTCCTAGGCCACAAGCAAAGCGTGTTGAGAGTCTGAGACAAACGATTCAGAGAAATGCATTTGCACTCCCTGTGGAAGAGATGATTCGGCGTCTTGGAAGCAGAATTGATCTCACTAGGGATTTAGTTCAGCCAAATGAATCTGAAAATGCTCGCGGAACAGCAGAGAGAACTACTTCCTTGCTAAGTAGGTTTTTGACATCTCGAGGCATGCGGAGAGAGCAGAATCCTGTGGCATCCCCGGATGATGTTGCAGGTTCAAATCAGAACAATGTTAATGGTGCTGAGTTGGGAGAGGATAACCGCAGGGTGCAATCCCTTTTGCTTCGAAGATCGCAATCACATAGAGCAACACTTTCTACTCTTTCATCAGCACTGACTTCTGCTGAAAGGTTGGTTGAGGCATATTTCCGTAGCAATCCATTAGGCAGAAACCAAGAACAACCACCTCCTTCAGTCGATGACAGAGATTCGTTTTCAAGCATTGCTGCTGTCATAAATTCAGAGAGTCAAGTGGACACTGCTGTAGAAATTGATTCCATGGTAACCTCTTCTAGGAGGAGAAGCGATGCTTCAAGATTGTCTGATGTGGACAGTGGAGATTCTCGTGCTCCAAGGCGCAGACGTCTGAACTGATAAAAGTATTGTAGATCAAGTTTAATAGTACTATTCTATCATATCATGTAACACATCACAATAATTTTCCAACCTCTATGTAAGTGCTCCTTGCTTTGTTATGGCCTTGTAATTTGAACCATTCACCTTTTTCAAGTTTTGGTAGATTTAAGATGATTTCAGAGTATGTTCACTTCAAGTATAAGAATGTTCTTAAAGGGTTCAGCTATTTAGAGTCTTATCATTCAGAAACTAAATATTGTTGTATCATAACTATGCTAAGTTAGTAACTTATACTTAGTATATAGAAGTTATTACCTTCAAGTCTTATTTGTCTGTTTATTTTACTTGATTTGATGGTCATGCCTTGTAACAAGCAATTTATCTGCTGATACATGCATGATTGCAAAACTTAAACTCATCTCACCCCCACAATGGTGGGAACTTTTGTTTTATTTTTTTTATTCTTATCACTATATATCATCATTCTAGCATGTTTACAGCACAAAAGCATATAATATCCATTTACTTTGCTGATATTGTTTTTAATAAGATTGCTGCAATTACACAATGCTTACCTATATTTTGCCTCAGCCACAACCCACAATTAATTGTATAGAGAAAGAAACAGATATAATACCAAGTTACTAACTAATGCTAATTTGAAGTGACACAGTCTATTTCTTATCATGTTGCATTTCATCTGATCCCAACTTTTATGATGATTGGTGTTAGGATTTCTCAGATATCCAAGTTCCCACCCTTTTCAATCTATTAAGAAGATTTGTTGGGGATCCTCACAGTTCATTCCTAAAAATCCTAGAAATGTACTTGCATTTGCAGAATCCGTAATGAAAATAGAATCTATCTATATAGTGAATCAATTTTTCTGGGAATGCTTATATTCTTAGTAGCAGCATTTTTAATTGCTTGGATTTGGCTTTGAAACTTTTTTATTCATATAACTTTTAAAAGTACCCTTTATTGTTGATTACTAACTATTACTGAGTTAGTAATGCATCTCTCCCTGTAATGGTGCTTTCTCAAGTTGTTTTACTGATTTATTGTTATTCACTTGTGCATTATCTTATACAGACGTATTTCATGTGGAAAGGTCAATGGCAATTCAGGCTCCTTCTCTTCTTTGTCAATAATGCATTGCAAGTTGTGCTTTCAACTAAGTTCTTGTAGGCAAATAATTATCAAAGATAATAGTGGACAGTTATAGATAGTAGTAAGCTAGTAGTTACTCTTTCGTTTAGCAGTATAAAAATATTGATGTGGATGTTCAATTGTCCAATTTCTGTTAAATATTGCTTTTGTTTTTTTATCAAGCTAAATATTGCATTTAATAGTTCTTTGCCGTCCATCCCCGGATACTCTCTTGTGGTAGTGTGTTTGTTTTCATATTACCACTTGGAAGTTAGGTGTTTATGAGTTAAATGCTTGGTGACGGGTGTGTTAGTTAACATCAATTACATTTATTAAGCTTCAGCTTCTTCACACAATTGAAAAACTAAGGCCTAGTTTTCATTTTTCGTTTTATGAGTGTACCATTAGAGCTTTCTTTAGCTATTTCTCAACATTTTCCTTTACAATTCTGTGAACAAGATTCAATATTTCTAGTTTTTTTTTAAATGACAAAACACTTAACACACTTTCCGATTCCATCTTTATCACAATTGTTCTTCGTAAGAGTCTTTCATCATGTTGATAGCAATTTAAAATAAATACAAAATTATTGAAAATTGAAACTATTGTTAGAAAGTAATTTGTTTGACAAAGTTAAATTGTCAGTTTATAGAGGATATTTTAGTCTAAATAATAAATGGGAGGGGAATAGTTGGGTAAAAAATCAGTTACACTTTTATTTATTTATTTTTGATGAATTGGAATGCCAAAGATAGAAAGCAGGAAATAAATGGGAGGAGAAAAACATTTACACTAATACTATCTCGGAAATAAATGTGGTGGGGCAAAGTCAAATTTTGAGTTTGATGTAATCTTGCATCAAGTGAGAGTTTTTCAAAATTTTATTTTTAAGTGTTAAAAGACGGTGGCAGAGCTTCATTTGAGCTGGTGGTCATGGCCACCCCAACATTTTGATATATATCGTATTATGTAATATAAAATTATTATAAATTTTTCTTTAGTCCAGTGGTTACGAAAGATCAAACAACCAGTACAAACTTCTTGTCTCATTCATTATAAACGGTCTTAGTATATCAATGCACATTTTTTGCCCCTCTTCAAATCATGTCAAGCTCTGCCACTGCAAATTTGAGATTTAGGGGTTTGTAAAGGTACTAATTGGTGGTAGAAGATAATATTTTGTATTAGGCTCATGTGTCATTCTCCATCATTTTTCAGTTTTACTTGTCAACCGGTCTCAGCTTCACTAAGCCTGTGTTTGTTCAGCCAGCTTGCTCGTGAGCTCACAAGTATGTGTCTAACAGTTTTTCAATCTCCCAGTTAGCCAACTTGCTTATAAGCTCACGAGTATATGTCTATCAGCTTGTCAGTCAGTCGATCTCTCAGTCAGTTTGTTAGCTACTTGTAAGTCAAGCTAACTATGACATTGCTTGTAATAGCTTATAGGATATTTGTCTTAGGTTGTTATTAGTTAGTTAGTTATTTTTGTTATTTCAGTTATGGTAGTTATGCATCATCTCATCTCTTCTATCCTGTTGTATATAAAGAGATTGAGATGTTACATTGTAAATTATTTTATTTTTCAATATATAAGAATTATTCAGTAAAATAGTTTCACCTTGTTTGATAATACTAGACAAAATACATACTAAGGTCTTACATATTTTATGAAAGTAACAATTTGATCATTTATATTTTTATTTTGTATCACAAAGGTCTTTAAGTTTACTTTAGTTTTTGCTTAGATCTGTCAAGTAACAACATATTTATATCGCTTTTTAATATATTATGCTGTTTGAATTCGATCTTAACAATAATTCAAGAAAACTATTCCTCCTTAATCCGGTTGCAGCCGTATTTTCTTATCCTTAACTTTAAACTGAGTTAAAATAATCCGTTCTCTTCAATGATTAGTGTTCAATTCTAACTGTGTCACTCTTCCATTTTTTTTTATATTATATTTGCCATAATTTCCTTTATTGTTTTGATGAAATAATTTTCTAATTGATTTCATGATTGGTGAGTTTAAGTTGATTTTCTTTTTTTCATATATGATGTTTTTTAGTTGTTTTGTTATTTATTTTATTCTATAACAATATAAAAAAAATTGATGAAAAATAATAATTATTTTCCTTTTGAGATGATGTTATGATAATAAAGGATTGTTTGATTGTATTTTACTTTTTAGTTTTTGAAAACTATTTTATAAATAAATTTTAAACAATTGTTTTTAAAAAGAAAATTTTAAAAAAATTTTTTGCAACTTTAATTTTTTAAAACAGTCTTTCACTAGAGAATTAAAAAAACTGAAAAATAAAAAGTAAAACACCATTTATCTGTTTTGCTTTTTTAGTTTTAAAAAGTATAATATTAAAAATAGTTTTAGAAATCAATTTTTAAAAACAAGTAATCCAAACAAATTATTTAGTTTTTAAATTTTAAAATACTAAAATAGAGTTTTTGGGATTTGAATCAAACAAACTCTAAGTCATTCTTCAATTGTGATATATAGAGAAATCACAATTTTTTCAAGTATATAAAATTACTTCATAAATTATTTACATTTTTATGATAGTGAGTCATTCTTCAATTGTGATAGATAAAGAAATCACAATTTTTATGATAGTAAGTCATTCTTCAATTGTGATAGATAGAGAAATCACAATTTTTTCAAGTATATAAAATTACTTCATAAATTATTTACATTTTTATGATAGTGAGTCATTCTTCAATTGTGATAGATAAAGAAATCACAATTTTTATGATAGTGAGTCATTCTTCAATTGTGATGGATAGAGAAATCACAATTTTTTCAAGTATATAAAATTACTTCATAAATTATTTACATTTTTTATCATTTTTATTTATTTATAAAAAATTATATGAATGTTATTTTGAAAGAAAAAAAATTAAATAGATTATAAGGACAAATTTGTCATTTTATCAAAATATAAATCATATAATCTTGTTATCTGTTGTGTATCAAACGTTTGAATAGGATAAACTAATCTTATCAAGTTTGTTATCATGTGCACATCAAACACATGACATGATAACTCTAGGATCCATCAAACGTACCCTAAAAGTCAATGGTGAAAAAAAAATAAACTTAAATGATTAAATCAGTAAAATAAAAAACTAAAGGATTTAAGTAAAAACAGAACTAAACTTAAAAGAACCTTAAGTGATCAAACTGTTATTTTCGTGAAGAGGATTATACCATGCACCCCACACCTAAACCTGTCACTCCTCAATCAATGTGAAAATACAATTTTGCCTTTTTAAACTTCTCATTTTTTCAGAATTTTCGAAACTTTTGAACAATTCAAAACTTTCGAAATAGGAAAATTTCGAAACTTTTCATATTTGGAAACTTTCGAACTTTCCAGATTTGGAAACTTTCGAAACTTTTCAGATTTGAAAACTTTCAAAACTTTTCAAATTTTCGAATTAAAGTGTGGAGGTGTATGGTATAATCCTCTTTCGTGAAACATAAAAAATCTCAATATATTTTGCATTTTTTCTAAAACTCGAGGAACCAAAGCTGGTCAAGCCCTTTCTTATTAAACCTAGTCCGCTGGATTGAAAAAGGGCCTAGGCCCATGCTTTCCTTTTTTTAATAATCACGCTTCTTTGTTTTATTCTTTTTCTCGTTAGTCAGGCTTCTTTCTTTCCCTTTTTGTTGGTCTTATAGCTTCTTTCTTTTTATTCGTCTGTTTAAATTTATTGTACTAGCTTTTGCTATCTAATTTTTTGAGATATAAATAGTTTTTTTAAAGGAGATGACCTCTTTAATATATATTCTTGTAATATGTGCATGTTAAATCCATGGCTAATAAAGATTGGTTGAACTTAAAAATAGTTAGTATATTTTTCATAATTTACTATCGATGAAGACTTCTTTTACGAATAATCTATAAATATAGTGATATTTAAATTTTGAGATTTCTCTAATCTTAATCTCTAAAATACAATTCATCTAACGTGTTTAAGACATTCAAATATCATTCAATAGTGTTATAAGGTGTTCGTTATTTTTGAACTAGCTATTGAATCAATTTTATACTACATTTTTTCAGTGACATAATTTTATGACTGGAAAACATGACATTAAACTTTAACCAGTATTTTTTATGAATGATTTTTTTTTTAATTAATAAAAAAAACCTCACATATTTATAAAATTTTAATGTTATTTTTCACTTTTATTTTATTTTAAAAAAGATATTAAATTTCACCATAATTAATTCATACAAATGTAAAATTTCGAATTCAAATCTGAACAAAATATCTAATTTAACAATATCGACATTTATTAGTTGACACTTAAATAACACTGTTGAAATAATTAACTAAGTACTTGAAATTAGTAGTGTTGGTGAAGTCGCGTTTGCAATTGGAATATTAGAATTGCACGGCGCAATTTAATTCACAGCCACAACAAAAATAATAGAGAATTTCGAAAAAAGAAATTGCAATTTTTGTGATCGACAGTATCGTGTACATGAATTTGAAAGTATTATATTATAATTATTTATAAATTTTTTAGATATAATATTAATTATTATTTAATTATTAATAGTTGATATTATTTATTTTATTATTTAAAGTAAATTATCTATTTTAGATTAATTAAATAGTCATTTTTCACTTTTAATTACCTCTAATTTGTATTTTTAATTTAGTTTTACAAATTCTCTCAACTCCTCCGCTCCTTATTTTTACAGAATTAATGTAAATATCTATGAGATTAAAATTACAATTTGAATTTCATGAAAATATAGTCGGTGAATTTTAATGATATTTTTGTTTATCTGTTAGAATATGAAATTAAGGAAACCAAGTGTAAATATCTATGACATTAGACTTGTTTATTTTTATAGCGCTTGTTATAATAAAAGCTATAAAAGACCTCCATATAATTTATTAAAGCACTCATGTAAAAAATGTCTCTCTATTTTATAGTAGATGATTCAATTCATTATTTTATGAAGATTAAGAAAAATTATAAATAAAAGAATAATATTTTTACTAAATGAGTCTAAAAAGATATTTTTATTAAAAATTGGTGTATTTATCATTATTATTAATGTAAAATAGAAAATATTAAATTAAAATAAGTGTATATAATATAAATTGAAGAGTACAATAAAAAAAATAATTATTAATATTATATTATAAATCGAGAAAGGTATTTATTTGAATACTTTTTTTAAAAAAAATGAATCACTAATTATTAGAAGAAGATAATATTAAAAAGAAAATAACTATTATAGACTTTGTATTTTTATTATATAAAAGAAAAAAATAGTTATAACTAACTAAAATTCTTAATTATTATAAAAAATATTCTCTATTTTTATTTATAATAAAAATTAATATATTTAATGAAAATTTTATTTATAAATAGCAGCGGAGGAAATAATAGTTCTCCTTATATTATGGGCTGTGAAAAGAAGAGGAATGGGGTCTCTCGGTGTGAATAATCTGACCCTAAAGAAACAACGAAAACAAAATGATGAATGGAGTGAGAGTGCATGATTGGGAGCACGGGCGAGTATGTCTGAAGGCATCTCATTTTGTTTTAGAACTGTCTTTGGTCAAACATATTTGGTCATAATTACCAAACATCATCTTTTTTCTATGCCCCAATGCTTCTATGATGAAAGTCAATATATTCCCCTTCACCTCACCCGTGCCATAATTTTTTTACAAGAGTACCATCATTTCATTTTTTTGTGCAAACTTACATTATTGTTTATATTATTATTTTAATCATTATTTATAGGTTAAATATAGATTGCTTTTTGGAAAAATTGTATGTAATTTATTCATCACACAAATTCATTTTACTCCACTAACAAATTGATTTATGTGCCACATTTTTATTGTATTTTAAGTAAATTACTCATAATTTTTCAAAGGTAATATAGAAAAAATTTAATTTTCATCATTGCTGTTAGGGACAAATTTAGAAATATTCTCTTCATTTTACAATGAATGAAATATTTGATCATTTTACATATATTAAACATACATATATATATATATATATAAATATTACTTTTACTAAAAATTTCTTTTTCAGTATTGATGTATTATTAATATCATCAATGCATAGTAGAAAAAATTGTATAAAAAATAAAGTAAATAATATTAATTAAATAGTTTAATTGGAACAAAAAAAAATATTAAAAATTGAAATATAATTCATTTTTGGATAATTTTGTTCG
>JBBPBQ010020321.1:55546806-55628245 GCA_037974755.1 Cicer yamashitae
CATTAAAAAAATAAAACAGTACTCATATGGAGGTAGCATCCTTATGCCCCATTTTTATTGTTTAAAACTTCTGTATTTCCCTTTTAATAAATCACAAGGGAAGCCTGAGTTTTTTTTTTTTTTTTTTGCAAATCTCTCTGGAGAAGTGCATTAGTTTTGCAAAACAAAAGTACATGAGCATTGTAAAAAGATGGCATGAAAGGATATGCATTTAAATAAGGAAATTCACGTGCGTTTGTCAACCTGGATTTGTCGGTCAATCCACGCAAAGGTATCATTGAGAGCAGAGCAGAGAAGATGAAATAAAAAGAGAGTAGACTACCAGACTCAGTATAGAGTGAAAGAGGCTTCGCTTTTGTGTCGAATTAATCAATGCGAACACTCGTCTATACCTTTGACAATTCAATAATTATATTCATACCGATATATATATCTCCCCAACATAATAATATATTAAATTCAATAATATAGATTTAATAAAACAAGAGTAACAAGTGAAATAAAAAATTTGATATAGAATGATATACAAATACATTATCATATAAAATATAATAAAAATTATATTTTATTTTTTATAAAAAAGTCAAAGTATTATATTTATATTAAATTTTTGTTCTAATAACATCACTCATAAAATAATTATAGATATTTATCAAGTAACAATTAAACTTGAAAATTTGAGGAGTATTTAGATTACTCGTCAGTCATTCCGTGTCTCAAGTCCGTTGTTACGAGTCAAAGTTATATTACATCTAAATATATATTTAAGTTTATAGTTTAAAAGTCTCGTATGAAGTTTGTTTAAAAATTATAAATATTTTAGGATATTTTAAAAATTTATAAAGAATTTCTATTTATTATATATTTTTATAGAGTAGAAAAACCAAAAAAATTAGTTTCGTCTATATTATTTATTAATTTTTTTTTTATGATTCATAATTAAATTATAAGTGTTACATTTTGATATGAGATCTAATTGAGTAAGATCAAGAACGACCACAAAAAATAGTGATATATAACATCTTTACTTAAAACTTTATATGAGTACTTCTATTTATACAGTAGTGTTTGAATATTTATTTTTTATCTGATGAGAGATTTTTTTATTTATATTTAATATATTAATAAAATTAATTAATTATTAAATTGAATTAATTATAATTTTGTATTTAATTAACTAAGTGTCTTATATCTAGAAAAAAATGACTGAAGTTTTTAAAAAAAATATCTGATAGAGTGTATATATTTTGAAAAAAATAAATAAAATATAATAATTTAATAGATATAATAAGTTGTTAGATAATAAAACAAATAGATAGCAATAAAATATGGTTACAGAGTGTATAAAAATTTGGAATATATTTGTCAGTAATTTGTGACTTAATTAATTTCCTTGGGTTCCAAACCCAAACTCACAATATATAGAGTGTAGACTTTTGGTTTGTGAATTCATTGTCCATCTGTCCTCTTCAAAAACTGTGTCTACTTTCCTTCCTCCCTTTGAAATACTACTACTACCATTCTCTTGATACATAGCATCTTAACTAGTTCAAAGATGGAGCTGGCTTTGAGCTTAGGAGACACACCAAAACCCTTTTCTTTGTTTGAAAACCCCACAAAATTACCTAACAAAGGTACTTGCATACCACTTGAAGAAGCTGTTAAATCCTCAAACGAAAAAAGAGCTTCCTCAGATTCTCCCATTCAGCTCGACCTTCTTCCTTCAACACCTGTTCTTCGTTCCCACCCTTCTCCACTCACTCGAATCCCCTGGCTCAACGATGCACGTAAACACCCTCTTCTCTTCTATATATACTATCATTTATATTTCAATATTATTATTTTATTTTATTTTTTTTTGTTGAATATTAAATTAGTAGTTCGGTTATTTTGTAAGATTTGAACCATGGAACTTTTGTTAGAACTCCTTCAAAGTTTCTCATCCACCCAATGAGCTATCTTAGGTTACATCTGCCACACATTGGAACACGATTCTATGTAATATCAAATATTGCAACAGTTATAACTTGGCTTATTAACTCTATTTAAAAGTCACTATCTAATTCTACAAGATATTTTTTTTTATATAAAAAAATAAAGTTGAGTGGATAATTTCCATAGAAGAAATTAAAAACAGTTACTAGCATATTTATATTTATTCTCTCAAACAACACTAACGACGTTTAAACCAAACCTTTAAAATTCAGCATTTCAATTAGTTCAAGTTTGAATGTCTAACATGGCACTATTTTTAATTTTTATACAAATAAATATAAATATAATATTTTAACAAAAAAATAAAGTATAGTTGTTTATTGGTGCAGTGGGTATGGAACCGGCGAGGGTGTTGGATACCGACGAAGGAGCTGCAATTTCATCTCCCAATAGTGGTGTGTCATCTTTTCAGATGGAATTCTGTATGATGAATGCTGCTGGTAGAAACAGTAGTCGTGAGGGGGGTGCGGATAGAAATAGTACTAGCGATGATGATGAAGAAGAAAATGGGTCAACTCGGAAGAAACTCAGACTCTCTAAGGATCAATCAGCTTTCCTTGAAGACACCTTCAAAGAACACACCACTCTCAATCCCGTAATTTCACTTCTTTCCTTTTTCTCTTTCTTTTTTTTTTAATTAACCCAAATTAATTTAATTTGTTATTTTTAAAATCTGTAGAAACAGAAACTTGCTCTTGCAAAACAATTAAATCTTCGTCCACGTCAAGTAGAAGTTTGGTTTCAGAACAGAAGAGCAAGGTAAGAATTAATAAAGATAATTTAGATATAATTTTTGGTTATAAAAAATGAAAATGAAAATGAAAATTATACAGGACAAAGTTAAAGCAAACGGAAGTGGATTGTGAGTACTTAAAGAGATGTTGTGGGACTCTAACAGAAGAGAATAGAAGATTACAAAAGGAACTTCAAGAATTGAGAGCTTTGAAAACTTCAAAACCATTCTACATGCAACTTCCAGCTACCACACTCACTATGTGTCCCTCTTGTGAAAGGGTCGCCACCAACACCAACAATAATAATGCTTCTCAACTCTCTCAGGTCTTGTCTCTTGGTAAGCCCAGAATATTGTCATTACCTAATGGACAGGCCCACACGCAGCAGGCCCATTAAATTGCCCAATTTTCGTATTTTAGATAAATTAGAGAGATATAGACAAACAACGTTCGATTTCACGCACCCCTTTTTTTTTCCATTTTTGTACAGTTTTTTTTCCTTAAATCTTTTGCTTCTTCTTTTATTCCTTTGTTTTGTTCGTTATTAGTAGCTTAAGTGTTATTTTTTTGTTGTTGAAACTATTAGCTTAAGTGTTATTGATGGAAAGAATGACCTTTTTTTGTTTCATCAATCAAGTACAATTGATTTGTCCATGGAAACGTGAAATGAAACCCATGTTTTATTTCTTTACATGTCTGGCTGTGGTTAAATATATTGATAATAAATAATTGATGTTTGGATTTTTCATACTACACTTTCATCATTTTTTTCATTATTTATAAGTTAGGGTATTTCTAATGTAAGGAAGAAGATACACCAAAATAATAAGAATAGTGATAATAAATAATAAAAGCAACTTATAATAAGACAATTATTAAGGAATTAAAAAAATATTAAGAAATTGAATTAAATGAAAACACAAAGTCAAAATTATTATGTTGTTCTTTTTACTAAACTATTCACCTTAACTATTTTTGAATTAAATGAAGCATATAATAGGAATTACATCAAATGGTTCATAAATAATTAATTTTTGTTTATAATAGTAGTCAAGATTTGACACTTTTTTTTTTTGTTTATAATAGTGATTAAAGGGATTAAAGGGAATATATACATATGTAAATAGATGTATGCTTTAGGTGAAAAATTTAGGATTCATCTTATATCAAACTATAGATTGAATTTGATGAAAGGAATGAGAAACACAGAGAAAATACTGAAGATACATTTTCTTTAATCGACGATTATGAATTACAAAAATGAATAATCGAAACAAGTAAGTTTACAAGCCGATGACTAAACTATTTATATATACATAGGCCAAAGCTTAATCTATCTCAACTAATCAAAATAACTGGTGAAGTCACTGTCAACTAACAGAAATAATAACAATAGCTTAAACAATTATTACAATATCTTAGGAGGATAAGTTCTCCTTCTATATACATGAATAAAGAATAAAACATGTGTTTCATTTAACACATAACTATTGGTTGAATTATATGAAAAAATAAACAAATATGCATAATAATAAATAAAGTATATGTGGTCATAATTTTACTATTTTTTGATTGAATTTTACCTTCTTGTTTCATGTAAGTTTTGTAACTTCTTTTTATCTTTCATCTGGCAAATTTAAATATTACTATATCTGGGTGCAGTGTACGGAAAAAATAATGTTTAAAAAATTCTTCTAAAATAAAATATAAAAAACTTATATTAAATATTGATGTATTTTATGAAATAGATTACAGATGAACAAATTGGTCGTTGTGAAAAATAGAAAATTACTTAACTGTTATTATCAAAAAATATGAACTCAAGTTCATAAATTCGTCCAAAATAAAATGATTAAAAAAAATTTGCCAACTCCAATAGTGTAACGCATCATTTATCAGATGCAATACCTCTTATATTGATTGTTTTTTAATTGTGCATGGCCGCTGAATCTGAGGCAGATGAGATATGTACACTGGGCTTATTTTCTTTACTGTCCCTCTTAAAATGCTGGGAAATTTTATCTGCTGCAATTGAAACTTGTACATGCATTAATGAATAGTTGATGTATCTCGTCTAAGATTTAGATCATAGACATCAACTTTTCAAATGCCTCTTTTTACTTACATTTCATTTTAAAGGGAGTATTTCAATCTTTTCAAAAATAATGACAAGCAAACCTACTAATCAGTGTAGCATGCCATAGAGTGTTTAATTTGATTACATTAAACAAAATCTAGTTGAGTAAAGATTTACAATAGCAATCAGCCTTTGAGGCTAGAAAAGAAAATGAAGATACAATGGACAATATGATTTACAATGATTTAATAAATCAACATAGTATTCTCTCTTCTCCTCACCAACTCATGGTAACCACATCTCTTAATTATATATAGATGGTTTCAGTAAATTTTTTAAGAAAAATAGGGGAAAAAAATACATTCTGTATAGTTTTCTTTCTTTCTTCCTATCCTTGATATGGATAGAACAAGAATGGTATATTGCATCTGTATCTATTTCATCTTTAACAACTCATTGGATATAATGTATAAGTGAGGTAGAAGACTTCACGGTAGTTCATTACCTATGTTCTCTTCTTCTGTTGCTGATTTCGATATTCTCTGATTAGAAGTTCGGCGTAGAGAATCTCATTCCATGTGTCAGGAACGCCCGGAAGGCACCAATGACTGCAGTCTTGGAATCTCAACGGCGATTTTTGTTCTTCGGGTGACAGATTATGCTTCCTGTATATTGAGGGATGACCGTCCTTCCTGAAATCTGTCATTCTAGTGATATTCAGGTAGGTTACATGGGTTTTCATGTTATTCAAAACCTTCTCCAACACTCTCATCTTAGGCGGGTACTCTGTTAGGTACTTCTCGTTATCGATGGGTGCGGTTTCACTGTCACATTGTCCGCCCGAATTCCATTGTCCACCACTGCATTAAAATATAAACCATGGTTATCAGTATCTTGATACATGTGAGTCTATCTTGATTCGAAACAAAACTAAACTCAATCGATAATAATTGTCATACGTTTCTTTATTGGACATGATTTGCAACATAAATCTCGATATTTTTATTGATTGTGTATTTTACAACTCATAAGATTTTGTTCACAATTCGGTATATAGGTCTTCCGATTCATGACATGAATCTCCACCATTTGATAACCATGATAGAAACAAAGAAGCTTAAATGATCAACCATTCGTTCTAGAAACGCAGTCTCAATTCGCGAGTAATGAAAATAAAACCAAGAATAATAAATGTTAGACCAGAAGAAGTATAAAAATCACCAATTCATTTGCACTTTACCTGAAATGAGAAGCAGAATAGCCTCTAAACAAGACTATGGACTTGGATGGATTTACATTGACATCAACCCACCTGCTCCAAGTCGTTATAGCTCTTCGAAACGCCTCAAGAACATTCAATTCATCATAGACATGGCTACCTTCTTGGTAATAGTCCTTCCTGAAAATTTGCACACTCAAAACTCAGTTATAACATTCATAATCTATCTTTGAACTTAGTAAAAAAAATCATGAAAGCAAAATAAGCCTCAATTCCAAATTTCCAATCACTTAGAACGCGAAATCATAATAATGCATTTACCCTTTAGAAGTTTTATCATGAGTCCACCAGTGACCAGTATTAAAAACAATGATATCTGCATCTTTATATTGATCTGAAGATCTTCCAACTAAATCGAGACGAAGTGTTTCCTTCTTTGTTCCATTTTTATCAGGCATTTCCCACTCTTGAACTAAAAATGGAGACACAAAAAGCTCCACAGAGAATTTATAATCCTACACAAGACCATTGATACAAAACCAATATCATTAGAAGAAGAGTAACAAAACAAAGACACAAAAAACACACATAAGAAATAAATACTTTACCTTAAATACAAATGAATAAGAGGCTTCCCCTCTAAAATGGACTCTTCCATTTGCTTCATAAACTTTTCTTTTATCTTTCACAGAATTTCTTAGTATACAAATAAGTGATTCCCACATATTCCTATTGAGAGAATCACCAACAAAAACCAATCTCTTGCCTCTCAACAAATCAAGCATCTTATGTCCATCCAACCTATCAGTAACACAACAAGTTGAATTACACACAAATATTAACAATTCAAACCAATTGAAACCCCCCAACAAATTAGAAGATAAATCAATTACAGTAAAATGCAAAATTAATAAGTAAAACTCCACAATCAACTCATAACATTGACCAATGACAAGTAAAAAAACCAACACAAATAAGACAAATCTGAACATTAAGCAAACACAAAAACAGTTTTAAAAACCATAAAAACAAAAACAAAAACAAAAATTTAACAGATTTGGATGATACCTTGGGAGGCTGCATCCCTTAGGTTTCCATTTATATTTCTGATAATCTTTATCAGGTCTTCCATTTCCAATACAATTGAACTGTTCATCAATTATAGAACAAGAACCTGGCTTATAAAGTGGATAAGAATCATCCTTAACCCATTCTCCATCAAAAAAATCACACTTCATCAAAGACTCCATCCACTCATCTTTCTTCTTTTCTTCATGTTTGTTGTTCTGTTTCTTAGCAAGAGAAGCTGTGTAATTATTCAATACAACATCCTTCAATGATGAAGAATTAGAACTCAAATTCTTGTTAGGAGTAACTGGAACTCCTTCAACAGTAGCATTTTTTGTTTGATTTGAGTTCATAGTTTTGTCTTTGGCCATAGCTTCGTCAGAATTGGAAGTTTGATTTGTTACAAAAGATGGTTCCTTTTTAACAATTTGAGAAGTGAGGTTGGTGATTTTGGTATTGTTTGTGTATGGAATTGGAATTTGAACAGGAACAGGAACAGGAACTGCATCTTGTGATGAGTTTTGAACAGAGGTTATGTTACTATTGATAGTTTTTTCAATTGTGTTTGGCATATGAGATTGAGAAAGAGAAGTTGCATTGGTAGATCTAGTACTAGAAGTGTTGTTTTGAAGAGGATCAAAAGGATAAGAAACATTGGTGTTGTTGGTGTTGGGGAAAAAGTATGAGAAAATGGAAGAAAGTTGAGATTTTGATGAAGTTGGTGATGTTGTAGATGATGAGGGTGAGAATATGTTAGTGAACCAAGGTGAAGAAGCATTTGGAGAAGGAGAAAAAGCTAAGAAAACAGTGAAAGCAATGAAAAGAAAGATAAAAACATAAGCAAAAGCAAGTGTTGTTCTTGTTTTGAGAATGGAGAAGAGGTTTTTGAGGTCTAATGTTGTTGTGTGTAAGTTCCCACCACCTATGGGAACATACTTAGTGGCATCAGCCATGGATGAAGGTTCAAACTTTGAAAGGATGTGTTTTGTCTGTATTTTGTTTGTGTTGTGAATGAATATGAGATCTATAGAGAAAATGAAGTGGTTGTGTGATAGTAGTAAAATAGAGTTAGTTATTTTGGCACATGAGAGTGAAAGTGAAAAAGAGAGAGAGAACAAAAAATGTGAGTGATGTTTGGCCAGTCACACTAACTACCACTAAAACTAAAGTGTGTTTACAATGGCATAATAGTAGTACTAGTAACTAGACTTTAAGTCAAAAGTGTAGATAGAGAAATAATAAATAATGGAGAAATGAGAAAGAAGGAGGGAGGGAGCATTTCTTTGCGGTGCCGACGAGTTTCCTTGTCATATGATGGATTTTTTTAAGGGTACACATGGTGTTACACTGTGTATGTGTCACCCAACTTACACTACCATTGGATTATTGTGTTTATGTTTTAGAATGTCAATAATATTATATTTTTTTATATAAATTCAAAAAATTTATCATTATTTTTAAACAAAACACAAAAATTAATAATTATCTTTAATAAAATTCATATTTTCGGCAAATTCATAATTCAAATCTTCAAATAAATAAATATTTCCACCTCCAACAACAACATCAAATTTATCAAACAAAAAACTCACATTTTAAAAAGAAGAAGATATAAAGTGTAAGTTATTTATTAGATGTTGTTGTTATTATTGGAGATGAAAATAAAGTGAGTATTTTGATAAATATATCAATTTTATTGAAATTGATAATGAATTTTTTGAGTTTCTATAAAAAAATGATTGCATTGTTGATATTTTAAACCATAAAGAATCAGATTGTTATATGAAATTAAGTTAAGCAACTACTAAAAGATATTTTGCCTATATTATTACTACTCACATTTATTAAAAAAGAAATTAATGTACTTATTAATTTTTAACTATTTTTGACTATTTTTACAAATATATTTCATTGAAAATCATGAAATATTCAATATTCATTAATAATATTTAAAAAACGAAATATCTTAAATTAAGATTAGAAAATAATAAATGCACTTTAAAAATTGTAATGTTTTATATAGTATCAAAAAAAAAAATCTTATAAATAAAATAGAAATAAATATATATAATAATAGTCTAGATCATCTCAATCTAAATTTCTTTCAATTTCTATTAATCATTTTTATTTCTTTTAATTTTTTTCGCTGATTGAAAATTTATACCGTATAGGTCATGCATGTAAAATTTGACAATAATCTAAAATTATTTGATATGTTATTGAAACTCTTGAAAATTAATGTTGTTCAATAAAAATACATAGCACGTTATTTTTGATATATCTTGATAACATATAAAATGATTTTAGATTTGCCCAAACATTTACATGCATAATTTATACAATATAAATTTTGTATCCAATTAAAAAAAATAAAGATAATCGATAAACATCCGAGAGATGTTTGAATTTAGAGAGTTTAAACTCTAGTTTTTAATCCATTATTTCTTAAGAGAATGAAAACAAAACAAAAAAATGCTAAAAATATGTATTAGAGATTGTTTTTTAACATTATTAAAAAACATGGATATACTTAGTCTTAGCTAAAGTCATTTGCTCTTTTGAAACTAAAATAAATGTATCTATTTTGACAAAGAACAAACGATCAGTGTGAACCGAATTTTTTCTTACAAAAAACGTTATTAACAATAAAATTTATTTAGACTTAGGTAGAAGAATAGGATTATATATCTTATGTAATATTTTATTTATTTTATAATAATTGTTAAATTGGTAATAAACTTTTTTCAAAAATAGTACTGTTGTTGTTTTTAAAGTAATTTTTAATTGTTTTTAATTATATCTTTTAATTAATATTATGTACAACACTATCAAATTATTATAGAATATATTTATGTAAAAAAAACTAACATACAACGTATTTATTTATTATATTTAAAATTTGTTGATCTTTAAAATATGTAGTTAATAAGATTTAATTAGAGATATCTGTAATAAATTACTCGAAAATATATATAATATTGATCTGTATTGAACTGAGTTGAATGACCAACTTTATTTTTCAATCATGCTTTGAATCTAGAGGTTGGTGGTATTTGTAAACATTTTTATGTTTAAGTAAATAGTTTGCTTAAGGAGAGTGAGAGATAAACTACATCAGAAGTGTGTACTTTTATGGACGTAGTAGACACTACTTATATAAGATAATGATTTAGCTCAATGAAAGAGGAGAAGGATCAGCGAATTGTCGAGTTAATTAGGACACATGGATAAAATTAGATTGGATCTTAGACCATTCTAAAACAAAATATAAATTAAATCCATGTAAAAAATTATATTGGTATGCACATACATGAGAATAATAAGACTAAGTGGTTGAATTTAAATTGTTAATAAATCTTAACTAATGATAAATTATTCAGAAATATCTAAATTTAAATATAAGTTGAAATAATTTTTAGTTATATTTTAATTATTTGTCTATTTTACGTTTAGATTTGATTCATCGGTGGAATTTAAAAGTACTAAAACTCGTTTATAGGATAATTGGATAGATAAGAAAAGAAGAAGAAAAAAAAAACAAAATGACCCATGCTTTTGTTTGTAGCATTAATTAAGTTAACTGCTGGAAATTGGTAGTGTCGGTGAAGCCGCGTTTGCGATTGGAATATTAGATTTGCACGGTCCAATTTAATTCACAACCACAACAAAAATAACAGAGAGAATTCAAAAAAATAAAATTTGAGATTTTTGTAATCAGACTGTATCACGGTTTGAAAGTATTTCGATGTTAAAATTATTTATGATTAACTATATAAGTAGGTATTATATCAATCATTAATAGTTGATATAATTTTATTTATTATTTAAAATAAATTATTTATTTTATATAAATAAAAATCTTCGGTGAATTTTACTATGAATTATGTCATACTTGTACATATATACTTTTTAACAAATAATTATTTATAATATATATTTTACGACATCTTACAGAAATTGCAATAACCCAGAATATGTCTTATTTATCAAATAAATCAGAGTGCATCTTCTTATTTTATAAATTAATTAAAATCATATCAAATCAAAATGAATTGAGAGGCATCGACGAGTCAAGGCATTTTCTACCATAAAAAATTAGTATTTTAAAAAATATAAGAAAAGAAGAAACATGAACATCTATCCTTATCTTAAAGGAAAAAATAAATAGTATTATCAATCCACCGTACTGCGAAGACCTCCGTACGTAGGAGGAGGATTGCGTGGCATCACTATTTTCCATCCAAATTCAACTAAACGGCTCCGATCTATATGATATGGATCTCTGCCACTTTTACTATCACGCTCGTTTGGGTCAAGTACACCACACGCGCTTTGCTTGCTCCCCCGTCGGTTCTTTTTCATTTTATTTTCCCTTTATAAAATAATTTGTCCACCTCAAAATTATTAACTTACTTAATCATTTATGTATGTTAAAAAATAAAGAGATTTATCAACTCACATAATTTAACACACAATCTTTTGTAAATTGAAATTTATATTAGTCTTATAAAATCATGTGACTTTTATTTAAATTTATTGAAATTATGTGAATTTTGACTAATAAAAAATATGTTGGAAAAATGTTAACATTACTTTTAAAAAGTAGTATAAATAAAAGAAAAAATATTATATTTATTCAATTATTTTTGTTAATTATTAATAAATTATTATTATTATAAATATATAATAAAATGTATTATATTAAAAGTAATACAAATAATATTAATTAGAATTATATTAACAAGTAACTTAAAACATTTGTTAATAATTAAAATAAATAAATTACAAGTTTTGAATTGTGTGGTCTAAGAGCTGCTGCCGATACATGTGGATTAAGAACTTAATAAAGAGTTTAGTTTAAAAAAGTTTGAAACATGAATCAGTTTTGTAATACTACTTTCGTCTTTTGATGTAATGACACCTTGTTTTCTTATTCTTATAAAGAAAAAGTTAATATAGTTATTTTATGCATTAATGTTCATAAGATAATATTTTTATTTAAATATGTTAAATTTATTTTTTATATTTCAAGGCAAATATTCTTTGTGTTTCATAGTAAATGTTGTTTAATATTTTTGCATGCATATTAAAAAAATACAATAATTAAAAAAATAAAAAAGAGAAGTCATTTTGCAATATTGTTTATCTTAATTATTTATTAATTTTTTATTATTATCAATGTAAAATAAAATAATATTTTAGAAATTGTGTATATAATATCATTGAAGAGTAATATAAAAAAAAAAACTAAAATTGTATCAAAAATTATGAATGACATTTATTTTAAGATGATCTTTTACTAAAGTGATATTTATTGTGAAACAAAGAAAGTAAAATTAATAAGCGATATGTTTGAAAAAATAATAATAAATGCACTTAATAAATTAAAATGATGCTTATTTTTAAGAATAAATTTTTCTATCAAATGATATTTATAATTAAAAGACAAATGTAGTAAACAAATTAAGGGAAAGTGGATATACACCACGAGTTTAAATTAATTTTAAAATTAACATCTAATAAAAATAAATTATTGTACGAATTTATATGACAATATATAATTATTACATGACAATATAATAATATTTTACCATATCAAATTGACAAAGAATCAAGGCATGTGGCGTATTGATATTATAAAAACAAAAAAAGTTATAAAAATTTCTGGCTTTATAGTGTTTTCTTTGTATATAGAATTAATTAAGATTAAGACGGAGGTGAGAATGATAAGCGGTGGTGTTTGGAAATCTGATGAAAGAGTGTGCAAATTTAAAATATTTAAATACATTTTTGCTCCTTAATTTAATGGAAATGATACTTTAGACTTCAATTTTTAAATTTGGAATTTTTAACACCCTAGTTTCACATGTTACAATATTGTCTATCCATAACTCAATCTGTAGCTTATTTTCCATGCACATGTCATTTTTCTTAATGATATAAAAATATATTTCAATAATGATATAAAAATATATTTCATAATGTGTCACTTAATAGATTAATAGATTATTTGTAAGATGGTAAAACCAGTCAACTCGTTTTTAGTAAATCAACTAATATTAACTGGTTAAAATTTTTACCCCACCTTTTTATATGATGGATTTGTGGCCCACCGTTTTGAGTTTTTTATTAATAAATTCATAAAAACTATATAAAATGTATAAATAAAATAAAATTAAAGGTTATTAAAAGAAAACAAAGTATAAAATTAATAAGTCAAATAAAAATATAGAAGTTATCATTTATTCGCGATTCATCATCCAAAAATATAGAATATAAGTTAATGTTTTCACCATACCAATTCACAAACTATTAGAAACATGAAGTTAAAATCATGAAACCATAAAATATTAACAAAGTCCTATAATATTTTGTGAATTAGTAAATAATTATTCGCCAAATAACAAAATTCTCTAATATTTTGTAAATTGGTAAGTAATTAATTATAAACTAAGACTTATGATAAAAATAAAAATAAAAATAAAATTTGAAGGTAAACCCGCTTGGTCCGTCGGTTTCCCACCTTTTTTTCTTTCGAGTTAGGCGAGGCGGATCAACTATAGTAGCAGGTTGAAAATTTCAACTCTTTCCATAAAAAACAACGGACTAAACGTGCCACTCTGACGGGTCCAATCCGTTTGACAATTTCAAATTCTTTGTAGCTATTTTTCTATTAAATGTTATTGTTAAATCTCATTATATGAAGTAATAATGAAAATAGTCAAATATTTTTAATTATTTAATAGTTATAATTAACAAATAATATAAAAATATTTTAATTATAAGAATGAATTACACAAACAAACAATCTGTATGAAATTAAATTCATTTTGTATTAGTGTCAATCAACAAATCTGTTGTTGCCAAATCACTTTAAAATATCCATTTAATTTCTACTCATTTTTATCTACATATATTCCAATAGCCCTTATTAAAATACAGCACTTTTATCACTTACTAATTATTTACAGTTTTGTCACTACAAAAATTCGATATTAATGATTTATGGTTAATGTTATTACGACTATACATAGATTATTTTCATTGCGTTGCACGGATTCTCTGTACTATTTGTATCATATGAATGCAGAATCAAATGACCATCTATTCCCATTTGAACTCCTTGTCATTGCTCTTTGTAATGTGCATAAACTACTCTTTGTAATGTGCATAAACCGTAGTTTTGACCCGTTCCACTTTTACCCTTCACAATATTTTTGTCAAACTCATGCTATGATTAGAGCTGTCAAATGGTGTTGAGAAAAATCAAAGATAATTATTTTAATAATGGAAAACATTTTTTCTCCCATCTGATAAATGACCAAATAAAAAATACAATTTAACAGAGTAAAAATAATTGACAGAAAATTAAATATGAGACAAACATAATTTTTAACGTGTAAAACTTTCCTCAAATTGAGAGAATAAAAATCACGGGACGTACTATAGTATTCTTAATAACAATAACAACAACCTTATAACTTTCCATTAAAGTGGGTATTCCAAAGTAACTCTCGGAGAGAAGGTAAAACTACTCAATCTGTAATTTAAAATAACAAACTCAGTAGTAGAAATAACATACAAAAATTATAGATCAAACGGAACAAGTTTGCTACACACTTGTTACCACCACCGGAACCAAGCCCTTTTCTCTTCTCTTTTTTGCCGACGTACCTTTTGCTTCTTTACACGGTCCTGATTTCATTCATGTTTCTTAGGGATTTAGATCCTTTTATTTTCTTTCACGTGAGCCTAGCCCAAAAAAGTTTTTATTTATTTCTTTTATTTCTTTAATAATACTAATACTAATAATAATAATATTAATAATAATAATATTAAAATTGGTGGGTTCCACTTGGAGAGTGAACTCATCCAACAAATGGACTGATACAGTTTGGCTTGCTTTGAAAGGGTCTGTACATATAAATGAGTCAATTTGGATCGACCTACTTTGATATGGAGTTATATTTTATCAAGATTGACCCCCGATTATCGACTATGCGAGCCATGATCTTTGTCAGCAGACAATAGTCACGAACAGATATGAATTAACGAAGGTGTTGGACTAACAGTTCTAGTTTTGGTCGGCGACTGAAACACTACAATAATGGTATATTGTTCTAGATTTTTAGCGGAATATATTTTTTGGGGGTGTTTTTAGTATATTAAATTTTCTTTTATTTCTTAATTATGGTAGACCTACTCAAAACCAACTCAAAAAGATCATTTTTGAAAGTCTATCCAAAAATAACAAAAAAAAAATCTATTATTTGAGTCATTTTAAATTTACTCATAATAATTTTTTTGCAAAAAGTTTTTTTGGTTGTAGTGGGCCAACATCCCGACTTAATCCAATCTGATTTTTAATGAGGAATAAATAGACTGGGTCAAAAAATTCGTTTATTTTTTACTTTCCTTTTATGTGGTCCTATCTGTACTAATATATGAGCCATCCCGTCGTACTCATTTGATCTTTGCTATTTTACCAGCTCTAGACATGATGCACCCTTTTTGTCAATAATCTATCCTTTCAATGATGAAGACATGCATGGAGGGCATGATGTCTTTTTCTTCGTCCTAGATTGGAACTCTGTTAGTACGTTCCCCTCTAATAAAAAGACGCAAGCTTACGTACTTTCTGTTGATTCAATTAATCAATTATTCTTTGCAATTTAACCTTAATTATTTAATAATCAAATGAATGAGAGGTAATTACTTAATGAAATCTCAGGCCTCGTTGTCGAATATATAAATAGCACATTGTTGGATCTAAATATTCTTTTGAAATTAATATATGCAAGTTATATTTTCTAATTATTATTTATATTTTTTTTGTTATTTTTATAAACATCAACTAGCTAATTAAGAAGAAGTTTCCAATTTAAGAAGAACTATTCAAAGTTATGAATTCAGACTAAAAGTGGAATATTCGATGACCCACTAAACACAGTTTAAGGGTCGTAACTCGTTACAATATCATATTCAGATTGATAAGTCAATACCATCTTTCAAATTTCAAACTTATGTCGCCAAAGCTATTTCTTAGAGAACCACAGTTGTTAAGAACTTGGAAAAGAAGCATTTCGATCTCCTCTCCGACAAATCATACATATAAATAAAAATGCAAGTCTTTTGTTTGGTTTTTGGCGCAAGAATCACTATCATGAAATTTTTTATTCTCAAATATTTTGATCACCTTTTTATAAAAACTTTCCACAGCCCATTACTCCTTCTCTATCTAAAGCACCTCTCTTTATTCTAGATCTAATAATGAGGACTGTTTTAGAGTCACTTTTTGAGTTAGAATTATGCCTTTAAATTGTTTTTTCTCTTTCTTTTTAGGTAAACAAATAATTTTCACATAATTTAATTTTTTTTCGTGTGTTATCTTGATTTCACCATATGAACACAATCTTATTTCGTTCGTCATATTGGTGTGATATTATTTAGTTTTTCATCTTGTTGTGATATTTGTTTTGTGTAGATTGATATATTAAATTCAATCTATTATAGATTTAATGACTTTAACACCATCAGCATTATAGATCCAGAAACTTGAGTATTTTGAATATTTTAATTAATTTTGTCACGTTTATAGACTTTTTTGTTTTATTTTATGCTTTATAATAACTTAAATGTATGTTGTGAATTTATTCGCAAATTTATTATTTTGATTATAGCGATTTTAAATTTGTACTGTTATCGATCAATTTATTCTTTTTTGTTTTGTTTTAGAAGACTTGATAAATATTATTATAATTAACTTGCACAATTCTGAAGTCTCGAATTTGAATCTAAAATATGATATTCGACCTAACAATATATGTATTTTGCCAGTTGAACTAGAAAATAAGAAGTAAGGACATCGATCAATGTATTCTATCAATTTGAATGTATTAATATATATTTTTACTAAATGGAAAAGTATATTAATTAATAATCAAATTAATATCATTAAACTATTTTGATATGAAAAGTAACTATTTTCATAGCAGTATATTTCAAAAAAAAAAAAAGTAATTAGTAGCAAATTTATGTCAAAAACTTATATTTCCATTTTTAAATTTTTTATCCAAGATCCTAAATTCCCCAAAATATGTGGCACCAAACTGGAAACCACTATTTGGGACCAGCAATAAATTATATACCCGAGCTTCTATACAGAGATGACCGGTACTAGGGGCGGCCATAGTTTAGAACTACAACAGCTTAAGAAAAAGTAAACTGAACCGATCTTTAAATAAGTGAATTTATTTATTTCTCTAAACTGAATCAAATTAGTTTTAACTTAAAACTAAGTAAGTTATAATTCAATTTAATTACAATTCAATTTTAATATTTAAAAATTGGTTCAGTTAAAAAACTAATTTTAAAATACAATTTGATTTTTAATTTAATAAATTGATTCAGTTCAAATTTAATTCAGTTTGGTTTGATTTTCCAAATCAGTTCAGTTTTTTTTGTTCTTTTGGCCACCTCTGACCAAGGATTGTTACCCAATAAAATGACAAGTAGGACAATAGAATGGAACATGGATATGCATATAAAGATCATCCATGGAAATTTAAGATTAGTTAAAGGATGCGTGACCAAACCACTTAAATGCTTTGCACAATATTTATTGCAGTCCATAGGCGACATTGTACGCATTTTGAAAAAATGCTAACAAATATATTTTTTAATAGACACTTTTTATTACACTTATTTTTATTGGTTGAATTTTAAATAATATCAGTTAAATTGTGTGGAGTTCAATTGAGTGGGTTTTATATGAATTTCAACTAATAGAAAAAAATATATATTGAGAAGTTTGTTTTGCTAGCACTTTTCTTAAGTGACATGTTTCACAAGGTCTCAAATATAAATAAAAATAGATTAAAAAAAGAAAATAAAAGTATTAAGTCAAATTTCTTTTACTCTATTTTTACTTATATTTAAAAGTAGAATAAATATTTTTGACTTTATGTTTTACCCCTTTAGTAAAATTGAAATGTAGTAATTTTATGTAATCCTGATAAAATATTGATTATTATATTAAAATAGACAATATATAATTGAAATATTAAGACAAATTTAATTCTTACTTTGTAAACTTGGTGTCCAATTTGACACTCTCAACTGTTTTGTGATAATCTTAGTGTTGTTTCTCTTTACCATAATCCTATCTCTTACTCTCCCACCAAACATAGGAAGTTTGATATTCATTTTGTTTGTGAACAGACCAACAACAAAGATCTCTCTGCGTTCAAGATGATCTATTCAGCTTGCAAACATCTTCACCAAACCTCTCTCCACTCTCTAGAGTGGATAAAAAAACATAATTTAATATGACAATTCATTCTTCATGTATAGTTGTAAATTTCAACCCATTACAATTATGTATTTATATATTATCTACCACTTTAAACTACAACGAAGAACATAGTCAACATTAACTTTTTAATCTGTTTCTCAATCCTCTTTCTCTATTCTTTTCTTTTGTATTTTTTTTCTTCTTTATTTTATACAGTGCGACGTAGAAAATCATTATGCATTCGATAAAAAATAAAACAAAAATGGATATTCCTGTCGATATTTACTTAGAGTATTGAAATAGATTTGATATCTCTCAGTATTTATGTACGACTGAATATATATTCAGAAGAATGTATAATTAATTCCACCACGATTCTAACGTGAACGGGAAATAGTGGTTTTATTAATAATATATCATCTTTTTCTAAAGTCTTAACCAAATTACTTTTTGAAAAAAATATACTAAATTACTTTACCTTTTACTTATTTTGCACCTTCAAGGTTAAATTTTTTTTTCCAATTATAAGAATTGAATAATTATTAATTTAATTAATAAAAAATAATTAAAATACTTAAAAAAAACAAAATTATATTAATAAAATCAAATAAAAAAAATACATCAAACAGTTTACTAGATGTACCAAAACAAATAACGTGTCCATAATATTTTGCATATAAAATAGCAACACAATTCTATTTTCTTAACAACAGATTTTTGAGAAAAAAAATTTATTTATTTAAAAAAATTCAGATTGTGGTACCATCAAGTATTAATGTAGAGTTAAGAATATACTGTAAGTTTAAATATAAATTTCTAAATAGAGAAAAATGGGTAAGAAATCCGACTTTCCATCTTTAAGTTATTTTAATTAAAAAACAGTTAATCCTTAATATTTTTCATAAATTCAACGAATATATGAAACGAAAAAACCCTAGCAAATTGTTAAATCACGCACCGTCGAGTACCGTTAGTTTTGGGTGTAAAGAGGAGGAAGAAGAAGAAGAGTTTCATTGAATTAGAAATTATAATTGTGGCAATGAACAACAATAAGCGAAAGAGACACAGCAAAAATGATGTATCGATGAAGAAGAACCAGAAACCACCAAGTAACAAGGAGCAAGAGATTCCATCAGCTTCTACTGCGAAGCGTACAAAGTCCAATGAACCCTCAAAATCTTCCAACTTTTTCGAAAAGGCATACCCAAAATTCGACTTATTTATTAATTTTTATTGAGTTTAATTTGAGATATTTGTTTGTTGGGTGATTTTGCAGATGCGAGCAAGGTTATCTGGTGGACACTTTAGGATGATTAACGAGAAGCTCTACACTTGCACGTATGTTATTGCTATTATTTATTACTCACTGCTGCAATTCATATTCTTCTTGTGATTCTGTTTTTGGGTTCCTAGATAACCTTATATCAGATTGTTGATAAGCTGATAACTCATAAAAGCTGTGAACTAACTAATAAATATAAATTGACATCAAAATATTATTTTAATTAATATAATTTTGTTTTCCAATTGAGATAATTAAGGTTAAAATGATACATTGTAAACTATATAAACTCAAACATTATTGAAGTAGCATATGTCAAAATGTTAGTGAAAAACAACATAAGCTTGTGAGGGAAGAGTTATTATCAAACAATTCTACTCTAATCATATGAACTTATATGCTATGAGCTATCCACTATAAGTTAGCAATTTGACCTTACCAAAAATTGCCTTAGAGAGGAAGTTGAGAGAGGCCCAGTGTGGCTTCCCTTATGTGGATTGGGCAGTGTATTGGGTAAGAATGTTTCTTTAAATCATTTTTGGTCCTTTGGATGCTCATTATTTAAATGAGATTAGATTACTGCCTAGTTAGTTAGGCAATTTTTGGTTTTATTTTTGTTGATAATGATGAGTTTAAATGACCCTGTAATGACTTCCTAAACTGTTTTCTGTTTATTTTTGGTTTGACTAGAGTTAAGGATCTGTCTTTTTTTCAGTGGGAAGGAGGCGCTCGATTATTTCCGTGAAGATTCGTCGCTATTCAACTTGGTAAGGGTTGTTTACATTTACTTTATTGTTTTACTGACACTGAGGTAGGAAAAGACTTATGTTGTTGTATAGTTTTAATGTTTATTGTGCGACGGAACTCAAATTGAATACTCCATTCTTTAGGTAAAATATCCAAAAATGTGCACATTAACAACCAGACAAGCAGCTACCTGTCACATTTTTTTTATTCTGTTTTAACTACTCTCAACTAAGGACCTAACATTCATAAAGGATAACATGCATTTGGACCGATGGCAAAACATTGAACTGAAAAGTTATGGCAATTTTAAACTTGTTATGAGGTCTAGAGACCTGAATTTGTAGTTTAAACAACAAAATCTACATTGTTAATGATAGAATCAAAGTTAGAATTAGAAATGTACCCAAAAAAAATTTTCAGAATTAGAAATTATCAAGCAACTTATAATTAAAATCTGATGAGTGCGTCTTGCAAGACTAGTGATTGCACTCAATATCGTCTTTCATATTAGTTTATTAACAATTAAGTATTTTAATGGTTTAAGTAGCTCATTTTTACTGGCCGTCTCAATTGTTTTTCATTTATCTGGATAGTATCATGCAGGATACAGAACACAAATGTCAAATTGGCCAGAACAGCCAGTTAATGTAATTATTAAGTGGCTGAAAAAACAGAGCCCTTCTTTTGTTGTTGCTGATTTTGGTTGTGGTGAGAATTTGCTTGATTTTGTTAATTATAACTCTTACACAATACCCATAGTTGGCTTGTTCACTGCTAATGTTCCATGTTTCTGTTGCACTCTAGGTGAAGCGTTCATTGCCAAAAGCGTGAAGAATATTGTCTTCTCTCTTGACCTTGTCTCCAATGATCCTGATGTTATTGCTTGTGACATGGCAAATGTAAGTTCTGCTTGTCAGGCTAGGGTACTGCATACAGAATGCAGACTATTTTTATAGCATAAGACATATCACAGTTATGTAGAAAACAATTCAGTTTTTGCCTTATATTGGTCTCTATTTCATTAGGTGTATTTTTTCATGTATTGGGAAAATAATTATTATATTCTTACTGATTCTTTGAGAGTTTAATGATTACTCTAGGCTTTCATTACTGCTATGTTACAATTTTCAAATAAAAGAATTCCTAACCTCCTACAATAAGCCATGGGAGAAAACAAATACAATAAGCCCAGCAGAAACTAACAATTAGCTGATTGCCTTCCCTCTTTTCCTACAATTAACTTTCATGACTTTACCATTTGCTGAGGGGTTATTTCGTGCCTAACAGATTGTACTTGAAACATTAATGAAATCCCGTTGTCGAGTAGCGGCTATAGCAGTGCTATAACCTAGTTGAATTTTAACAAACCACTATTGTTCCGCAATACATAATTTAGGACAAAGTGTTGTCATATAGATAAATAGCAGGCATTATAACACAGTAGCATAGTGAAATTTGAACAAATTGCTATTTTCCGCGGTCCAAGATTGACAACACTAGTGTATTTATGAAATGCTGAATAAAATGGCATGTCATATTGAAATTCGTGTACTTTTTATATATTGAATCTCAATAATATTTGAAGCACATAATTGTGAACAATCTCATTGTACTATATATTATATAAAAAAATTCCAGTTATTTAGATTACTTACAAGAGGATATGCTCATTTTGTGAATTACTTGCAGACTCCGTTAGGTTCCTCATCTGCTGATGTCACTGTGTTCTGTCTTTCATTGATGGGAACCAACTATCAAACTTACCTTGAAGAAGCATACAGGGTTCTTAAACCAGGGTATGTGTTTTTTCTATAATAATGAATTTATCTAATTCTTTTTCAACTGAGCATGCTTTCCTTGTCAGAATCTGACTTATTATTGTTTGAACAGTGGCTGGCTTTTGATAGCAGAAGTAAAGAGCAGGTTTGATCCAAATACTGGAGGAGCAGACCCAGAGAAGTTTTCAAAGGCTATTTCTGAGCTAGGATTCAAGTCTGTGAAAAGGGTATGAAGATGTTCCATTTTCATTGCCTCACTAAATAAATACTGTTTGGTTGGTTGTGCTTACTGATGTTAATTCTTTGCAGGACTTCTCAAATAAAATGTTTATTTTGTTTTACTTCACCAAAAAGGTATGTTGCTAATTAATTGCAATGTGATTCCATTTGTCTTATTTGATTCTCTCCACTGATTTAGCTTTTCTGCATTTAGGAAATGAAAAATGCTAAAAGGAAGGAAATTGAATGGCCATCACTTAAACCTTGTTTGTACAAGCGTCGTTGAGGTTATGATAAATTATTTGTTAATACACAATTGTTATCCGGAGAAAAGTCAAAACATATTTGTTGGCATGATAGTCAATTACAAACTCGGGTCATTTGGTTCTTTACATTCAAGGTTCATCATCCCCAATTTTTATTAAATTCATTTCTAATGGACGTAGGATTTATGGTTGTTTATATGAAGAATTTTGAAGCAAAAACTCAGAGACATGGTTGCACCTTTGTATGAGATTTTTTGAAGAGGAATCAATGTCATTAATTAAGACGAATTTTGTTTTGTAAAATTCTTATTTTGTTTTTATTTAGATTTAGTTGATATCATGCAAGTGATTTCTTACATATAGTTTGTTTTAGGAAAACATATGATGCAAAGTTAGTATGGGTTTAAAAAATGGTGGCATTATGACTTGTTTAGGGAAAGTCTTGTTTTAAATAGGCAAATAACAATATTGATGAGTAGTGTAGTCAACAATTCCCTTTTGAAAATTAGGGTTACATGCGAGTATGGATGACATCATAACTTACATATGCGGGTACCCACCCAAATCCGTTTGATTTAGGCGGAGAAAATTCGCTTTGATTGGGTGTGGGTGCAGGTGCAGATTTTTCTCGAAATTAAAATTCGGAGGTAGAGACTGGTTTGGGAACTCTCAATTTAAGTTTTGATGAAAATAAACAAAGGTTAATTAAGAATCTTAATTATGATTCTAAAATGTTATGTTAATTTAACATGTGCTTTTGAGTGTAATAATCCAAGATATGTAGAAAGCAAATGCAAGAGAAATTAGTTTAAAGAAAGAGCTAAAAATGAACAAAACTGAACCAAGAACGTTCTTGACATAATCTGAAAAACCAAGAACGTTCTCCACGTTTCTGTCATTTTCATCAAGCAAGATCAAATCAATTTTTAATGCAAGGAAAGCTCTTGCAAATTGCGAATCGATTTCCAGTTCATATACTAGGAATGTACAACTCTTATATGAGCAAAAGAATCACTCAAAATGATCAAAGATTAAAAGGCACAACTCAAAGCAAAAGTGACAAATGATCATTATCCAGCAGTGTAACATCAGTCTCTAGATTGATAAACATTCTCCAGCATGTTACACATAAGCTTCAGCAACAAACATCTTTCCCCAACATGATTAACAACTGTCTCCAGAATGATCAACATCATTCTCTAGTATGATGACATCAGTCTTGAATGATACAAATATTCTCCAACTTACTAACAATCATTCTCCAGCTTGTTTTGCACGAATTAAAAGGCAATCTTAATCTGAATTGATTAAGCACATATCTGAGATGTTTGTGTGCATAAACAAAGGATCATCACAATCAAGAATAAGAAACGCAGAATGTTCAATACATTAACATTCAAAGTTTCAAAAGTTTGGTCTTTGGTCAAGTATGACACGTGACAGTAGACACCTTTTTCAACAGTCATAATAGCTGTCATCAACCTCCTTGAAGCCTATAAAAGGAACCCCAAGCTCAAGGAAAACGCATAACTTCAAGTGCTAAGAAAATGCATCACTTACAATCATACTTGAAAGTCTCTCACTCGCATACATAGAATCAGTTCTGATTTTTCTCATTTGATTCTTAGAATCATTCTATTGTATTTCTTTGTCAAAAGAATCAAAACTCAAACAAGTGTTGAGCTTTCTCAGATTATGACAAAACACTTTAAATCATAATCGTGTAAACTCAAGACTATAAGTGTTGAGTAGTTTGTTGAAAATCCTTTTATGGTTAAAAGGTGAAGAGTAAACTCCTATCTAAAGATTGATAGGCGACCTGTTTGAACTCCTTTCTGGGTGGAAAGATTTAACTTTGTAACAGATCAAAGTTGATCTAGACTGGTGGTGTAAAACTGAGATTGTTCTTTGTTTGAACACTCAGTGGAAAATCTCACAATTGTGAGGACTGGACGTAGGCCGAGATTGGTGAATCAAGATATATCTTTGTATGGTATCTCTTCCCATATCTATTTACTTTCAGTCTGTTTGATTATCAAGTTAAATAGATAAATTAAATTGTTGATTTTAACTAACAAAAAACGTTCTCTGTTTTATGGTCAGAAACCAAGAACATTCTCCGTTTTCTGTTTTCACAACCAAGATCAATCTTGAGTTATTTTCTTAAGTTTTTAACAGGAATTTTTAAAATGGTGAATTTACAATTCAAACCCCCCATTCTTGTAAATTGACATTTTTACTTTTTGAGTTCTTGGATTAGAACTTGCTTAAATCTTATAAATGGCTTCCTTACCATTATGGCGATTCTACATTGGCTTATCAATCTTTTAGATTGTGGCGCCTTTCTTCTTCATCTTGTCAACCTAATCCATATTTGTTTTTTTATTTTCCCTTTTATTTTGTCACTTTATTTAAAAAAATCAATTGATTAGATCTTCAATCTCATGTGAAAGCACTCAAATCCACATTAGTAGAATTTTACTAGATATCAACTAGTAAACATGTTAGTTAGTTATTCAAGTTCTTTTTATAAAAGTTAGTTATATAAGTTAAGGATGATGATTAGTTATATTAATTAGTTATTTTTCATAAGAGTTATTTATTTTTAAGTATGTCATTACACAATATAATTTTCATTATTTTTGTCGGGTATTCTCTTATCAATAATTTTTATGAAGAAAAGTAATATCAAACACGAATTAATTATAATTTAAAAATGTATTTTCTTAAATTCAATTTTCTCTTTAATTGAGAGAACACAAGTGAACTTTATATTACTATTTTTACTTTTTTTGTTTTGTTGAGTTATCGTAAAAAGAATATATTTAACATTACTTTCCTCATTTCATTTCCTATACAATAAAAAAGGTGTCATTGATACTTAACTGGAAATGAAAAAGACTGGGTTAGTCACGTGATCAACTAGGCTTGGTTAAAAGAATAAGGGAATCGAATTTATCAAATGAGTGAATAAATTATTCACCGACCACATTTTTATGTGGGATCGAGCTGGATTGAGTAACAGATGCAAGCTTTGCAGTCACTCCCAGCAGAGCAGGTGAGGCCAAAATTAACTACTATATCTTCATTTTACAAATGCTTCTAAATTAAGCATATGCACCCCTACCATGCATGCCAACTTTATCTATAATCTATTTATGACTCTTAAAACCCCCCATGACCATCACCAATTGCTACACAAAATTTTTACACAATGATGAGGTACTTCTTCTCTAGCATTCTCCTAAAAAAATTAATTTTACAGGAAAAATAAATAAATCTCACTTATGGTTAGAATTTATTATTTAGAACAAAAAAATTTCTTGACAAAAGAAAACAAAAATAAAAACTGAACAATTTTTATTCGAACACAATTAAACATGATAAAATTAATTAGTATTTCTAGAACCAATTTTTTTTTCTGAATTACTTTTATCTCTTACGAATCCAAATATACATGTGAAGAGGGCTGAAAATGAACCAAGATCCAAAAACCTAACAAAATGAATAAATTAATAGATTTTTTTAAAAATTTTATTATGACTTGCCTAAGTGATCATTACATTTCAAACTTTTAGTGCAAGTTGATTAAAATTTCTAAATATCAGTCTAACAAATTAACCCACTATTTAATTTTGTATGGATTGCATAAAGTTTGGGTCAAAACAAAAATGGATTTGCATAAATTTGTTTAATTTTGTCCAATCAATTATCACATGTTAACAACTAGGCACTAGCTCTTTAAAAAAAATACAAAAACAAAAATTATGCACCAGCTTAATTAAATGAAAGGAGTCCAAATTGATACTCGATCAAATTAATGACAAATTATAAAATAAAGAAAAGAGATTGGTATTTTACGAGACACTAACTATGAATGTAATAACTTTGAAGTCCTTTAAATGTGTGATCGCACACTATCTCGAGTTAGTCTCCGTACTTTTGTGTTTACATTTTTCTTTTAAAATTTCAATAATGACAATTATTTTCGAAGTTTAGATATTTTTTTGTCTGACATTATCTATTATATAAAAGTTTATGATAGTTTTCATTGGTAAATTATTATTGACTAATTTCTTATCCCAACTAATAAAAATATATAGATTCTCCATTGCACATGGGCATTTAAAATTGGATAATCTAGCGTGATAGACGGTTTTAATGGCAACAAGATAGATATTTAGATATAATTTGTGCAATTAAAATACGAAAGATTATAATTTCGCAATTGTAATAGATATTTGTTTAGAGCTATAGGATTCTACTTGTGGTATTCTTTTGGAGGGTTTAGAATTGATTATACTTAGATAGGATGTTTTTATTCTTTAAGTCCGAGCAACTTGTTTAGACTTGTTATTTACTAAAAAATTTGTTTTGGTGACACCGTTGTTTTATTTTATGTCGATGTCTCTTGTAGGTGGTCTGAAATTTGCTTTTTATTCTTTACAGGGTTGTTCGTATAATCAATTCTATATTATCAAAAATTATGATCCGATAAAAAATTGAAAATATGAATAAAGTTTGTGGTTAGAGATGCACCTATTAATTTTACTCATTTCACTTTATAAAAAATAATGATCAACATTACCATTTTTTTTTTTTGTTTTGAAAGTGATCAATATATCTTTTTTTTTACACTTCAATAACTTGTTTCGTGTCGCTTATTTTTTATATTTATTTATTTTTAAAGTTTATGATAGTATATTTATTTATTTTCAAAAAATAAAATAACAAACTTATAAGTGATGTGACATTATTTTGTTTTATACACTGATATTTATCTTTTTCTCATAAATACTAAATAATTTACCTAGAATGAGGATTTTTTTCATATATATCCTATTTTAAAAAATATGGGAATTACCATCACACGAAGCAAAAAAAAATTGGGGATGCGATTTATACGCACATTTTTTCTTTATTTTATGTATTAATTGATAAAGTAAATAAATATTAATTAATAAAAATATAAAATTCGTAGAAAAATACAAAAATTGATAAAAATTTAATAGAATTATCGGTAACATTCAGATAATATTTTGAATTAGAATCGGATAACCTTACATTTTATTGATAATGTCTAACTTATGTATTGGTTATTCAAATTAAAATTTTCCCTATTAATATGGGGTAAAAAATGTTCTTGATAATTATGTAAGATTAAAAATAAAAAATAAATAGAAAATATGCTCACAATATACAAGTTAATACAAAAACAATATGTATAGAAAATCACATTCTTATAATGCTACTAACTACTTCTTTTTATATGCTCTTATTAGGATATTTTAAAAGAAAAAAAAAGTAAATTATTAACCAAATAATTGAATTGCTGACTACAACAATTGAAATCAATCCGAGAAAATTGCAAATAAAGCACTAATACCAAAGACTCTAATATTAAGGAAAATGTTATTAATAATTTAAAAATTATAATTAATCAAAAATATAAAACCGCTTTACAATGGTATATATAAATTAAATTCTATTTTAAAAATCAAGATCCACGTAAAAATGTTGATTGTCGAATTCTAACAACATCGATTTAGTGAGTGCAAGAATGGGTAGATCGTGAAATGTGGTCAATCTCAATCCAATGTTCTTTTCCTCCTCATATTGTTTCCTTTTCTCTCCCCCAAATTATATATTTTCTATCCTTTTCTTTCGGATAAGCCTGTTGCACACTTGCGCCATGTTTTTAAATATATTTATTTAATAACATTCTTTTTATGTTTCCTCCATGCTCTTACATAGTCCAAAACCAACCAAAATTCGACACAATTCTCTTTAACCGATAATGATTATGCTATTTTTTTCCTAATTATCCTTAAAAAAAGTTATCATTATCTTGTGATTTTGTCTCGCAGTACAAAAGGGTATGTCTGTAATAGGAACATATTCACATTTTCTCCACAGAGAGGTTGAAAAACATCCTCCTCAGTGCTTTGTGAGTGGAAGGGGTTATCTGTTTTGTCGCAAAAGTTGTTTTGGGAACAAATTGTATGAAAGCAGAAACAAAGAACAAAAGAAAATTAAAGGAAGGAATTTTCGTGTGGAAGCTATGTGGCCAGATTTGTCAAGACCAAGTAGTGTAGAAATGGAAGCTATTAATGATTCTGAACAACTTGATCAAATTCTTGTTCATGCTCAGCATAACTCTGAGCCTATCCTTATTGACTGGTATTTCTATCTTGCATAATTTTTTTCTTCTTTTTTTGATAAATTATCTTGCATTCAGTTTTTCATAATTAAATCACACACATAATTTTATATGTGCTTATTTTTTATTATATGGTCACAGCTAATTTCAACATTGCTTTGGGGACATATTTATCCTAATTTATATTTAAAATATGAGGAGTTAAGAAAAAAAAAATTATGAAAATATAAGTTGATGTACCCTTTTTCTTCTATCTTATCCTTGGATTGGATCTGAGTTTTCTTGTTCAATTATGAGGTGCTGTGAGAGTTACTGTAGCTAGATATTTTGAGGATATTTTGTGGTGTTGGGCTTTTGGGAACTCAAATGTCGTTTAAAATTTGACAAATATTACTCACACCCTCCCAATCTGTACCGCACCCCCCACATACAATTGAATAGACTAAAATAATCTTTTTTATTTTACCATCTAAAACTTTTTAATTAAAGAGAGATGTTTTTTTTAAATGTCTACCGTTAACTATGTCTTGTAAACTATGTTTTTTTAAACAACAAATGTTATGTTAGTGATTGTTATAATTATGTTGAGCGTGAGAATCGAAGTCTGATCTTCTTATCACCCTGCTCCTTAACTTATAGTTAACTTTATAGTTCCATAATTTTTTAATATCCTATATAATTTAAAAAAAAAATGTGCATGATAAACTTAGATTTGAGAAATGAAAAATTGAAAGGAGGAATGAGAGGGAAAGAAAATAGTAGAATAAAGTACATTATGTTAATTTTATTCAGTTGGGGAATATGTGGAGATGATGTGAGTAGCAAAATTAAACTCATACACTGATTTTCTTTACAGAAAAAATACAAATTCAATGTGTGATGAGAAACCTCAATCTTAAATCAAATATTGTTAGAGATATAAATCGTTTTGATCTTCCTAATAAAAGTAACACCAATTTTGTCATCTAATAACTTTGATGAAATGTGTGATACAAAATTTTGCAGGTAGACTTGTTAATTTGATTACTTGTTTTATTTTGTCAATATAGGATGGCTGCTTGGTGCCGGAAATGCATCTATTTGAAGCCAAAGTTGGAAAAATTAGCAGCTGAATTTGACACCAAGTAAACTATTCACTAGTGTCTTTTTCATTCACATGTCTCATAAGAGTTCACTTAATTAATTTAATCAACTATTCTTTCAAAACAATATAATTTAAAGTCAATTTAGCATAGTTACAAATTTGAAGAAACTATTATGTTACATATTTGAAGAAACTATTTTCCAAGCCTTCAACAGTTTAATTTCTTTGTAACAAACTAAATATTGCTACTAATTAATTTGTTTGTTTTTTTTTAATTTTATTTTGAATTTGCACTGTTCCAGAACCAAATTTTATTATGTGGATGTCAATAAAGTACCTCAGACTTTAGTCAAGCGTGGCAACATCTCTGTAAGTATATACTTGATATTTTCTAGTAATAATTTGTTACATTATTCTTTATGCTCTTTTTTGACATTGATTTTAATTTTATTTTTTCTTATGCTACCCAGAAAATGCCAACAATTCAGGTGCGTCCTCAATTAAATTAAACTTTATACACGATCTACAATTAAAAAATATATATAATATAGACACGTCCAGGATTAGTTTAGAAATCAAACTATTGAATTGTTTGCAGCTTTGGAAAGATGGAGAGATGAAAGCAGAAGTAATTGGAGGCCATAAAGCATGGCTAGTCATTGAAGAAGTAAGAGAAATGATCCAAAAGTTTATATGATTATTTTTTTTTAGTAAAAAAAAAGTTTATATGATGTTTTCGAATTTATTTCTCTTACTTCCTCCCTCCCCAAAATACCAAAAATTGTAATATTCTAATATTTTTATTTTGTGTAGCGGTGTATATCAATCAATCATATATAAAAGAAAGGGGCTTAATGTCACTCTCTTCATGTTATTAATCATTAGCGCAAACCAAATCTAAATTTCGATAGCAAAAAAATGGATAAGAAGGAAGTTTAAAATAAACATAAGAAAAAAATGCCAACTAAAACACAACCGAAAAAGATAGTATATTCGTTAAAGGTATAACTGTTAGGACACATTAAAGTATGCTATATATACGTTTATTCTTAGGTTACCGTCAACAAGTCGCTTTGGCCGAGTGGTTAAGGCGTGTGCCTGCTAAGTACATGGGGTTTCCCCGCGAGAGTTCGAATCTCTCAGGCGACGAGTATCTATCTTTTGCAATTGACTAATTGAGTTTGACCTAGCAGCTTCATTTTCCAGGTTTTTTTTTACTTTATATATCCAAGTTTTAAACTAACTTTTGTTATAAATATATTAAAAATTCAGAACTGTCATCTATGAAAAAATAGCACAACAACCAACCCAGAGTATGGAGAAGATTGAATATAGCTCAAGTTTTAGTCGTCTTCTAAGGTGATGGAGCAATT
Organism: Cicer yamashitae; assembly: GCA_037974755.1. Taxonomy (NCBI): domain Eukaryota; kingdom Viridiplantae; phylum Streptophyta; class Magnoliopsida; order Fabales; family Fabaceae; genus Cicer; species Cicer yamashitae. The sequence goes on from JBBPBQ010020321.1 coordinate 55,578,102, forward strand.
AAGTCCCTCACTAGTGTACAATTAATAATATACCATCAGATCTATAAAATGAGTTCAGATTTATTAAAAAAATTAAGTAACATACATGCCTTGCCCCACTCAATCCTTACTTTTCTTTTTCTTTGTTCCCGGTAACTTTTCTTTTGTGACACATAAATTTGGTGTGGTTAATGAGTGTATATAAGAATTTGTTTCCCTCTTGTTTTCGTATTCCATAAAATTGAGGATTATAAGGATTTGTATCGGTCTCTAAAAAAGTACTTTATGAGAACCAAAACAATTTTGGGAGATTCTTTTTATAAATCCATTGGATTCTTGACTAAATTAAGAGTAGATCAAACACAACTGACTTTGAGTATGAACGACAAGAATAAGTGGGTCGTTATTATGAAAGAAAATGATCGTAAACTCTCTCTGCTTTGCAAAAAGTATATCTATGAAGGAAAGAAATTATCTATAATTAAATTAACATTCATAGTAGGTAGCAGATAAAGTTTACTTAAAAACGAAATTAAAAAAAAAAAAAAAAAAAAAAAAAAAAAAAAAAAAAAAAGCAAGGATTGAGTGGGACAACGCATGTGTTACTTTAATTTTTGCAATAAATATGACCCCTTAAATTATTATCAGTAGATTCAATGGTATATTATTAATGGTGCAACATAATTGCTCCTTCACCTTAGACCCAAGTTTTATACCGAAACAAATATGACTTGGCAGCAAGACCTAAAAATAGATGTAACCACCTATGGTTGTGTTGTGTTAGTTGAGACTAGTCAAAGGCACTCACGATGCATTATTATGCATCTTAATCACGATAAAATCCTAAACCCTACTTTAATATGCTCTTTGTTAAGTAACAAAATTCTTTTGCATCGTACTGAGATTGAATGATTGATCGCAATTGAAAATGACTTACAAATAGTGGAATTTAGCTCCTCTAAAGTGATAAGTAGATAAAATGAGTAAATCAATGATTGATATTATAACATTTATGATTGATAATGCATATGCACGTAATATTAACAATTTATTTAATTATCAATTATTGATATTACTCGCTTTATTCTCTGAAGCGAATTGTTCATTTTATAGAAATCAAATTTCTCCATACCCAAGCTACCTAGAGATACTAGTCTGAGGTTACTAGACACCTCTAAAACGCTCAATGTACATCCAAATGAAACAGAAGTGACAGAACTCGTTATAACTCATAAGCCTGTAAAGTGCCTTCAGAAAACATTTGCTGTGGACAAAGCTAACAAAAAACCAGAACCTACACTAAATTAACATGAAAGCATAGCAAACTAATCTGATCTCTTTTTGACCTACTATGGGTGTGTTATGAGACCGGACAAAATGGGAGGCAAATAACTTGACAAAATCATGGTACAACATACATTTCGAATTGAGTGCGGTCAAATGCATTTCATTTCCTAGTTCAAGTTCATGTTATGTAGCATTCAAGTCGCAAACAGATCAATCCCTTTGCCCAATATGACTGTTACAAGAACAAGTAACAACACACAATTCATATTCAAAATAGACAGTAAAAAACCTATTATATTGCACATACGAAGATGCCTAAAGTAATGAAGATAATTAAGCAACAGTAACCATTGTAATTCTCAATATCCAATGTGAATCCATGAATCTTTCCTTATAAAAATATAAAAATCCACAAATAAATTCTACAACCAAGCAAGACAGACTACATGAAAAAACACTCAAATTCCAAAACCAAAAACAGCACGTATCCTTTGGAAAATAAGCTCCCGCCATCCCCTTTCAGTGTTCTCCACCACAGTAGCATTCCCATACCTGCATCAAAAACCAACCTTATCAGCAAATCACCCAAAAAACAAAAGATACATTCCAATCATCCCACAAAACCATTCCCAAGATTCAAAACACTCACCTATCTTCCTCAGGTACATCAGTATGTGTCAGCTTAACAACAGTAACCCCCGGTTCAGGCTCCTCGAAAACAAGCCTCACCTGCAAAAATAAACCATCACTCATTACTACATTGATTCCACACCATTCAATATGAAAACATTTAACACAGCATGATGATTTTGAAAAAATGTCAGCAATGGCAATCTAGACCCTCACATCAAATTTTTGTTTTATGTCTCTACAACTAAAACTCAACCATGATTAAGGGACCCAAACTTCCTACGGCAAAATTATCACGTAGTTAATCAAGTAATTGGACTCAAGTGGTTACCGAACTTCAATTAAAAATGAATCGTGTGGGAGAATCCAAATACTAATCGGGAATTGGTCAGACTTTACCTCCCTCTCGATCTTTGGATTACTATAGACCAATTCCATCGAGAACCATAGAGTTAAAACTAAAAAAAAATATCATCATGCAATTACACAATGTAATCAATCTAGTGACCCAGTTACTACAAGAAATTCAAATCCCGTGATCAGGGCTGAATTAGTTGATTCTTCACAATATCAACCATCACATTGCAAGGGCGACTCATAACCTATGTAGCACCGACATTTCTAATAAATAAAATTTGTCATGTGCTGTGTGTCAGACACATTTCTAGTCCATATCCGACATATATAGTTGTATTCAGTCACTTTTATTTTATCAAAATATTGTGTGATTGTGTTAATACTTCATAGGTTATATAACCTTACACATTTAAAATCAAAATAAAATAAAAAAATAAAAACCATATACCTGAGATTGAACACCATCAATCCAGCTTCCAAATCTCCATCTCTGAACAATTAATTTAGCTTCTTGCAACTCCAAATTAGAACCAGTAACAGACCCATCAAAAATACTGAATTCACCACCAACCTCCTTACTAATCCTAGCATTGCTCTGCGTAAAACCCTTCCACCTATTCTCATCCATCAATATCTCATACAAATCCTTCGCCCTACAATTAAACCTCTCCGTCAACACAATACTTTTGCGTCCCTTCTTACTCTCCTTCTCTTTCTTCTTTTCCACCACCTTATCCTCCTTTTTAATAGAAGCATTCACCGCCGTCACCACCGGAGCACAATTCTGATTCTGATTCAATGGTTGCGTCAATGGCTTCTTAGTATCCAACTCTTCTTTAACAGGACCACCTTTGGCCATACTCTGAACCCAAACCCTAATCTTCTCCAAAATCAACAACTTCCCCTTAGAAAACATTGCATCCTTAATCCTCTTCCCAATCGGTCCTTCATCTTCAACAATAACCCTAAGTTCAGGATCCTCATCCGCGTTTTCGTCGGAGATATAAGGAATTTCAACGGTGCCGTTAACTTTAAGCAACGAATTACCATCAGAATCTCTTGCTTCACCTTCCCAGGAAAGTGTGAGGCTGATTTCATAGCCGGGGATGATTTTCCCCTTACGGATGTTGATGTAGGCTTCGCCGTTGAGGTTACGAAGAGTGGTGGTTTTGATGAAGAGGTCACCTTCGCCGTTGAGGATGGTGAGGTTGGAAAGGAGGTTGGTGAAGAAGGTTCTAGACCATTCTAGACAATTGGTTTCGGACCAGTGCCAGTTGTGGACATTGGTGCCGTCGGGTCTTTCTTCGACGATCCACCGTTTATCTCCCTCGCCGTATTTCGCCATCCAACGGTGATGAAGAGGTTTAGTGAATGTGTGTTTGAGAGAGGGGAGAAAGAGAAGGTTTGGATTTAAGAAGGAAAGAAGGAGGCGTGCGTGCGAGCGTGGAAAGATCTAGAGAGAAGGAATGAATCATGGAGTGAAACACGACATAAATATTTGTTGCGATAAATATTAAAATTCACAAGAAAAACATTTATCAGTAATATATAAAATTAAACAAAACATTTATTATTAAAATATTTATTATTAAAATTAAACAAAACATTTATTGAATATGACTCTTATATTCAAACAACTTTAATTTTAATTTTGATATATCCATTTAGTCTCTATCTCCCTTTCTATCTTATTATTATCTATTAAATTATTTTTTGGTATCGGTTTCTTGATAGTTATTATTATTAAAGAAAATAGAAATGGAGGGTTTATTGAAATTGAAAGGATTAAAAGTAGAAACGTTGCAATGCATTTGCATATGCAACTCTGCAGAATGTCTTTCCCTCGCTCCACCCGAACCACATTCGAGCGCGAGTCAACTCCCGAATCCTCTTCCTCTCTATTTGATTCCTTCCGTTACCACGCCACCGTAATGACACCAAAAAAACAACGGTTCAAGCGAGTTTCCGAACCCATATTACACCCTCCACGAACCCAACCGGCACTCAAAACGCGGCGTTCCAAATTAGTCAAGTTTACAGCCGAACCCAACCCATCATCAGAACCGCACATCTCACTTGGAAATTTTGAAACTTTGCCCCGCGAATTCTTTCAAATCGACGCACTGGATCTAGCCCCTCGTTTGCTTGGAAAGTTTCTTCGCCGAGACGACGTCGTTCTTCAGATTACTGAGGTACAACCCTTTATTTGAGCATATTGGAAAAAACATTAATATCACGAAGAAGAAAAAAAGAAGACCCTTTTACGTGCTTTGTGTTTGGATGTTTTTCTTGGCTTTACATTCGTTAAGATTGAGCTATGTGGCTTTTTTTTTTATCAACATTTCAGTTCATGAAATTATAGGATGCTGTCAATTTAGTCTATGAAATTTTAAATTCAAAATTAGCTATCATATTAATTCCTTTGTATCGGTCAATTTAAATTATCTAGCAGAGAAAAGTGTAATTAAAATTTAAGGATTGTTTTCTATACTGAAGTTTTGTTTCTATATGATTTAACAAGGAATTAATGATGGACAGGTTGAAGCATATAGACCAAATGACTCAGCTTGTCATGGTCGTTTTGGTATTACTCCAAGAACTGCTCCTGTTGTAAGATGCTTCTTTTTTTGGATACTTTGTTTTTATTTACATAAACTTGTTCATGTTGGTATATGTGAATTCTCTACCTTGAATTGAAGATGCTATGTTAGGTTATCTATGACTATTTTTTTTTGCAGTTTGGACCGGGTGGGCATGCTTATGTTTATCTTTGCTATGGTCTCCACATGATGCTGAATATTGTTGCTGATAAGGAAGGAGCTGGAGCTGCTGTTTTAATACGTTCTTGTGCCCCCATTTCTGGTAATGCTCAATAGTATAGCTCATTTATAGTATACTGATACCCAGGTTTTAACTCATGATAGTAGCAAAGATATCAAAATTCTTGATGTCATAGCTAAGATCTCGGACCTTATTATAAAACACGCTAATATTGCATTTTGCTGTTTAGCGCATCTGTTATGATACTTGCCCTGCATACTTTCTCTTTACCGTTGCCTATTTTTGATATAAAGAACCACTAGCCTGATAACTCATGTGTCCTACTGCCCCTTTTAGATGCTCATTGTTTGTGTAACTGATTCAGTTTATTGATGAATGGAAGAGATTAATGACATGCAACTGAATCATTAAGGCAAATATATTATTTTCATAAAAGAAAAATAAAAATCTATAAGGGATGAGTGTTTCAGTATAAGTTCAGCATTGTTGGCTTATAAGTCGGAAATATGTGTCTTTCGGTATAAGCTCAGCGTTGTTGTTGCAATAACATATAGTTGTTAGCGTTCATTATAAGGAAACCTTGCATTGAACACAACATTATAAGTTCAGTACTGTTCTTTTCCCTCTTGAAGTAAGAGTTAAATCAACTCTAGGAAAAAGACTACAATATCTCCGCCAGCATTCATTATAAGGTAACCTTGTACAAAATTATTTATAGGTTTATTTCGAATTATTCGGAAATATCACAGGATTGGATGTTATTCAACAGCGCAGAGGTCAGAAAACAGACAAACCTATACTTCTTACGGGTCCTGGGAAGGTTAGTTCCCATCCCTCTTTTTCATCTGTCTGAGATGCTTTCAAGGAAAATAATTCAGTTAATGTTTTGCACAACCATTTGACTTATCATTTCTCAACTCAAAGTTATCTACAATTTAGAGCTTTAGTATCAACTTGTTATTAGTCATTATAGGAAGTTGTTTTGCTCATAAAATTAGTAGCTGCTATCACAATCTTGCTTTATCATATCCTCAATTTCTAAAATTTCTCATATCACCATATAAGTGTTGTATCGTATTACAATCCAAGGTTTTAGGTCTTGCCTCTTTAAATTTTGTAAGTGACAGAAGAAAAAAACAAATCAAAATTGTATCTTATTAATAATGATCGATATATGTTATAATTTGATATCTTAGATCTGTAAATTGTTCTTTACATGCTTGTGATTTGTGAAATAGTCTGATTTCCTGTTTAATTAAGTTTTATGCTTTACCTATTCTGAAAAATATCCACTCTTTAATAAAGTTTTCCCAGATAGTGCTTAACCTCCTATTTTGTACTAATTGCGTCTATAAAGAATCAGAACTTAGAAGCACCTAAATCAAATATTAGACGCGACGGTTTAGAAAGTTTTGCATCATTTGTGTAAAATGTAACTTCTATTTGACACATTATGACAAAACAGAGTTCGCTATGATCACAATGACAACACTGGTTCTTGCTAGAATGGAATAAATTAAAGATGACAAAAAGATATAAAGGTTTCATCATTTAGTTTACTTCCTCTGTTTGACCATTTTTCATTTCATGTTAGTTCTTAAATCCTAAGAACACGAATATTAGTGATGACTTTTTTTTCTTCGCACAAATGTCCTTGCATATCTAAAATATCATCTTAATTTCCCAAGTTGATTAATATGAATGTACTCCCAAATCTTAGGTTGGTCAGGCACTAGGTCTTTCAACAGAATGGTCCAATCATCCACTTTATACCCCTGGTAAGCTCTATATATTTCCTGTGTTCCAAATGTGAAATTGATAAATAGATATCAATGGTTTATCAAATCTCAAAATGGAAAAGAGTGTGCAATGCAGGTGGTTTAGAACTTTTAGATGGTCCAGAGCCCGAAAACATATTGGTAGGTCCACGTGTTGGAATCCAGTACGCTCAGCCAGAGCATGTCAACGCACTGTGGAGATTTGCCATTGCAGGTTCTGCTTGGATTAGTGCTCCAAAAAACACTCTCAGGCCACCCTTATAGAGTGGAGTGGTAGCTTGAGGGCGACTAGTGGTTTGACAAGTTAACGTGTGTATATATACACCACACCTATAGAAAATTATTAGAAATGTGTCTTATCACCTTTGAACTTTGTATGAATGCATCATCACATATACATACCTCATGTCATATGTCGATGTCTTACCCAACAAATGTGGCATAGAAGTTACATTTTTTAAAAATCTGTCTAAGGTTAAATCACATGTCTTCTCTTAGATAATTCTACGTGAGGTGTAGTTGGCCGCATAATGCAAGTGTCAACCTTTGTTTTTTATCAATGTGGCTTTATATTGGTTTTTGGTGTAGTAAATATTATAAGTAAATATTAATTTGGTTTCACCATTCGATTTACAATGCATGAAACACTGCAACCATAAGAAATTACAAAAACATTGGAGTGTATCTTTTGTATAATTTCGTGAGTCAAACTAATTAATAGAAAACACAATCAAAGACAAAACTAACTAAAGATACAATTAATTTTCAAAATAACTAATAAAAGACACTTAGATTCGATAATGTTTTTGTAATTTTGATAATTTGGAGACTTCAGTGATAGCACATATTAAAGTGGTTGTTTACTAAAATGTTTGCTATTAAAGTAATTGGGATTACTTAACAGGACACGAATTATAAACAAATATATCCCAAAATACAAATTACATAAGCTATATTGAACCTCGGTTAACAATTCAACCAATATCAAATACCGCAGAAGTAAAACGTTGAAACTTCCTAACAGCATTGAAACATGGTGCAAAAACATCAGCACATTCATAACGTGACATGTCTGGTATCTCAATCGAACTTTCTTAAAGCCTAGCCTTTGTGGTCGTGTGCAGTCATTCATGTCATTGATCAAATAAATGGAATTCCCACTGTACTGATCAATGGTAACAATGAATAAGCACTTGTATATGCCATACCTTGATCATCTTAGAATCTTCAGTTCACTGTTATACCTACACAATTCAATCCAGCTGTGGCAGGAGCTCAATAGCACCAGGTTCCCCTTTTTGCAGAGTGGGAAGACCAAAAAAAAAATACAAGAGGATACAGAAACTAGATCCTCATTTCCATTCAAATAATACAAAATCTTTGACACAGATGACAAATCTCTGAAAGCACAGCTAACAAAAGTTGTCAAAGACACTAACTAAATCATCATATATCCAAATACTTACAAGTGTTAGCTCACATCACCAATCCAATCAGAATATGAATAGCTTCAAATCCGTCAAAAACTACCTTTCAAACCACAAATAATTGAATACCTAGAGAGAAAGAGAAAGTCATAATCTCCATAAAAACCATTAGGGGGTGAAATGAAGTGGTCGAGATAATCCTCCATACCTTTATTCAAATATGACCCATTGAATGGTTGGTTTGAAGAAAGTTGACACTTGGCACCACAAATTGTTCCACTAAAACACACAATGGAAGTTAGCTAATTGCAAAGCTTTGTGGATGCCTTACCTTCTTGAGTAAACAATGCCTCAATCTGATCCTCAGTTATATTCACAAACTTCCTTCCTATATGCTAGGACACAACCCGCCTATAAAATTCATTGAAGTCAAGACGGAAAAAGAGGAACTTTAGATCAACATGCTGCTGTACAGGCAACTGAGAAATGAATTCCTCTTGCAATGATGAATACTCCTTAGAAATTGCATCCAGATCTTGTTCCATTTTTCGAAGAAATTCACCCGCACGTTGAGTTAAGGCTTTCCTTCCATCAGCAATCCAGGATCCTTGTTCCGCAGACTTATCATTCAATTGCTTTCGTGTTTTCTTCTGGTCTCTAGAGGATAGGGAGGACTCTGTGATTCTGAAACAAACAGGTGATAAAATGTCAAACATGGCAATATGGGGTGGAGAGATGGAGTGAAAGGTATAGGGAAGAAAATTAAGATGCATACCTTGCTTGCAACTCGTGAATACCTTCGTACAAAAGATCTGCATGGCTCCGAAAACGTAATATAAGATCAAATATTACTATTAGTGACTTGTAAAGGGACTGAGAGAGTTCTCCAAGGAGAGATTTCTCTACAATTGAATTCATATATTTCTCATGAGCTGCAAGTAGATCGTCAAGATCCTTGGCTACTTCCATCTCACTTAAAAAGTTTGACCATGATATCTCCAAAACTTCAAACATTATATAGTATTGCAAGTTTGAAATGAAGTGATTGATTTCAACCCAAAGAACTTGGCAGCGCCTCAATGCCGAAACTAACTGCATCTTTACTGTACTTTGCAATCTAATAAAGGAATTAGAAGTAATACAGTTTGGTTTCATGGTCTTCCAGGCACCAATAAGTGCATGTTCCACTCTTTTAAGCTTCCATAGAAAATTAAAAATTCTTAAATACCTCGCCATCACAGACTCTGTGAACACAGTATCTAGTGGAACTCTTGCATCATATTCAAGTGAGAATACATCCCAGCCCCTATCACCACTTTCATGTGGCATCATTTTGACCCTGAGCCTGTCCAAAATGTCAGGGTCATCATACTGAGCATTTGACGCCCGGATGGCAGTTTCCAGCAATCCCGCAAGTTTGAAAGAGCTTATCGTGTTGGCGGGCACAGAAAGTTCAGGCCCAACAATATCCATTAGATATTGCACAAAATCACCTTGGCCAAGCAACAAATACCGCTTAATCGCAAGACAATGCTCTTTGAATTTATACCTATCGTAAATTACATCCAGTAGATGCTTGTCAATTCTTTTTGAAGCTTCATCAACCAATGACTCAAGGGTATCAGTTTCACCATAACCAAAACCGCCGCGTCTAGCTGAGGCCCCTGTATCAGTGGCAACTTCAGTTGCGGCACGAGCCCAACCGCGGTCCTCACAGCAAACACGAAGAAAATTTATGGACTTTCCAGTCCTCAAAATCCGCTGAGCAAGAGAAGCTGAAATAAAAGAAGGAAGCATGGCATCATGGAGCCTATATCCCTCTCTCCAAAGGGATTCAGCTTTCACAGGCTGCCCAACAATGAAAAACTCAGCAAAAATATCTTCCAACTCCCCTTCCAAAACCCACCTCCTCACCATCTCAAAAAGTGGAGAACACACGCGCTGAAGCAATCTCTTCATGAACTCATGAACCAGTGGATCCCCATGTCGTGCGTGCAAATGAATTGCACCAGCCATCGCCCCACCCCGCAAAACCCTACACTTCTCAACCAAATCAGCCATCAACCTCATCTTCACTATTGGCTCTGCAACCCAAACCGCCAATCTCCTAAGCGAAAGATAGTTTCTGGAACTGGCCGATTCACACAACAAAGGAATCGGATTCGAAGACTGCGCCTCAAGCACAGCCAACAACTTATAATATTCACACAACTCATCCTGCAATGCAGAACAAAAAGCCTGGCCAACCGTCCCAACATCTTCCGCCGGAAAACGATCCATACTCTGCTTAATATACCCAATAACTTTCTTAAACAAAGCCCCCAATTCACAAAGCTTATGAACCATACTCCTAGTAGACCTAGAAACCCTAATTGAATCCAATAAAACATAACAATCATCCTCACTATCGAATTTCACGTACTTACCATCAACTCCCTGACAAGCATAAAGCACATCAGTTACCATAGCCTCCTCAGTAACATCATTTTCTTCCTTCACCAATTTCACAAACTCACGAAACGCAATATCACGTCGATTCTCAGGATCCTTAGCGAGAAGCAAAACGCCGTCGTTCCATCCCTTATTATCGATGCGCCGCGTAACGTTGTTATCGGATAGGGTTAAATTGGGAAGAAGATTGGAAGCGTCGAGTTGAGACTTAGAGGCGGTTTTACGATCTTGTGAGATGATATTGAAGAGGTGAAGTAGGGCCCACTTGTTATCAACATCGGTGGCTTTGGAAGCGAATTTGGTGTATAGGTCAGCGAAAGAGAGGGCTTCGGAGGATTTACCTTGGGTGGCGAGACGGCGTTTGATGGATTCGGCGAGTGATGCGGCGTCGGGTGTTATGGAGGGGGTGAGGTGGCTGGAGAGAATGCGGTGAGCGTAACGGAGGGAGTTTTGAAATTCGGGGGAGTTAGGGTTTAAGGGTGGGGAATTTGGGGGAAGTTTTTGAGAGAGGAGATTGTGGACTAGTGCTTTTACTAGATCTGGAAGCTTCTTTTGCTCTTCTTCGTCGTCCATTGTTGCCGGTAAGCGGGAAACGGCGTCGTTGAAGTGTAGTGCGGTGCAGGGATGGGGAAAAGTAGGGAATCTTTTTTCTTTGACGGAGGGAGTGAGGAGAGAGATTGCTTTTTTTGATTTTTGGTGGGCGCGGAAATGAATTTTTATTTTTTTTGGTAGATGGGCGCGGAAATGATTGTTTATGACTTTATGTTTAGTGAGGCCCTTTATTTTTTTTAAAGGTCTCTTATAGCACTTACTAGTAATGGTGAGTTGGCCATGGAAATGTTTGTTGCTTGCAGATGCATAGATCATTCATGTGCTAAATGACCTATCAATAATATCCTTGAGCTTCTTTTACCGCCAATTTTCCAAGCCCGTCGATGGAGTTCTTCTTGTTAGTATAGCATGGATGAGATTAGACTAAAATTATGTACCAATATCATACTCCTTTTAGATTTATTTATAAACAAAAATAATTACTTTTATATTTATTAAGGATAACAGTTAAGTGAATAGAGACTTGCCTTCTCCCTAAAATTCTCTCTTTTTAGCAATCATATATGTTTTTACTCTCTCAATCTCTAGAGCTTTATTCTCTCTTTCATGAAGATTCTATCCTCCCTTATAAAGACTCTCTTCTCCAACATAAAGGTCTTTCACTCTTCAATTCATGCCTCCCTCCTCTTTGGAGATCATCTTTCCCTCCTTTCCTATACCTCCTTGAACAGTCCACCTTCACCCACACAACCACCAACACAATTATCTCACCCGCAGTAGTTCTATATTTGATGGAGCAGACTTCATCAGAACCTCCATGTCACCTTATATCGAAGGTCACGCAAGACCAGTGTCTCCCACCATCAAAGTCATCAGAGATGTTTCACAATTCGATATATTTTCTGTTGTTCGATTTATGCTTTTATAACTAGTCTGTTTGTCAATATTTTTGTGTGTTTCTCTGTGTTTTTTTTTGTTATGTGTTTTAAGTTAAATTTGGATTAAATTTGTATCTCTGGGTTTTGTTTTGTTGGATAACATCAGCATTGTTATGTTTTTTTGGAATAATTTGTTGTCTACAAATCTTATTGAAATAATCATTTTTTTAGTTTCCACTCCACCGTTCAAATAATTTATAAACATGTGATGAATTTGGTGCAACTTAAAACCACTTATATTCGATTTATATTTGTTGTAAGAGTTAAAAAATGACATGTAATTAGATAGAACTAAAAATTTTGAATTCTCTTTTACCTCTAGCCACTATATGTATATGGAATAAATTAGATTGGTTTTTAGACTTCAAATACGGAATTTGTTAATGTCTTTTTTTTTTTAATGCAATTTTCCTTATAAGTGGTAATGTGTGGGAGAGGAATGCTCAGTGTAATCGTCTTTCAATTATCTAATAAATGTTATTTCACCCAGAAAAAAAAAAGAATAATAATTAGGTGTATTAAATTTCTTGATTTTACGTTAAGAAAAATATATTTACCAACTTACCTCTAATTATAATGACTATTTCTTCTCAACATTAATAAATTAAATTAAGGGCATTTACACTTGATTATATTTGAGTTGAACAAGTATATTTATATTTTTTGCTTAGAATTAAATTCAAATCAAGTATAACGTTACGGTGATAAAAAAATAGTTTGATTTAATTGCAGAGTGCCCAAAAATAGTTATAGTGACAAAAATAGTTTGATCAAAATTGTTATATTTAAAAATGAAATGACTAAATCCACGAACAACTGAAAATAAGATGATTAAGACTATAATTAAGTTGAATAGTTTTGAGTTTAAATTTAAATTTTGAATTTAATAAATACGTGATTCACTATTAAATACATGTTCAATGGGTAAAAAGTAAATCTCCTCCTCTAGGTGAAAAATAATTTAGGTTCTCTCTCCTCTCATCCTCTTCTTTCATTATAAAGGTTATTTAAAGTCATTCTTTAGTTTAAAATCACTCATTTAAATTATTTTATTATTTCGTACTATTTAAATAAGTGGTTTTTTTTACAAATATTTAGTTTTTTTTTCATGTTTTATCTATGATTCCGTCGTCTGAGTGCGACGTTGGTTTATTGGTTATCATGGTGTAACATTTTTTTTTTGTTTTTATGTATTCTTGCGGTATTCAAAGATACAAATCACTTATTTTGTCGGGATCATATTTTGAGTATGGGGCTTATGAAAACTATCACCAAATTCAACGCAAACTTACAAATGATTTGTCAACATGTGATTAGATTGCTCATGTTAGCAATCACTTATAGTCGATATAAGCGAACACGAGCGAATATTTTTTCCGCAAATAAATGACATTAAATATTATAAATCTCACGTTATTTTGACTGTCAATAGATGATATTAACATGGTTATTAGAATTAAGATTTTGGTTTTAGTTATAGTTATTTTGCATTAGTTTCTACTATCGTAACATATCTTTAATTTTCTTAATCATTAAACTAATTATATTATTTTTATTTTAATATAAAGAAAATTTAATTTTATGTAAAAAAAAAAAAACACGTATTTGATATCTGATATCAGTGTGTTTTGTGTTTGTAAGAGATTAAGAACAAAGTTTTAAAAAAACTCTAATTTATAGCATTGCAAAAATCCATACCGAACATGCACTAAGAATTGATGGACGTCTTATCCCCATCCAACACGATTTTCTTCTTTTAGGAACGCGTTTTGAATTTTGAAGAGATATCAATTATGCTTGCCAAAATTGATTCTATCTTCTGTAGTAATTAGTCGTAACATTCATTATAATTCACAAATTCATTCTAAAATTTATTGCCTTCATTCATTCCCTTCATAATTGTTATCAACAACTCGTATCCCGTTTATGATATGCATAATTTTGTCATGAGTTCACCTACTTCCTTCCTTTCTTTTTGCAAAACATTCCAACATTTGTTAAATTGTAATTATCCAAATTTATTACAAGCTCTATTTAAATGTATGGTCACCTCATTCTTCTTCATACTGTAACCAATGGTGGTTAAGAGTTCTGAAAAATAATGAAAGAAGATTGTGTTCAAAAGTTTCAGAGGTCCAAGGTAAGCTCACTACTCTTTTTTTATGTTAATTCGCCTTTAATAATCTTAATTAATAATGTGTTTGATTAAATTCCTTTTAGTTTACTGTTTGAAAACTAGTTTTGGAGATGATTGTTACAGTGTTTGATTGATGCGTTTAAGGTATTTGATAAAATGTCTTTGGCATAGTATATGAAATAATAAAAACTTTGGCATTATAACGTCCTTATGGTGTTTGATAAAATATTTTTTGTTTTATATAACATATACCATCTTTTTTTTGTTACGATGATAAAATACCTTTTTATTTAATTGGGATGAAAATGATTTAGGCAATATAAAATAACAATCAGATGTTACTTGAAGTAGTATCAAATGATGATAACAACAAAATAATATCATATATCTTGTAAAAAAAATCAAATATGTACTATTTGAGGTATTTCACGAAAACAATCATTACTTGGTTTTTGTAGCATACAATATTGACTCAAATTGTACCATTCGTTCCATATTTTGCTTACTAGCTCACATAATTTCTCTATGTCTCCTGCAACTTGATTTTGAATTAAATGAGATAATTAAGTATCTTTTGAATAATATAAAATCATATGTTACTATTTGATGTTTTTTTCTTTCTTTATGTGCTTTCATTTCTTAACTAGTTTTTGTTTATCAATAGAGAAAAATTAAAAAGAATTGTCCGCATACGCCTCATATAGAGAAAATGAAATTAATTCACGTGGTGTTGGACGAATTGTTGTCATATACACGCCACATCCATATAAATGATTCCAAATGAATAATTTATCTATGTTCAATTTATTGGAAAAACTTAAGAGTAACTAAAATAGTTAATAATGTTGATTACTTTAACAATGATCGAACGATTTCTAAAAAAAAGTGTTCTTTTTGTTTTTAAGGTAACTTAAATTATGTGGTTCAATTTAAGAGACACTTGTTTGTTTTCTTTAGATTTATCGAGCTTGCATAAATTGAGGTAATTTTTTAAATTTTAAAAATAAAGGACAACGTATTACTATTTTAATGAGATAATATATGTGATCGTTAGAATTTTAAACAATTTTTAAGTTTTAGTCTACGGTGTAACAAAGTGGTTTACCTTAAAAACTTTGAGGAGATTAAATTTACACTATATTACCATATATAAATAATTATAATTAAAAATAATTTATGATCATTCACTATTTAAAAACATCGCATGATTTTTTATTATAATATTAATCATTCACTATTTAATCAATTACCAACATTCATTAATTTCATCTTTAATTATTATACATCTTATTTGATATCCTACCTCTGTGAAAGATAATCAAAAGAAAAGAATGTAATTTATAATAATTGCAATAATGCATTCATTAAAAACAATGAAAAGCATCATTGTTTACTAGTATAAAGTTCCTTATTTATTACTCATTTATGTGTAATGAGTACCAAACATATTTCAGATAATCATTTTTTATAAAAACAATTTTAGTAAAAAAATTAAATGATAAACTAAACTTACCAAAAGTTACCCTTTCAGTAATGGAAAACAAATATAAAGTAAAATTGATGTGAAGGGACACAAGGAAAAAGTAAAAAAGAAAAAAACCAAAATTGGAAAAAGAAAAAGACATTTGTTTTTTACTTTTTTATTTTTAAACGTCGCGTGCGGGAAGAGTTACAGCACAGGACCACCTTGTTGTTTTGGCAACGTATGGTTGATTGTGAAGATAAGAAATAAACCAGACAACAAAAAAACAATGAAATAACCCCAAAATACTTTCTTTTTTTAATGTCCCAAAATTCAAAAATATAAAAAAAAAGACAACAAGAAAGAGAAAGATAAATAAAAACGAAAGAAACATACCAGAATACAAGGGGAAAAAATCACACGATTTCGAAGCAGAAGAAACAAACGTTGTTGTGTTGGTCAACTCAACAAGACACGCTTTTTCTTCTTCTTCTTCTTCTTCAATCTCAATATACTTCACATAAGGTGGTAATTTCCGCAACTTCCGGAGCTCTTTGTTCGAAATGTTTCTTGTCTTTAGTTTCATTTGCATTATTTTTTTATAATCTTTTTGTTTTCTTATGTGTTTGTTTGATTTTATTAGTTTTAATTGTTCGTGACACGCACGGACATAGATTAGGCTTGGAATTCTAAACTGGGGTTTTGTTTTTTTATTTGTTTTAATATTTTAGATTTTGTTTTTCACGTTGATAACATCTTGTGGGTTTTTGTTTTTTGCTTTGATTGGTATGGTTTTTGAACGTTTTTGTTTTCAGATTTGTCTTCACTTTCTGACTTTTATTGCTTTGTGATTCTATTTATGGACATAGGTTACTTTTGATACTTGTTTGTGATGAATTGTTAAATTGAGGTTTTTGAGATTTTACATTTAATTTTTATCTCTGTAGTTTTGCCCCTTGTTTGTTCCAGTTTTTTATTGGTTGGATTGATAATAGAAGGTAGTTGTATTCTTGCAAAGCCAACTAGATTTTTGCTGCTCGGGGTTTAATTCTGATTTTTTTTTATTTATTTCTATAGTTTTTATATCATTTTGATCTAAAATTGAAGGCACAACACTGTAGATTTTCAATATGAAGCAGAATTTGTTGCTTCCATGTTGTCGCAATAGAAATTTTAGGCAGTAAAATGAGGGTCAATGTTGTTGAATAGTGAGAGATGCAAGCCTCTGTCTGAAAATTGATCTGGGTTTGTATTTTACAAGATATGTGCTACCCCTGAGAGGAACTAGGATGGAATTGCTGTTTACCCTTTTGATTTTATGTTTTGGCTGTTGTTTATTTTATTGTTACTCCTCAAGCTGAAGCACTTTGCAACTTTCAATATCAATTTACCAATTTCACAATAGTATAACTGTTGGATTGGAATGACATATTGTAGGGTAACCAGTAAATGTTCTACATGTTATCTGAGACATATAATAGTGTCTAGTAAGGCTTAACAATTGGAATTCGGTTTTAATTTTCACAACATACAAAAAGTGTTAAATTTTATCCATCTCAGTGCTGTTTTGAGTTTGAGTGGTTCTGTTTACAGATTTCACTTTTATGTAACTATGTTGTTTGATGTTATTATCAATTTATCATGTTTCAGGCATGTTTCTATTCTTGACTCCTTGAATCTTGGCTAGCACCGCCAAAAGTAATTATCATTTACATGATCAGTGTTGGCCAGAGACTGTTGCTCGTGAATGTAGCTTACTCGTGTTAAATAATCCTCGGGAAACTCTATCAAGGTGTTATTCTGACTGAAAAAGTACATCGTAATTGTTCAAGTGTTTGTTTTCGAATTTCATACTTTGAACTAAAGAATATCATAAGTTCTTATGCACCGACCAATTTACTATTTAACAGTTGTAGCATGCCATTAAAATAAATTCAAAGCTGAAGAAATTGGAATCAAGTTGAGCTCTGGTTCCTAGTCATTTGGAAAGAAATCCTTTAGATCGGGTCAGAAATGGCTCCTGGAGGCAGTATTTTCAAAGAAGTTCTTGAATCTCACCTCTTGTCTTCAGATTATGAAACAGGCAAGGCTAAATCTGAGGCCAAGAGTAACAGTACACTTACAAAATCTACTAGTGTTGGGTTGAATGGAAAGAATGGAACTAGTTCGAAGAACGGCGTGCATGACTTACTCGGGTGCCCTGTCTGCAAGAATTTGATGTATCCTCCAATTCACCAGGTAAAGTGCTTGCAAATTCTTTCTTTCTTTTCTTCGAGCGTCTATTTGCGTTTCAGAACAACCTTTTTTCAAATGCACTATTGCACTCATGAAATAGATATTAGCATACAAATAGTGACGTTGTAATCCTTTAGCTTCATAGTCAACAGGGCCGTCGATTAAGGTGTGCAAGCAGAACATTGGCACAGAGCCCCCAATTAGACAGGACCCCAATTTTTTTTTTATAATATACCCTAACATTTACATTGATATCTTTAATTTTGTGCATTTAACACTTTAAAATTTTATATTTACACCTTATGCCTAGAATAAATAGTCAGTTTTCCACCACTGAGTCTGTGATAGCGGCTGCAGTCTACCAGGCGCCACCATCCACCGTCAAATGTTAGAATCTTGAAAATCTTGATGTTAAGGTTTTGTGATTTTAGGGGTCCAATTTTTAGATTCGAACAGAGCTTCCAAAAACATTAAGACGGCCCTGATAGTCAATACAGGATGATGATTACATTTGAAGATGATAACAGAGTTTCCTTAAACTTCTTAATCATCACTTTTACTTCACATGTTTACTATGGATTTTTAATGTACCACTTTTTAGTGGTACAGAGAAAGGAGAAGAAATGCACTAAAAGAGACACTAGACTATGGCTAAACTATGTTAAAATTAAACTTTCTTCTTATTCATTCTTGTTGATTATTGCATTCACCAATTCCTTATACACATTAAGCATAACAGAAATTGACATGTTCTCCACGCTCTAACAAACTAACATTACATTGACTCATTCTAATAGAATCTATCTAGATCCTTCTAGAAAGTGGTGCCTCATCATCTAATATATCTCATGGAATTTGGGCTTAGTGCCTAACATGTTTGGGCCATAACATAATCTATCTTGCCTTGTAATTTTTGACTAAATTTTAAATTTATAATATTTCTTTTATCTCTTCATCATCTGTTTCAGTGCCCGAATGGCCATACGTTATGTTCAAATTGTAAGATTGAAGTCCACAATCTGTGCCCAACATGTCACCATGATCTTGGGAATATAAGGTGCTTGGCTCTGGAGAAAGTGGCAGAATCTTTGGAGCTTCCTTGCAGATATCAGAGTCTAGGTTGTAATGACATTTTCCCTTATTATGCTAAACTTAAGCACGAGCAAAATTGCGGATTTCGTCCATACAATTGCCCCTATGCTGGATCTGAGTGCTCTGTGATGGGTGACATTCCAACTCTTGTTGCTCATCTCAAGGATGAACACAAGGTTGACATGCATGATGGATTCACCTTCAATCATCGATATGTCAAAACAAATCCACATGAAGTTGAAAATGCCACATGGATGCTAACCGTAAGTTGTTTAATGCATTATAATAACAACTGGCCTGTTTGTTGATTTGATTGACTCTATCTTCTAGATTACTAGCATTTTTGCATGTTATTTTTATTATTTAATATTTAAAATTCTCAGTGCTATATCTTATAACATGCGACATTTAATTTTGCGTGCACACATGGCCATACTTGTTTTTTTCTATTCACAAAAAAATAAAAATCTTCTGTACTATTTTAAGTTATCTGCAAGTGGTGTTGGCAGTTTCTTAATTAGTCTTGCTTTCTGAGAAGCAGCTCACTAAGTATTGCATATGGATCACATGACTTACATGTAGGCATGTGCTCTTTTGACTTGTAATCAATAAATTGAAGTTTTAACTTATCCATTTTAATTGGATGGTTGAATTTTTTTTCCTGTTTTATCTTCATCTAAACATTTCCTTAGTCTAAAGCTAGGTATACAGGTTCACCTTTTGTATTTTGTATTGTGATCTCATTTTTAATTTCTAATCTAAGACTTATTACAAATCAGAGGAGGAGAATGGAAAGTAAGCTTGATGATTTTCAAGAGAAATCGTGTTGGAAAGATAAAAAAATGTGTTGCATAAAGCTCTATTTTTAGGGAGCTTATTGCGAGGACAAACTAACTAATAAAAATTTAAAGTAACTTGAATTAACTTTAACTAACTTGTATTCTCCTAATAAGACTAACATAAAAACCCCTCTTGCATTTCAAATTCTCTTGCTTTCAGGTTTTCAATTGTTATGGAAGGTATTTCTGCTTGCACTTTGAGGCTTTCCAGCTAGGTACAGCTCCAGTTTTTATGGCTTTCTTACGGTTTATGGGCGATGACAACGAAGCAAAAAAATTCAGCTACAGCTTGGAAGTTGGCGCAAACGGGCGCAAACTTATTTGGCAAGGAATTCCGAGGACCATTCGGGACAGTCATAGTAAAGTTAGAGATAGTCAAGATGGACTTATAATTCAGAGGAATCAAGCTCTTTATTTTTCTGGGGGGGATAAACAAGAGTTGAAGTTGAGAATCACTGGTCGTATATGGAAAGAAGATTGAGAGATGTAAATTAATATAAGGTATATTAAGCATTAAGGATGTTCAAGTGATCATTGTATAGAGCCTATTTGTGATTGTTTTAAGATTTTGCTCTCTTGCAAAGTGTATCACTAATGCTATATTAATCTCTCCATATACAGATTCTCTTCCAATTCCACATATCGTAGATTTGAGGGTTACTTGTTATTTGTCCTTTAGCTTACTAATGTTTTTTTGTCTCTCTTCAAGAGTTTTTTTGTTATATATGCCAAAACTTTTAATAAAATAGCTATCTTAAGCACAAGTTGTGCCAAGCTAAATAATACAAAGTTCAATTAATACAGTAAAAACATTAATAACAGAACACAAATGATGACTCCAACTCAAGCATACAAGTTCTCCAAAGTCCCACCTTATGACTACAGCATAGTGACAATCAATCAAGGATACAAAATGATTACCAGATTAACTAAATAGCCCGAATTACAAAAATGATCTAACCTCGGCATTTTCTAAATCTCACCGATTTGAGTAAAGATTCGAAACATTATCTCATTGTTGTTACGAAACGGTCCTTTGAATTCTCCGACATTTAAAACACCCATAGGAATGATAAGTTAGGCAATGCACAACAATTGAGCAACACCCATTTGCTGCTGCTTAAAATTAATTTTGAAATAGGATTTTTTAAATAAATTAAAATAATTTATAATATATTAAAAGACGCTATTACTATGCACAAATTTTTTTACAATAAACAACTCTTTTAGAATAGTTAAAAATATACCAAAGATATTGAGAATATCAATTTATATTATTTTACGTAGATTAAAAGAAATTATAAATAAATGAAAGAATGTAATAATTTACAAAATTGTTATTACAAATAATTACATAATAGAATATAAAAAATTTAAACGTGATGTCCATAATATAAAATTTTTCTTTTGTTAATGTTACATGTAATCTGGCACATAGAGCCTCTCAACAACAAAAAAAAAAAACGACACAGAGAACAGAGTTGACGACAACAAAAAAATCGGTTAGTTTGTCCATATATATAATTAAACATAAAATCAGTATAGTTGAATATATAATAGTAATATTTATTTGCACGTTGTGTTCTGTTTTGGTGTGTGTTGGATGAGACGAGAATAGCACTAAAATAGAAGGTTGCATGCGAATAATATGGTATGATTTCTTCATCACCAAACCGATATTCCCGCTAACACAACAAACACATCTTCCTTACTTCCAAAAACGTCCTTCATCATTAATTCATTACACTACACCAAACTACCTTCTGTTCCGAAATTATTATTATTATTATTATTATTGTAAATAAATTAATACTATAATATAATTCTCTATGCTTTTTATCCTTCTTTTTCCCTCAACCTATCTTCTCTGCCACACATTATCTCATTCAGCTTCCGGTTCGATCAGGTAACGCGTTAAAGGTAATTAATTTCTTCATTTGTGTTTATCATTTTTCAATGTAATTTTCCTGTCAATTTTGTTTATAATGCTAGCTTGGAGGGAGGATTTTGTTCTGTAATGATGCCAAAAAACACATTTTGTAACCCTACAATTATTATTTTTTTGTTGATTGCTAGGCAAGTTTTCTTATTAGGGACTTGGCTTGTGTCCATGACACAATAAATTTATTTATTTTTTCAATATTAATTAAACTATATGATAAAGTTGCGGCTATTATAGCATAATGTGTATTACTGTTATGTTTGTGCCTTGTGTTTAAGATGTCTATCCAAAAATATATAGAATTGGAGAAAATTTATTGAGATTTGATATGCAAAGCTATGAATATTCTTCTTCTCCAATTGCACAATGTCCTTTTCTTGGTATTGCTTCTAGTTTATTGATAAGTGGACAGGATGTTGGGGTGTGGAGGGAAAAGCCTCCGCACTGCGGTTCAGAGTTAATTTTGTAAACTGAATTGTAGTATTTAAACTCAAGTTGTGATTTGTAATCCTAAGCTTGAATACCGCTTTGTAGTTGGAGATGTAGGTACAATTGGCTGAACTATATGATCAAATCCTGTGTGTTCTTTGTTTGCATTTTTTCGTATATATTTTCTTTTGAACTGAAGTTGCTACTCTAATAGCTTTGTCTTATTTTCAATTGGTGTACTAAATTTGAAAGAGGGACTGAGGGTAGCAGTAAATTTGAATTATGTTAATAGGCAATAATATGTGTGGTGGAAAGTTTTTGACAGTTGAGCTATTTTCAGGTGATTCATTACTGTCATCAATGGCTTATTGAGAGTGCAGCTAGGAGTAATTGAAGTATGTTGTGTTGTGGAGGTGCAGAAGAAGAGAGCAGTGGGCCACCTGCAAATCAATACGCTGCACCATCAAGAGGGGGTAACGCATACGGTGGAGGCGGAGGTAATGTCTTCATTTTTATCTATTGATTAATCATTTCCATATATATGCTTCATTACTACTTCTTTTTCTTTGTATATATTTGGAAGGCTTGAACATTAGTGGTTTTGCATTTACTGCCCAAAGAAGTTTTGTTTGCTTTTGGACAGTCACAGAACAATTTGAAGCCTAAGTATAAAACGGTTTCACTTTTGTTCTTCTCATTTATATGTCATACATTACGATAAAGTGGTATCCAATCTTTGGCTTAATTTTTGTAGAACTAGCTATATAATGTTATCCATGTTATGCATATGTGATGCTTTAATTTATTCTTATATGTACTCAGTTAACTATTACATTTCTTCTCTAAGACTGAGTGATAATTTATAGTAGCTTTCTATGAATATAGGCAATGACAGAGGAGAGCCAAGAGGGAATGTTGCCAAGAGTGGTGCTCCACAGAAAGTATTACCAATTGAAATACCCGCTATGCCATTGGATGAGTTAAATAGGTTAACAGGAAACTTTGGTTCAAAGGCTTTTATTGGTGAAGGTTCCTATGGAAGGGTTTTCTATGCAAAATTGAGTAATGGTACTGAAGCTGCAATTAAAAAGCTTGATACTAGTTCTTCGCCTGAACCCGATACCGATTTCACTGCTCAGGTAAAAAAAGTGATATTGTAAAATCCATTGAAGCAATGTTTTGGCTCTTGATGTTGTTACATTGTGGTATGTTACTATGGAATATTGTGCAGTTATCAGTTGTTTCAAGACTCAAGCATGACAATTTTGTGGAGTTGATTGGATATTGTCTAGAGGCAGACAACAGAATTTTGGTTTATCAATATGCAAGTTTGGGTTCTTTGCATGATGTATTACATGGTAGGCCTATAATCATATAATTTAATCGGGAAACGCTACCGACACAGTTTTTAACGCTCTTTCCAACACTCTCTCTTTTGCCGGTTAAAATTCATATAGGTTCCACTATTTTTACATATTTAGTGTTAGTCAGTTTCAAAATAGTACATTGACACATTTGAATGTCAAATTTAATACTACTACTAGAAGAGAGTGTTGGAAATCATGTTACATAAGGTGTTGCTGGAACCTACTTTGTTATGGATATAGTGCTTGTTCCTTGATTGAAACCATTAACCAAGGCTTTTGCTTTTGATCTTGCAGGAAGGAAGGGTGTACAAGGTGCTGAACCTGGTCCAGTTTTAAGCTGGAGCCAAAGAGCAAAAATTGCATTTGGTGCAGCAAAAGGCCTAGAGTTTCTTCATGAAAAGGTTCAGCCTTCTATAGTTCATCGCGACGTTCGATCCAGCAATGTCTTGCTGTTCAATGACTATGAGGCCAAGATTGCTGATTTCAGCTTAACAAATCAGTCTTCTGACACGGCAGCTCGGTTACATTCAACAAGAGTCTTGGGAACATTTGGCTATCATGCTCCAGAGTATACCTTTTAATTTTACATTTCTCGTAGTTTATTTTTGAGATAATGTAATGGTTAATACTGAACTGTCCTTGGTTGAATAAAAAATGGTAGAGTTGACCTATAACTTTATAAAATTTGTCCATTAACATGAAGAGGCTTACTAAACTGTCTCATAATTAATCATAGCCATAACCTTATATGCAAAATGAAGAATATGGTATTTGGACATATAAGTAAACATTATTCTTTTTTGTATTAAAAAGTAATTGAGGTTAATGTGTTTTTATTTTTTATGTTTTGATAATGATCACTTTCATCTTCAGGTATGCCATGACAGGGCAAATAACACAAAAAAGTGATGTTTATAGTTTTGGAGTTGTGCTTTTAGAACTCTTGACAGGAAGAAAGCCAGTAGACCACACAATGCCTAAAGGGCAACAAAGTCTTGTGACTTGGGTATGTCTAATCCCAATTTGATTCTTTTTCTGAGGTTTAATTAACTTAATTGGTTTATTTTCTGTTGTTTAGTCTACTCTTTTGCCAATATGTTTTGTTTATTACTATTTTAGGCAACTCCAAGGTTGAGTGAGGACAAAGTAAAACAATGTGTGGATCCTAAGCTAAACAATGACTATCCGCCAAAGGCTATTGCTAAGGTTTGTTCATTCATTATTTTTAAATGGTTTGTTTGGACAGAGAATTTTTTTTTTTTTTTTCTGTTTTTGTTTTTACTTCCGATTGCAATACTGTAGCCTGCATCACGCCATATCTTTTTGTCTAAAACAATTTTTAATCAGACTTTACTTATCTACCAATTAAATTTCGGATTACCAGAGTCCTTTCCTCCTGAAAACCGGAGGATCAATACCAAAAAAGATTTGTAAAATTATTACTTGTTTTCATTATGTTTTGTGTTTTCAAATATTTGTAAAGGAAATAGTGCAAATAATTTATACAAATCAATAAAAACAGAAAATAATTTTCCCAACTCAACATGGCTTAAATTGAACTAAGATAGTATCCAAAATGTGACTAATCATTTGATGTGGATATGTAGTTGGCAGCTGTTGCAGCACTGTGTGTTCAGTATGAAGCTGATTTCCGGCCAAACATGACCATTGTTGTCAAAGCTCTACAGCCTCTTCTCAATGCAAAACCGGCTGGTGCTGATTCTAATGCTTGACATTGTGATGTGATGTCATCCAATTATTATCAAGAGTCATAAGAATTTTGTGCATAAAGTTGAACTGGATTGCTTGTTCACCAACTCAAAAGGAAATATATAATTTATTTATGTGCTTATAATGCATGATGGTGGTCATGGAAAAAAAATATTCAAAGACCTCTTGAAATATATCCTTGATGTCCTTTTGATTTGCTTAGATTGTGCCAGTACATTAACCGCTGACAGCTGCATTATTACTCGATAATTATTTATTTAAAAATTGTCGTTGCAATGCTTATCCTCCATTTAATACTTGCTAGTATTTTTTTATTTTATAATTATTCAGTTGTATGGTTTAATTGCATTTTTCGTACTGAGTTTTAACATATATTTTTGTCTTTTATTTTTTAAATACGCAGCTTTAATTTTTAATTTTGTCAATTTTTAAAATTGGACGGAACTTTTTTTTAAAACGTTGATGTGGCATTTATTAATATATTAAACTCATGTCAAGTCATATTAAAACAAATATATAAATAAAATAAATATTCTTATTTATATTATTTAAATAAATATTAATTAAAATTATTTTGATAAATAAAATACAAAGGGTTAGATTAGGATCAAATTAAAGAAGAAAGGGTAAGAGAAATCACGTATGAATCCTAGAACACAGTTTCCATAAGAGGATGAAAAATATTGTTTGAAGTATGTAATTTTTGTTAATTTTCTCCTTTGAGCCCACACCGTGTAGTTTAGGGTTTTGATAATTTATTGTTCATATGTTTTTCTTGCTTTTATGCTAATATTTTTGAAATGGTCATAAAAAAGGCAAGAAATGAGATTACGCATATATCACGGTGGATTGTTTATAGAAATGCCTACAAATTATATGTTATGGGTCAAATGGAATAAATGAATTAGGGTTGGGATGTGAGGTTGATGTGTTAAAATTTGTTGAAGAAGTTTAGTAACATGAAGTTATTGACTTCTATGTGAAACATCTATAGTTGACACACCAATTGTAATTAAGGGACGTAATAATGAGGATATTGATGACAATGTTAATGGTATTAACGATAAGGTAATGGGAGAAGAAAATCATTTAATAAGGAAGTTGTTGTTGACATTGAAGATGAATATGAAAGTGACAATGAAGGTGAATCTATTGAGGTTGAATGTAAACTAGCAGTTCAAGGTAATGTTGGTGGTAAAGTTGACGTTGAAGAGGAAAATGATAGTGAATACGTGGATCATGTTGCAAAAAAGTGAAGATGTTAGTGATGCTTATACTGAAAATGATAGTGATTCTGAGGAGAAATGGGATTGGGTTAGTGTGATGCCACAAAAAATAACTAATGAAGTTCGTTCTAATGTTGTTCCAATTGAGAATGTTATGAATCAGGATGCTACTGTGATTACTAATTTTGAAGTTGAGAATGATGATTATGAGATATTAGTTAGACAATGATAAAGCAACTAGGACAAAGTTCCAAAACTTTAAAAGGCTTGAGAGCGACAAAACTTGACATCATACTTTGAGTTGAGGATTGATTTAAAAACTTGACATCCTAGAACACTATTACAACAACACCTTTGAAAGGTTTTGAGGTGGAAGTTCATGACAAATCCCCTTAAATGTTTAGGGGTTGTTCATCACGGATAAACTTGTCAATTGTAGATTGGCGATTCAAGTGGGTAGGTTGTTTTTGTATTATGGCTTAAGATTGAGGGTTGGGGTTATTTTGATCCTTTGTTGTTGAACTTTGTATGGCGATCACACAGGTGGAGTTAGCATAAATTTTACGAGGAAATCATATATAAAGAAAAATAAAATATAATTTAATTTTTAAAATATATTAAAGGTTACCATTAAGTAAAAAAAAATCACAATAATTTTTAATTATATAAAATATAAATTAAAACAACAAGAAATGAAATAAAAATTAGTAATAGTTATTTAGGAAAGTTTATTTTGACAAAATTTAAGGAGTTAAATTCATCTATAATTGTTTTTTTTAATAGACTAGCAATGTCTTTAAGTCAATAAATTTGTTTTGATATCTAGTTACACATTATTTGAAGGTAGCTTACTATAAAAATATATTTATAAAAATAAAAAACTTTTTTGGGTAACTAAGACTGCCTCAACGATGTTTAAGTCTATGTTAGAGACACCGACAGTGTCTCGATAAAAATAAAAGAAACTAAATATGAATTGATTTTTAAGACATTCATTCCATCTGCCATGACTATGTCTATGAAATTTATCATAAATCACCTTGATTGCATTAGTGCTTTTGATCAACCAATTTAATCCATTAATTTATTTTAAAAGAATTAATGCAATAGACTATTTTCTATTACCAAATATTTTCATATTTCTTTAATTCGAGTATCAAATGGCCTAATATATTTTATTTTAGTAACTAAACTAATAATTTGCCCTATAAATACATTATTTTTACTAAACTCTATAAATACATAAATACATAAATACTACAGCATGAGATAACCTTCTAATGAAGTGATCATAGTTGGACTCAGATGTATTAAAAAATGTAAAAAATTGCATTATAAATATGGCTATGGACACAAATAATTACTTACAAAATAAGTGAGGTATAGGTGTAGATATAAGTACCTTGGTACTCACCTCACTCTACACATGAATAAAATATATTTCTATTTTTTATTTATATTAAAATATATGTATATGGATCAAAATATATTTAATTAACTGATGTTGTCAATAAATTTATCTTAAAGTACATAATAGTTTGTGTTATTATTATCATTTTATAATTTTAATTAACTAATACCGTCAAAAATTAATTTTGTAATGAATTAATATGATGTATATTTTTTATACAAGTTTTGGATGATATCAAACTTGTAATTTCATAGTTTTATTATTTGAATGTTTATTATAATATTTACTAATTTAAAATGTTTGGATATGTTAAATACTATAGATTATAATTTTCATAAATCATTAATAAAAAAATTTTGAATGTTTTTTAATTATGATAAATGGTGCAATATTTTATGAATTATTGATTTATTTTAATTAAAATGCATATAACAAGTACAAATAATAAAATTACTATCCACGGATGTACAAAGGACGAGTTATGTCGAGTTTGGTGTGTCATTTGTCTGGTCTCAATATTTGATCGAGTCAAATTTTAAACTCTAACTCGTTCGTTAACTCGATCAAATCCTACGGATTCATTAAAGACTAAAGACTGAGAGAAATAGTAATTCTTTTTTTTTTAGAAAAAACAATTAAATATAAAAAAAATTCATAATAAATCAATATTATTTTACAAACTATAAATTATTAAGTTAATGATTAATTTTTTAAAAAAATGTGAATCGATAATAACTTAAAATAACAACAAAAAATTATCATTTATTCTTAAAATAATTCACAGAATAAAGACGGGTTAGCAGGAGTCTTGTGCACTCCAATTATCCACACAAGAATGGTTCTGGATACAAATAGTTTTTCAAACCACGGGTATTAGAAAAGTATTATAAAATACAACGAGATCTTATTTATTGCCATCTCGAATTTAATCTCCATTCATTTTAACCACCATAGACAAGTCGTAGTAATGATATTTAAACTTATAATTTGAATGAAATTAGTTAATCTCCTAATTCTAGTTTAATGATTTTTGGTCTATATAATTCTAATTAAATTTTAATGATACATATTGTTGTTTTAGAAGGAAATGACTATGTTTTATGCATTTTATTATTTTATTACTATGGTTTTCTTCGTTTGAGAAGACAATCATTTAAAAGAGAAATACGTTGTAGCGAGATTTTACCATGAATCACATGAAGCAAAAAGTATCAAAATATTATTTTGTGAAATATTTTTTCTTTTACTTATTAATATGAAGAAAAATATTTTTGAATCAAACAATTATCTATATTTTTAGTAATAGTGAATGTCAATTTTTTTTTGTCATTCTTTTAAAAAAAACTTCTTTATTAACTAATACTTTTATTTATTTTTTCTATCACATTGGTTCATTTAAAGAGTTTCTCATCAATCTAAAATGAACAAACATTTTAGAAAATGAAAACACAAAATATTTTCACTCAAATGGATAGATTAAAGATGGAAATTAAATATTTTATATTGTTGGATATTTTTCATCTATATTCTTTTTTCAAAAATTTCAATATGCTCTACTTTAAAACTAATATATAAAAATATCCTAATTTTTGTTGATCTTTAGGAGGTTGCAAGTCAGGGATGCGACTTTTAAAAAAAAAAAAATTCTTACTCTTTCAGGAGGTCGCATTCTGAGGATGCGATATTTATTAACAAATAAATTAATAAAATATAATAAAAATAAAAACTAAATTATATTAATAAAATCAAACAAAATACATTAAATAGAAAGAAAAAATACATTAAAGTTAATAGAGTTGAGTAGCTGTGTCAAAGAAAAGAAATTGTTATAATTTTTAACAATTCTCTCCTATTTTGGAGCTTATTGCAAATAAATTAGCAACTTCATCTTATTATTTTGCAACCTAACTCCCTCCTATTTTACTGTCAAATTTATTTGTAAATAAAATTAGCAATTTTTTGCAGTTGACTGCTCCTTATTTTAGGATCAATTTTATTTATTAAAATATAAATTAACATATATATGGATGTTTAAACAATAGAAGACGTTCAAAATGTTTAGCAAGTTCATGTTCTTTGTATGTATGATATACTCAAAATTTATTCTTAACGTCCATTTTATTTATAATATAAATAAATGTATTTTAATTTTTTTTCTCAAAAATTAAATAAAATTTGAGTATATCATAAGCACAAAGAACATGAACATGCTAAATTTGTTGAATGTGTTACATTATTTAAACAACCATACAAATGCTAATTTATATTTTAATAAATAAAATTGACCATACAAAATAGGAGAGAGTTGGTTAGGAGACAGTCAATTGTAAAATAAGAGGAACTCACTAATTTTATTTACAAATAAAATTCACAGCAAAATAGGAGAGAGTTGGTTGCAAAATAAGATGTAGTTTCTACTTTATTTGCAATAGAAAGCAAGATAGGAGAAATTGTTAAAATATTATAGCATGTTTTTTTTATTGACACATCTACTCAACTACATTAACTATATAATTTAGTTTTTTTTTAATAATTTAACATATTGTTAGTTGTTAGAAAAATAACATATTGTTAGTTGTTAACTACATCCTTAAGATACAACCTCTTGAAAGAAAAAAAAGAATTCTTTTATGTGATTTCGTCACCGTCTTACGACATGTTGAAGGTTAACAAAAAAAATAAAATAACATTTTCATATATTAATTTTGGATATATTGATTTTTTTTTTTAAGAATATAGATGAAAAATATCCAACATCATTTTGTGAATATCATGAAAAAGATTTAATACCTTCTGGCATTTCTATAATTATAATGATTTTTTTAATTATATTTATGTGGGTTTGTTTTCTTCCGTTTCTCACGGTGTGGAGTAAACACAACTTATATATTCATGTGATTTAAGAGACTAATGTATTCCCTCTTAGGACTACTCGGTGTAAAAATAGTAAAAATGCAAAGTTAGGTCGATATATTATTTTTTTATTTTGTGTAGATCGGATCAAATTTTAGATTTAATCTGCTCTTTGATCTGATCAAATTTAATAAGTTGTATGTTGATTAAGGATGCGACGAAATTAAGTTGGTCGGGACGCCAAATAGTAATCTTTAATTTTTTTTTTTTGTAAAAAAAATACAATGAAAGTAACTCATAACAAATCATATATGGTTACCACTTGTCAATTCATTCAAGAGTAGTAATTCATAACATTGTTTTACAAACTCTAAATTATTAAGTCAATTATCTCATTGGTAAATAAAATAATAACAAAAAATAATCGTTTATCTTTAAAGTAATTTAGGACGAGACATGTAACCTGATGGGTTACTAGAACCCAATCACTTTTCTATCTTGTCCTTATTTTTTTGTCTTTGTTTTTTTTTTTTTTTGGATCGAGTCAGACCGAACTCATTGTTTAAGGGAAAAGACGGGTTCGTGTGACGGACCGAGTTTTGTATAGCTCTAATTGTTAGTAGGTAATCCTAGTCGAAGAGATTCTCTAGTGACCTAAAGCAAATACTACACCCACATAATAATATTTGGTACTAACAACGATCAACAATGTAGGGTAAAACTCAGATTTGTTCCGACTTTAAGTTTGTAACATCACATTTATGATATAAGGTAAAAATCACAACTAATTTGTTGAAAAGACGTCTCATTGAGTTGAGACGTGTAAGAGTTTATAAATTATCTTTAGTCTCGATTCTAATTCAATATGATATATTTTTTGTGTATAGAAATAGTAGTCTTCAGTCGAGGATAAGGGGTTAAAAAGTATGTCAATCATCGTGCGCAATAGAGACTCTCATAAGTTCGATTCCACAAACGTCAATGATCTAGAGTGGCCCAAAACGATGGTTGTATTGATTGTGACTGATAGGACAACACTTTGTCGTCTACAGTAGTGGAGGTGGTACCTGCAAACACTCTAAGGCTCAAGTCAGTATAAGATTGAATGAAATCGAAAGTTTATGATAGACTGTATATACCTTAATATTAATTGTAGAGACAATACTGTTTATAGTGCAGTGTCAGATCTTACTGATAAAACAACGTCTATATTATTGTGGCACAATTTCCATCTTATGTCTCTCTACATGTTACGATTAAGACTAACCAAAGATGACATGTCTCCACAAACATTAAAACATAAAATATTTGGGCCTCTAAATATTATTCACGAGGAGTTGGACCATAGCACCATCCTCATGGGTGCTTTTATTTCTATTTTGTTTTTGGAGAAACAACAACTGAACTAATATTGTTTTATTTTAGGGTAGTTATATATGACACCCATCATTTCTCTATATTCATCAACATCTCATAGTTCTCTATCTCTCTTCATATCATATTTATTATATCATTCTATTTATTTCTCTTTCTCTCTTCATATCATATTTATTATATCATTCTATTTATTTCTCTTTCTCTCTTGAGATGTAAGGGTGTCATAAATATTTTTTTCTTTATTTTATGAGTTTAATTTTTATGTACGGTAAGTGTAAATTTTTTTACGTAGTCAACACATGATGATCAATTATATAGGCGATTTTAGACGTAGTTATGATAAAAATCAAGTCAAACATTACTTATGATCTAACTAATATGATTGATTAGAAGTGTAAAATTTATTCACATTGAACACATATAAATTAAATTCTTATTTTATTTTGCTTTGTAATTTGGGACTAAGTATTTTATTTTTTTACAGATTTTGGTTGATAAAGTAAAAAAAAAAAAAAGAGAATAATGGGCTTTGTTTTGTTTTGTTCTTCGTAAATTTTAACCGCGCCTCATAAATCGAGCAACCATCGGCATTTCAATTTCAATTCCCATTTCGATTTCCATTACCAATACACCAAATCCTTTCTCTCCCTCATTTTCTCCACAAATATATATAAATTCATTCATTCATCTCACACACGCAGTCGCTCGCTCCCACACACACCTCCAAATCTCATCGTCTCCGTTTTCCATCGTCATCCACCAAAAACCCTCACCGAAACACAATTCTCGATCGCCGTCGCCTCTTCATCTCCGCCGTCAGTTTCATTCACCATTTCGATCTACTTCCTCTTCACACTTTCGATTAGTATTCGTTTATTATTTTGCGCTTATTTACTTTCGTCTATCCGATTCTTATCAATTTCGCAGAGTCCGTTACGAATTGACATGAACGCTGTTACAATCGCATAGTATGAAAATGCCAGGAATAGCGCACATGATTGAACAATTCACTAATGCCTCATCTACGCCGTCGAATTCACTTTCCGTTAATGAATTTTGGTCTAACAATTGTGGCGACGTTAGCTACAATCAGCTTCAGAAGGTATTCGATTCTTTTTTATTTATTTTCTTACATATATATATTTTTTTAGTTTAAGATTGCTGCTAGATCACTGTTTTGTGTTGATTATTGTGTAAATGGTGATGATTTGTTTGGCTTTGTATTGGATCCTTACAGTTGAACTGATTTTTGGATTTCTTTCTAGGGGTTTTGTTTTGATGTATCATTCTTAGACGCAATGTGTATATTTATGTATATTTATGTTTGATAAATGTCATTCAGTTTATTCCTCATAGTAGTGCCTGATAAAGGTTATGGAATAAAAAACCCTGATTTGCCCAAGTACTTTTCTAGTAGCATTTTGTTTTTAGTTTCCCATATTTACCTTTTTTTGCAATGGTGTGCACCCACCAGGGTTTACATTAATGATACTTTTAGCTGAGTCAATCTGTCAGTGTCAATGATTTATCTTACAGTGAAGTACACAAACTTCAGAATGGTAGTACTTATAGGTGTTGACACATGTCTGCGTTGGATACATTGGATAGCCTGGCTTGTACTTTACAATTTTCCATTTTCAAAATTTAGATATCAATATGGATAGGATACCACAGTAACCACATAAATACTGTTATTTGACTTCATTAATTAACAATGACAAATATTGACTATTGAAACATTCATGTTGCCAATAATTTTTGTTGTGCTGATGTTGATTTTTTATTAATCTTACATGTTATACTCCTGCTAGGGGCCATCCTTGTCTTGTAATTTTGAAATATGGCCTTATTACCTCGTCTATTTCGTACTGTAGTCGTGTCTTTGTCATATCTGTGCTTCTTATCTTATCCATGTTTGTTCAAAGTTGCTGGAATATAGGGGGAGGAAAAGGAAAGTGTATCCATTGAAGAATTGATATTAAATGACAATGATTTGTTTCTGACCTAGGTCATGTTGCATATAGTATGCTGTTCACTTGATCAAATTGCAACTTAGTTCTTACATTCTTACCTTGTCTCTTATTCTGCGGTTTATGTTATTTTGATACAGTTCTGGGGTGAATTGTCACTGCAAGCTCGGCAAGAACTCTTGAGGATTGACAAGCAATCCCTTTTTGAGCAAGCTCGTAAAAATATGTACTGCTCTAGGTGCAATGGATTGCTTCTTGAAGGATTTTTGCAAATTGTTATGTATGGGAAATCTTTGCAGCAGGATGGGGCGGGTGCTCAATTTCCTTGCAACACACTTGGAGGTTTGAAAAAGCAAAATAATGGTGGATCAAGCATTTTAAAAAGGTGCCAAGATGAAACTCAAGATCCTTCTGTCCATCCTTGGGGAGGTCTGACCACAACGCGTGATGGTTCATTAACGCTTATGAACTGCTACGTGTATTCAAAGTCTCTAAAAGGACTGCAAATTGTAAGTGAAGCACATTTACATTGGATCCTCACACAATTCTTTTCCCTCTTTGGTGGCTAAACACTTGCTCTTGTTAGGTCTTTGATGGGGCACGTTCTAGGGAGCGGGAAAGAGAACTGCTTTATCCCGATGCTTGTGGTGGGGCAGGCCGTGGTTGGATTAGCCAAGGAATAGTGAGTTATGGCAGAGGCCATGGAACAAGAGAAACATGCGCCTTGCACACTGCCAGACTTTCATGTGATACACTGGTAGATTTTTGGTCAGCGCTGGGAGAGGAGACTCAATTTTCTCTTCTAAGGATGAAGGAAGAAGATTTTATTGAGAGACTTATGTACAGGTGTTTATTTGTATATTCCCTGCACACTATTATGCATTAGACAAGTAAAGATTGTTATAGTGGAATAATAGCATAAATTTTGATACTAGAATAGAATAAGTCATACAATTGAAACTGGTACACAAAGAATGACAATCTGTGATCTACCTCTGAACATGACTATCATGATAGGGATCCGAGTTATCTATTTTTTGTCCCTAACATGTCAGGTGGAAAAATGAGAATTATTTTAGTTGTTTGATATTTTTACCATTCATATACAAGTGATCTGTAATTAACTTACTATCTGGTGGATTCTAGGATAATGAAGTTGCTGGTTTGTTGCTAAAACACGAACAGGGAACTCTATCATAGGCATTGAACTGGAAAATTGTTTAATGCAGTAAATGTAGAGTAATATGTCCTATCAATAGAGTCGGAAGTTGGAAAAGTTTATATTAACATCATTCTGTCAGATGTGTAGGAAATATTTTAGTGATTCATGGATATTTAAGCTAAACATTTAGAACAATATCAATGATAGAATGTAGGGGAGAGAGATGCGTATTATGTCTGTCATTGATGTGACGTGTCTTCAGTTCTTTGTTGAATACACTTACTTTCTGTATGCTTTGATGTGGTCTGAGAGCTCACAGATCCAGGGATCAACTGAGGGGTGGATCTACTGGATCACATTCCTTGCCTGAACCCATCTGATAATGAAGGTTTTGTTCTGATTTTTGCTTATGATAGTTTAGATAATGCACGATAAGAAAATATTACCCAAAATGATTCAGACTGTGATAGGACAGCCTTCACTTATGACATAGTGCCGACTAGGGACATTTGGGCTGGATAAATGAGTAGTTTAACTAAGAAATGATGATTTTGTTGGAGATAATTACATACTTAAGAGACTTTGTTTGTTTACTATAAACATGGACAAATATATAAAAAAAGGACTATGCTATACAATTGTCATACAAATTTCGAGAAGATAAGTTAGCAGATAAAATATTATCAGTATTGAGATGCAGTTGGTTTGTAAGGGGATTTGTTGAAAGGTAACACAATGAAGTAAGTATAATGAAATTCTTAATTAATGGGCCTTGCGTTAAGAATGTCAAAGAAATAAAGCGAAGCTTAATGCTCTATCCTGTTTACTTCAAATTTCCTACATTGTATCTGGTGCTGCTGTCTATCATAGAGTGGGTCTTCATTCCATTAGAGAAATGAATTTCTTTTGATTCTTTAGCCAAATCTTTTCCAACATATTGCTTTATTTCTCTTTCAACTATATAAAGGCAGTGCTACTCCTTTATGCCTAGCATGATTTAATTCGTTTTCTCATCCTTTGAAACATGATTTGGAAATTATCTACAAGGCAGTGTTATAATATCTGTTGAGGTCTTTCTTTCCCTGTACTCATACATAGTCATATGTTTTTTAAGTATGTTTTATGCTTTCATCTTACTAATAAGTTACTATTTATCTATCAGGTTTGATAGCAAGAGATTTTGCAGAGATTGCAGAAGAAATGTTATTCGAGAATTCAAGGAACTCAAGGAACTGAAACGCATGCGCAGAGAACCTCGTTGCAGCAGCTGGTTTTGTGTTGCTGACTCAGCCTTTCAGTATGAGGTATGACTTTCATAATTCTATGCTGCAATATTAGTTTTGGTTGAGATTTTAGGGATTCTATCCTGTAAAATCAGTTTTGATTGAGATTTTAGGGGAAGAGTCTATGCAGTATCATTGCTGTGAAAATATTGTTTTTATCAAGCTACCATTGACAACTTGAGTAGATATATAAAAGTTCATCAATTTGCTTTCATCAGGTATCGGATGACTCAATTAAAGCTGATTGGCGTCAGACATTTCCGGATACTTTGGGAACCTACCATCACTTTGAGTGGGCTGTGGGCACAAGTGAAGGAAAATCGGACATTTTGGATTTTAAAAGTGTTGGATTGAATGGATGTGCCAAAGCCAGCAGCCTGGATCTTGGTGGTTTGAGTGCATGTTTCATCACTCTCCGAGCTTGGAGATTAGATGGACGTTGTACTGAACTTTGTGTTAAGGCTCACTCGTTGAAAGGTCAGCAGTGTGTACATTGCAGATTAATTGTAGGAGATGGTTATGTCACAATTACGAAAGGGGAAAGTATCCGAAGATTCTTTGAGCATGCTGAAGAGGCAGAGGAGGAAGAGGTAATACAAGTTTCAGTGTGGAAATTAACTTCCTTGCTTATTATCCATAATTAATGTGATTTTGATAATTATTTATGAGGAATTTGTCAGACAAGGTTTCATATGTTATTATATATAATGTGTGCTTCTAGGATGATGATTCAATGGACAAGGATGGAAACGAGATTGATGGAGATTGCTCTCGTCCCCAAAAGCATGCAAAAAGCCCTGAACTTGCACGGGAGTTTCTGCTAGATGCTGCTACTGTTATTTTTAAGGAGCAGGCATGTTTATCATTAGTTTTATTTTCCCATGGCTATCTGTCTTGTTCAACAGCTGACTGTGTTATCCTTTCAGGTTGAAAAGGCTTTCAGAGAAGGAACAGCACGCCAAAATGCACACAGCATATTTGTTTGTCTTGCACTAAAACTGCTGGAGGAACGAGTGCATGTAGCATGCAAAGAAATCATTACATTAGAAAAGCAGGTCTTAGTTATTATGAATTTTAGAGAAGAACTTTTGGGGATTAATTGAAAGAACTCTTGCCTTTTTTTTTTTAATTACACTTACTA
Source organism: Cicer yamashitae (assembly GCA_037974755.1). NCBI lineage: Eukaryota > Viridiplantae > Streptophyta > Magnoliopsida > Fabales > Fabaceae > Cicer > Cicer yamashitae. The sequence goes on from JBBPBQ010020321.1 coordinate 55,615,939, forward strand.
AATCCCAATTGTATGGTTTTGTCTACAGATGAAACTTCTTGAAGAAGAAGAAAAGGAAAAACGCGAAGAAGAAGAGCGCAAAGAGAGGAGAAGGGCAAAGGAAAGGGAGAAAAAACTTCGGAGGAAGGAAAGATTAAAAGGAAAGGATAAAGACAAAGAAAAAATATGTTCTGAATCAAATGATATTCTTGGTTCTTCAGAAATCTCAATAGAAGAATTGTCTGCAGCTGCTGATATGGAGCAAAATAATCTTATTAGTTGCAGGAGTTCAGTTGTTGAAACAGATGAAGCTAATCTTCTGAGGGACGATTCTCCTAACATCCAAGATGCAAAGTTCTCTAGTGAGTATGATACTTTGAGAACACAACACCTCTCTGATGATGATTGTGAAGAAGAAAATTCCAATACAAAAGACGAGACAGGTCAGCAGTCTTCGGTTGAACAATCAACAACTTCTTATCAGAGACTGAGATGCAGGAAGGAATTTCAATTGGATGATATGCCTATGAAGTGGTCTGACAGACGCCGATATGCCGTTGTTTCAGACAATGGTGCGGTGGTTGGCAGAACCGAGTCAAGACATCATGGAGAGAGTTTTTTGACATCATCTAGGGCTGTTATTGGATTGAATAGGCAATCAAGAATAGGTGTTCCAACAAAACCCAATGGTCGAAATGTCAGTCCGAAGTATGGCGAAAAGTTTTACAGTCCCAAGAACCGGATGAATGACAGATGTGATATTCATTCTTGCAGCTGTAGTCCAACTAGTGAATATAAGATAAAGGTTGAGCAACATTCTCCTATGACAAGAGTTGGTCGGGAGACAAAACCTGCCTGTCATTCTGAATCTGCTAAGCAGTTTTATCGTGGTAATAAGTATAATCAAGTAGACTATATGCATGAGAACAATGGAAGAACCAAAAGCAAAAACATTTTAGGGAACTATCCCAGCAGAGATTTGTTTCAATCAAAAAAGGTTTGGGAGCCTACGGAATCTCAGAAGAAATATCACCACAGTAATTCAGACTCTGATGTTATTTTGAGGTCCACTAAAGTTCAAGAAGCTCAGCCGCATCCGATCAAGTCATCTATTAGGGAAATTGTTGATTCAGGTGAAAATGATTTTGAGGATGAAGGCTGTCAAAATGATTTTCATGTTAAAGCTGATGGTTCTTGTAGCTCTACAGAAATTGCTTATGAGGAACCTGGAATATGCCCAACTGAAGGCTCTTCCTTGAATAACTCTTCTGATCCTACTCAATGTAGCACTTTTAGTTCTGACAACTGCTCGTCGTGTCTAAGTGAGGGTGATAATAATACAACCTCATCAAACCATGATAATCAAGAATCCTCAACCACATCAGATTCTGAAGATGTTAGCCAACAATCTGAAGTTAGAGATAATTCAGCTTGCGTGGAAAAAGCACTATCTGATTGTCAAGAAGTTCCCATGGAGAGTAACCAGAATGCAAATGGTGAGACTTTGGTCAGAAGTTCAAGTTCGCTGATCGGTCGATCCTTGGATGGAACAAGAAGTGGTGCATCAGGGAATTTTGCTGAAATTGCCCAAAATTTTGATAATGGTTTTTCGACCACTAATGTGTGTTCTCAACCTCAAAGCATGCTTCCCGCAGTGTCAAACCAAAATATTCAATTTCCAGCGTTTCATGCTCCTTCAACAATGGGTTATTTCCATCAAAGTCCAGTTTCATGGCCAGCAGCTCCCACAAATGGGTTGATGCCCTTCCCACACCCAAATCATTACTTGTATGCTGGCCCCCTTGGATATGGCTTAAATGAGGACCCACACTTTTGCTTGCAGTATGGTGCCTTGCAGCAACCAGCACCCTTGTTTAACCCTGCCATTCCAGTTTATCAGCCAGTTGCCAGAGCTAATGTCTTAAATGTAGAGGAATGGACACGAGTTTCCAAGCCAGCTTCCTTGCAAGAGCATATTAATGGATCTATTGCTGAAAGGGCTGTTTCATCTGGAACTAATTCCAAAAAACCAGTGTTCAGTGGAGAAGTTAAACATGATCGTTCTGCCAAGTCACAAGAGAATAACAGTGACTTTTCCTTGTTTCATTTTGGAGGGCCTGTAGCCCTCTCAACAGGTTGTAAATCGTCTCTTGCATTTTCAAATGGCGATGCTGCTGATGATTTTAGCTTGAAAAGTTCAGCAGATCATGCCGAAAAGGTCCATACATGCATTAAGAAAGAGACCACCACCATGGAGGAATACAATTTGTTTGCCGCAAGTAATAATTTAAGGTTTTCAATTTTCTAAAATGATAAAGTGAGAAGTATAAGGTGGCTGTTGCTGAATCCAGTCCCTATCTTCATATATGATAATGGAGGTTTGAATACTTTGTAATTCGGTAAACAATAAGCTTGCTCTAGCAATTTTCATTTTAGCCAATAGCTTGATTAGTTAATTGTTGCCCAATTTGAGTCGATTTTTTTTCTTCGTTGTAGCGAAAGATTGAGAGTGTTGGTATTTTAAAGGGTTTTTTCTTTACTATTTTGTGTGAAGATATAATCAAACCCAAAGTTTCATTGAAACATTTGTTTACTTTGCAGTTCCTTTTTTTTTTTTCCTATGTTGAAACAAAATTGTTTTCATAGTGAAAGCTTTGTTGGAGTTTTTGGACGGACATTATCATTAGATCGAAGTGTTAGCTTGAATCAGGTTAATGATTTTTCTCTGTTGGAGAAGTGCTCCAGTAACTGAATTCAAATTTAGGTCCTTTCATGTGAATCTCACATGATTAATTTTTACTTTTGCCAAGTATTATGAAATCTGATGCCCATAGTGTGGTCTCGTACATTTTTATTGGGAATATGATGTGTAGATTGGAAGTGATTCCTATAGATTTTAACCCGACTCGCTCATATATGCTGCGTTTCCTTTCCTTTTGTCCGGTGCTTTTGCCTTTCTGAGAAGTTTAAAGAGACGAGGTTGAAATTAAAGAGACGGAGAAGAAACATTATCCCCATATTGATAAACTTGAGCACATGATGAAGTTAGTGATTGAAGTTGATTTTCGTAATAATACTATACGCTAGATAAAGATGCTTAATTAATAGAGAAAACTTAGCACATGTGATGATATTGTGGAATTTTTAGTACAAGATAGTGTTATTTACCATTTTGGTTGACGAAATAATTCAGGTATGCTTTAGTGAATATCTTTCTGATGTTGGAATGTCTCATGCTCTCCTACAAAGCCAAAAGCGAAGTAGCCAATGAGTGCTTGATAGCAACTGGATCTAGCCTTGTTTACTTAGTTTTATTGTTCGTCAAATATTGTCATTTTCACCAGCTGCACGAAGCTTTTCATACTAATTTTGGGAATTTGTTTCGTTTTAATTAATTGGTGGTGTGAGCAGTTACATTGTGGGTAAGCTTTAATTTTACTTGTTTTTATTATTATTTTAATTTTTTCTCCACAATGTGGGGAACTATTTGAAGTTATTTTTTTTATAATAATTATTTTAAGTTTTTAAATTCTTGTAAGAGTGAATTATGAATTTTAGGTTGCCTTGAAGTGGGTGTCATCATGAGAATGCATCTCAAGACAATATTCCTAGTCAAAAAGTTTTCTCGAGGTCTCTTTTATACCAAGTATAATTAGAACCACATTAAGTCTGTTTGCTTGCACCATAAAAAACTTCATAGCATGGTGGATTAGAAGCTCAAAGTTATAGCTTTTGCACCGATTGTTCTTTAGGATTTGAAATTGAGCCAAATCTAAGCGATTTAAACATATGCTAAGTTGGTAGCTAGTTAATTTTAGGAGTCTGAGGCAATATGTTTCTTGTGAGAAATAAAAATGATCCCTACTACAAAAAAACTATTGTCTCATATGTGCATGTGATTACGTGAAGTTTAATAATGATGCTTTGTTAAATGAGACTAAGATGGATGATTGATGGTTAGGTTTTTCAAGGAGCATAAACGAAGATTTTTTAGTAAACTATAGTAATTAGGGTCTTTTTAACTCTAACGTAGTACAAAATGTCTATTTGAAGTAAACATCTCTAAGTTTTATAATACTATATCTGGTCTTATTTATAAGAGAAAAAAATAAAACATCAAAACTAATGTACTCATTAATTATTTTAATTTTTAATTATTTTTATCTATATACCCTTATTAAATTTGTGAGACATTAAATACATATTAATAATATTAAAAAGACAAATATATTAAATAAGAGTATAACAGTAATTAAAAAATACACATTTAAAGTTGTAACTTTTTCTTATATAATGAACCAAAAAATTCTTCAAAAATTCTCATGGAGTAATTTATTTAAGAATCAAAGAATTGTGTTAGTTTGATACGAGTCTACGACCAACATGGGAATCCAAGATATATAATCTGAAATCAGAGCACATAATGTTGACATGCGTTTGATAGTCCTGTTCTTCTACTGTTCCATTTTGTGACTTATTGAAATTCTTTACTTGTTTGTACGGTTCTACTTGTACCAAAATCATTCTAAATTCTAATGCTTGTAATAAGAGTATTGTTCAGACCCAAGTGAAATTTTTTCAAAGTGCCAGCAGATTGTATTTTTAAGAACAAGAGTTATAAGGAGTGAAAAAATTGGCACGCTTCTAAATATAATCCTAAAAGGTTTGTTCCAAGAGATAATTTTAAAAGTTTGGCTAGAATGATTTATGGGCTTGAGATATTCTTGGAGGAGAACTTGGCAAATATTTTCAAAAGGAATTGTTTGAGCAACATTGATAAATGATAACTGTATCCGAGAGTTTGTAAAAAATAAAGTGTCTTGGAGATGATTTGTTCAAGGAGTTAGCAAATGTCATTAAGAAAATGTTACGGAGAAAAGAGCATAAAAGTTGACATGAGTTTCATTAAAGTTAATAGGTTTCATTAAAAAGTTAGGAGAAGTTGTTGAAGACTTAATTGGAGTGGTATCATGAATAATCATAGAAAAGATTTGATTGATGACGATTAAAGTGCTTTAAAGAAGTGTCCAAATTACAAGTCCTTCAAACAGCCGGTTTAAGGTATATAGTTAAAGAGAGAAAAAAATCATGAACTTTTAAAAAATTGAAAAAAATAAAAAGCCAAACATCAATAGTTATCAAACAGAGAGTACTAAGCAAATTATTACAAATGATTTTTGCTCTCCAGAAAGAAAGAAAAGAAAAAAAACTACTAAATGAATTGAAAATGTTTTGGTGCAAACACTTTGTTTTGCAGCTGTGGTTTATGGATAACATTCACAATTCACATCATATGAGATCCTATATGGGAACAAAGAGCATAACATGCAATAGGTGCCAAAACCAAAATACTGGTATGAACTTGTGCAATCATCGAAGTTACATACATGATACATGTAAGGCAAAATATTTTATCAAAAAGTATACAATCTCATATGAAAGTCCAATCATAAAGCATAAAACCATATGAAAGTTCAATCAAATTGCATGTTCAGAAGAATCTACACTAGTTTTTAAGTCCTAGATCTGATCAGAACAGCTAAATAAAAGTCAGGTTCATCGACAAATTCAGCCACTTCAAAGGAATAAGCAGATGCAACACTTTGTAAAATTGTTCTGTCAGGAAGGTCAGAAACTACTACTTCCGGGTACTGTTGTCGTTGTTGTTTCAGTATTTCTCTCCCTTGGGGATGACTGATAATCACCCTTCCACCTACGAATCAAAACCAAAATGAAAAAGAAATCATCATGAGAGCACTAAGTGCGTGTTTGGAAATGCCACACATCAACGAGGGGTGCGGTGGATGAGTGAAACTAGTAGTTGGAGCTACGCGACATCGAAGTGAAATTTGTTTCCAAAAACACGCATAATGAATATTATCAAGCAAGGAAAAATATATGGAACATTAAGAAAACCCATTAAATTGGCCACATAACCAAATGTATATGGTGCACTTTCTACATACAACTAGTGGAAATAAAGTTACATATTCAAATGTCATCTCATAAATTAACAGTTGGGATGTAACAAGACGTATAGAACCATATTGAGGTGTGTTTTCCACAAACAAATTTCTTGTCTCGAAGTAAATACTGCTCAAAACTTCAGGAAAATAGCTATTACAAGAAAGAAACACATTGCACAGAGCTTCATCAAAGGCAAAATTTGAGACACGTGATGCATGAAGAAGTAAATAGAATGACTGCTTACATTTGAATGAAGTTCATATCATATATATATTGATCCATTTTAGACTGTGTTTTAAAAAAAAGGCAGCAACTACGATTTAGGCTGCTACATTAAAAAATTGTCACCACGATAGCTACTGAGGCACATTAACTGCAACTCTCTACAATATCAAGAATAACAATGCAGCCGCGACAATGATTTAAGACCTTGTGTTAAGATTGATTTTCTAAGTTATGATAGACTCTTATTAAAACAAGTTTAAAGTCACGAAAAAATCTTTGTAAAAGCTTCTACAAGCTCAAGAAGTTCAATAAGAGCTCATGAAATTAAGAAGCAGAAACTAATTTCACTTGGATGTCGCGTAGCTCCAACTATTTAGTACAATATATTGTGACATAGTGGGACACTATAGCACAATGCTTAGCTAAATTTGAACAAACAGCTATTTTTTGCAATCCGCAATTAACAACACGACTAAATGGGCATAAAGATGAATAAACAATTAGCTATTCCAAGAGAAAACTGATAACAGAGATTCCAAAGCAGAGAAGAAAAACTCACCAGGTGAAGATTTTTGAGCCAAAGAACCAAGAATATCTTCAAGTTTAAACGGCAAAGCAGGCAAAAAATAAAGAAAGACAGCATCAAAAGGAGCCCATTTATGTGGAACAATAGTAACCTCACCTTGCCAACACTTAATATTATCATATTTCTCAATAATAAGAGCCAATATCAAAAGAGAGTCATGCAAAACAAGCAAAGATTTGAATTTAGAACAAGCAACCAAACAATCAACAAACTCTTCAGAACCAGTTGAAATCAAAACCCTTGAATTCTCATCAAGTTTTCCGGCGGATATAATTCGGACAGTGTTTGGTCCAGTATAGTCGAGCAATGACCAATCCTTGTCGATGATTTCTTCAACAGGAACATAAGATGCGTTTTCTTCGGGGAATGAAAGTGGGGTGTTTGAGTCGGTGGATTGAAGAAAAATGGTAAAATTGGATTTTGGTTTGAGGGAAATGGAAGTGCTGGTGAGTCGGGGGTAGTGGAAATTGGGTTTAGGTTTGGTTTGAAAACGGAGGCAGAAATTGCATTGTGGTGGTGTGAGAGTGAAGGAAGCTAAAGAAGATGAATTCATGGAAGAAATGAAAAGGGTTTTATAGGTTTAGGGGTTGTTGGAGATTGAAGAGTTAATTACTTGCATTTGCTGCACTTTCAAGTTTCAACTGTTATGGGATAGGTTCCAGAGTGGAAACGGAAAACACAGGGGAACTGAATTCGCTGCTTCACATACTTACAACTCTACACCGTTGGATTTAAATTCACGGTTGAAATTGTTTCGCACAATAAAATTGTAATTTGAACCGTTGAGATGAAATACAGCTTTGAACTGTGTAGCTATAATTGATTACTGTATATATAAATTAAATTATTAAAATAAAGATAAAATGTAATTTTTACTTTATTTTATTTACTTATAATACATTGTCACTTTTTATATATATTTTTTATTTATTTTCTTAAAATTCAAACATGTTACTATGAAGAAAAATATTCATCATCTTCATTATATTCTCTCTTACTTTCATTTTCGTTTAAATTCAAAATTAAAAACTTCAAATATTCAAATAACTTTAGTTATTTTTGCGGTATTAACCAAAAAGTATGTAACTTAAAATTATTCTACTATCTTTTTCAAAAGTTATAAATTTGTTCTTACATATTTTAAAATTTTCACTTTAAAGCTTATAATTTTTCAAATGTCACTTTCTATGACTCTACAAGGGCATAAGTCTTTTTGTTTTGTTTTGTTTTTTTGTTTCTTTTCATTCTTTTTATATTTTTCTTAGGTTAGGTCTATATTCTCTCATATTTTTTTGTTTTTCCTTTATTTTCATAAAGTTTTAACATAAAGAAAAAATTAAACTCATATTTAAATCTTAATTACTTTACTCATAAAAAAATCTTGATTACTTTAAAATTCAAATAACCTTGTATGCTAGGAGGCACTACTTTATGAGTTTATGTTTATGTCAATGTTATTAATGCTTCCTTCAAGTAAACTTTAATGTATTCATATTATAATAACGAGCAAGGCACGAATGTGAGTCCTTGATTATTTTACTAAGATCGATATTATTATTAAGGGTGTAACAGGTGGATTGATAGAGTTTAGTTTTTTACGAAAAATAAATTTAAATCAATAAAATTTATACCGATTGATTTGATTTGGTTTTATTTGTTTTTATGATTGGATTTGAACCAAACTAAACCGACGATATACATGTTGTTGTTGTTTTTGTTTGCATGATTGGATTTTAAAAAAATAAAATTATAATTTTTTTATTTTTTTGTCATAATAAAAATAAAAAAACAAGTGCTGCCACTTTAATTTATTTCTCTAATATATAATTTTGAATAACTACAAACTCATAATTTAATCCTCTAAAAGACTAAAACACAATATGCAAGAATTTAGAATAACATAGTGCAATAATAGCCCAAGTTAAAATACAAAACAGGGCAGTAGTAATGCCAAATTAAACCATAATTTAATTGTCTAGATTCTGAATGATAATTTAAATTACAATACAAAATAAATAGGCAACGACAACAGTCCAAAGTAGGCACAGTAGCCGTCTACTCGAATGATACAAATTTTGAAATAAAATGAAATAAATAAACAGTTAGAAATTATAACATTAAATTTATCTCCAACTTAAATAGATCAAAATAAATATAACCTTAGATTGCATTCTTCATTCATGTCTTAGATTGCATTCTTCATTCATGTCATGCCATCGATATTAACTCCAACACTAGTAATACATAATCCAACAATTTCTAAAATTTAAAACACACAATTCACAATATCTTTGCTCTTATCATTCCCATACATCTTAGTAAAACAAAATTCAATGCAATCATACTTATAACGGGGATCTAGAAAAACAACAACAAACAAAAGATAGTTTATAACAATATTACTATCCCAATATTTGTTAAACTTCACTTGCATATTTATTGTCATCGTGCTTAGCTTTTCATCCTCACTATTAGTCTATTTCTTTAATGACTTTTGAATGTTACACAACTTTTTGAAAAATGTATTAGATGTAACATGCAATGAACCAGAAAAAGAAAGTGTTGCATCATAAAAGATCTTTAAAAAGTTCACAAACACATGTGCATGCTCCCAATCAAAATGATTAGGAATATCTACTTCTTCACTAGCAAGAAACACAACAAATGAATTATCTTGATATCGAAGCCGATTAAATGCCTTTTCATATTTTACAGCAACTTCTAACATCAAATAGATAGAGTTCCAACGAGTTCGAACATCAAGAGCTATCATTACCTTACTATCTATATTACACTATTTTGCGCACTTTTTAAAATTACTAGCAAGCTTCGTCGGAGATGTCTTAACAAACTTGCAGGAAACCCTTATCTTTTTAATAGATGAGTCAATGATAGTTAAATCATCACTAACAATCAAATTCAAAATATGAGTGCCACATCTCATGTGTATGAACTCCCCCTTTAACAAACTACGATCATTTCAATCATTCATCCCTCTAACTAAGTGTATATCATTGAGTGCGAAGATATCAAACTAGGGTTTGAGATATGACTTAACTTAACAGGTCTGATTGTTAAATAAACAATATTTTTGTCTTATTGGGTTAGATTTTTATGTAAAATATATATATATATATATATATATATATATATATATATAAATATATATATAAAAGAAAATGAATTGTGTTGGTTTGGTTCGGTTTTTATTGATTTTTATAACTAAAATTTGATACCTGAACCAATAATTTTCGGTTTATATTGGTTTAATTTGATTTTTTACCCGAACAAAAAATATTAGGTAATTTTCGGATTGGTTTGGTTTGGAAGTTCTGGTCGATTGAATTTATTTTGTCCACTTACACCATAATTATTATAGTATTAAACTATTAAACATTTATTATTATAAAATATTATTTAATTTTAAGAAATACGATTCAAATATGATACTTTCTTTTACACATTCAAATAAAATATTTATATATGCTCTCATGTGTTGTAAAAACATTATATTTAATATATATATATATATATATATATATATATATATATATATATATATATATAGATGATAGATAAATATTAACGTATAGAAAAATCAAATATAATTTAGTATAAAATGTTATTTAAATTTATAAATATTTTTATTGATCGGTGATAAACATTTATTTCGTGTATAATTTATACGGTAAATATAATAAATTTATTATAATATTCTTTAAATTTTTATCTATGAAATTTCAAGATACACGCTAATAATAAAATATATTTTTTGTCTCCTTAACTTATGTGATAAATGTTGATATTATTAGGTTAGATATCTTTTCTCAGATTAAAATCCGAACCTATTTTTCTCTCATCTAATTGATCCATACACAATTATCTTTTGCGTTACTGATCAGTGAAACATATTTTCCACGTATATAACTTATATAGGAAATGAAAATAAGTGGAATAAAATCTACTTCAAAATTTTATTAAAAAATATTCAAAAGAAAAAATACTAATGAAATACAATTGTCAAATGTATGGTTTATTTACTAAGTTATAATTACTATATTATAATTTTCTTTAAGTTCTTTAAGTTTTTATCTATAAGATAATTAAGTGACGCACCACTAATAAAATATATTTTGGTCATTTCACTAATTGATTTGTGGAAGGCGATTTTTTAATAAATTGATTAACGATAAATATTTTTTATTTATATATTTTTTAAAAATAGAGAAGAGAAAATTATTATTAATAAGAGTGACACTAATAACTATTTAATAATTGTCCCACATATAATTTGAACTCTGTCTCTTGAGGTTATAAATTCAAACTCATATCACTTGTTAATGACAAATATTTGTTCAATTTATAATTATTATGATATAGTAAATTATAATTATTATAAGATAATTTTCTTTAAATTTCTATTCGGAAGGTATGTAGGATACACAATATTAATGAAATATGTATTTTTCTTTTAACCAATTTTTTGTGGATTTTTTTATAACTAATTGAGCAGTACCAAATACTTGTCTCATGAATAATTTATGTAGTAAATTAATAAATTATAATTCGAGTATTATAATTATCTTGATGAATTTTTTAAGAGATATTCAAGACACGCACCACTATTAATGAAATACATATATTTTTTTTTAATTAATTGATTCGTAAAAGACAATCTTCTAACTAATTGATCAATGAATATGTGTCTCGCGTATGATTTATCCATAAAATTATAATTAGAGTATTGTAATACTATTTAAATTTTAAGTGAAAGACATTCAATACACACTAATAATAAAATACATATTTCTCTTTCAACAAAACTGTTAATGAAAAATCATATTTTAACAAATTATTATATTAAATAGTTTGTATTTAATAATTTATAAACTGTTTGATATAAAGGGGGATAACAAATTTTGAGTGAATTTTCTTCTTTTAAGTTTATCATTCATTTAAACTATTTTTTTTAATAAAATTCTAACCCTTTTATTTTTTATTGACAAAATAATAATAAAAGTTTCATTAAATTATCCTTAATGGTTTTTTAACTCAATTAATTATTCAATATTGTTATTAATTAATTAAATTGAATTTTCTTAAATATTTTTGCAATTTATTTAACTCAAATAATTTAATGCAGCATTTATTATTTTAATTTAAATTGTTTTTCCATTTCGTAACTTACTCTTCTGTCTCAAAATATAAGTAAAAATGAGTTCAAGAAAGAAAGTGTATTTTGTCCAAATTTCAAATCAAATATATCAATTTTTTGTGTCAATTTTATACGATATTTTGGAATAGAGGAGTATGGATTTTTAATATGTCTAATATTTCTTCAATAAATTTATAAAAGAAATTGCAAAATTTATTCAATATTCAATCTTCATTCAAAATTGTTTAACTCAACAATAAAAAATGTTGCACTATTCAACCTTCTTTATTTTTTAATTGAAAAAACAATAACAATTGTTGCATTAATTTTAATGTAATTTTTTTGACAAAAAAGTCTAATGCAAAATTATTATGCAATTTCTTAACTTAAATATG
>JBBPBQ010020321.1:55640793-55689602 GCA_037974755.1 Cicer yamashitae
TTTAAATTTTGCGTTGAATTAATAAATATTATTATTTATATTAAATTATTAAACAGAATAACTCATAAAATAACTCTGAGTCAATTATATATATATATATATATATATATATATATATATATATATAATTACAGAAGATGAAGATTTACGGAGAGAAACCGGTTATAATAATTCCTTATATTTTAAGGTTTTTTTTCTTCTTCTTTTTACTTGTAATTAATCTAAATCTATAAAATGTAACTAAGTATATGTTAAACTTTTGTATAGGTTCTCTTTACTAAAGACTAGACGTTTAATGCAACGAAACAAGAGGTGACTTACGCAAAATATAGCATCCAACCAAGCATATTACTTTTATTTACTAACATTTTTTGAAGCACAAAAATATACTTCCTTAACTGTCTGTTTTTTTAAGAAAAACATTATTTTATCAACTATATGTTATATGTGTACATGTACTCGTTTATACATAATATATGAGTGGGATCTATTAAGGAGGTTCTAAATTCAAGTTTGGGAAACTAGCATATAACCACTGATTTTTAATATTTACTTATAAAGAATAATTAAATATATACAAAGTAATGTTGCTTTAAGGAACCGTATATACACAATCAAATCCGACCACTAAAAAGTTGGACATGTTTTTCAAAGCTTATATATATACAGATTATAAAAATAAAAAATTAATATTCAATAATCAATAATTATTATAGATTTTTAAGAAAACTCTGAAGTTATTTTGTTTAGAAATTAAAATCATTATTTTTTTAAAAATCATCTATATATATATTGAAAATGGTTTTGACACGAAGATAAAAAAAATTCTTATTTGAAACAATTTTTAGATTTTTATTTAAATGAATAATACAGCCAAATAAGAGAGCTTCACTGTGCATTGTCAAAATGATAACTTTAGTTGCATTGCATTATTACATGAGATGCTTCGATATTACAGGTATTTAATTTATATATATTTTAATCTATAAAGAAGATTAAATAAAAAATCTCTCTCTTTCTATTTAGGCTTGAATTAATCTCCTATATAGTTTGAAAAACCTTTCTCTTGAAGGGAATACATTAAAAGAGAAAGGTATTAATTTAATTCAAGATCTACCTCTTAACTAACATATTCTCTGTTTTTTTTTAAAAGATATACAAAATTTATTAATGGAAGTATAAAGGGTATTCTAAATCGCCTATAAAAAAAAATTACTGGAACAAATTTAGTATTATAGCGACCAATCACTACTCATCTTTTATTAAGAATTTGTAGAGGCTACACCCACTCATCAAGGCCGTCTCAAACATTTTGAAAACTCTTTCTAATCTTAAAAATTGGACCATAATAAAAAAAACACTAAAAATTCAGCAAAAAAAAAAATTCATTGTTAATTTAAATTGTAAATAATATCAATAACATAAATAAAAAACAAAAAATTTGTAAATAACATTGAAAATTTGATTTTTTTTTTTTGTCAAAAAATCTGAAACTTTTTTTTCTTCTAAAATTTGATTATGTTTATGAATTCTAGACCTTATTTATTTTTGGATCAGTGTACGGTAAACTTTTATCTCTTAGTAGTATTTTTTTGGTCTCTATAATACTCAAAAAATTAAAAATTTAAGCTATGTGCAGTTGGTTTGCTTGCAGAGACCTATGGCCGGTCGTGCCAATCATATGATCGCAAGTTGCCCGAGGTATAAACAAACAATCCTTAATTAATAAAACCTACAAACACAAACCAACCCTTAAATATGAGCAAACAATTGTTATGGTAAATAACCTAAAAGCTAGATACTTCCTCCAAAATGAAATATAAGCAAAAATGGTTGTTGAAATCTGAGTTTTGATCATCTCAATCCAAATATCTTCAATCTTTGTCAATCTTCTCTATTTGTCTTTAATTTTAGTAGTTTTTTTTCAATTTTTTTTCGTTGGATCAAAAGTTTATATCATAAAGATCATGCATGTAAATTTTTACACAAATCTAAAATCATTTAATATATTATTGAGATGATGTCCACTGTTTATTGCAAAACATTTGTCAAACAAAAACACAAGAATGAGGAAGTGTTTCTTACTTGTACCATTCATAATATATTCTTCAACTTGTAATATTGTAATTTGTAATATACTAATACTAGTATTTTCCAAAACCAAATATTATTGTTATCTCCATCTCTTTAAGAATGAGCGAATTATTAGTATTTTCGTTTTAATATTTATTGTTGTTGTAGAAAAAATGCAAATTAAATATGACTATGTAACTTTAATAGTTTATTTTAGTGGTAAAAAGACATGTATTGAATTCGATATGTTACGGGTTCGACATGCTAGTGTCAATAGCAAATGTAAATCTTTTTGTAAGTGTTCAATTAGTGTATTCTCTGCTTTTAACCAGAGTGTCTTTAGGGAAATTTGGATTAAGATGATCCAAACTCTTGAAAAGTTGATGTATCTGATAAAAAATTAAGACCAGATACAATAACTTTTTAAATACTATTTTTACTTATATTTTATTTGAGAGCATTAGTTAACAACAATAGATTTAGATTAATAACTTGAGTCGAATAGTAAGAAAGAAAGAGATAATTTCTTACATTAGTTATAGTTTTTTTAAAACCTAGTTTTTTTTTTATAGGAGAAGACTATTCCACATACTTGTTTTTAACACTCCAATAACGTTCGGATAATGCAAATAATTTCAAGATGAGAACATGTTTGTAGTTATAACAACGTTCTTTTCGTGTTTTTTTCTAAAAAATTTGAATTTACATTTGTAGTTTTACAAAAAGAAAGAGATGATAAATTAATAAACTAAAGGTACCTTTCCTTATTCGAGAAATTAATTAATATTAATGTACAAAGTGAAGAGTGTGTCATATTACTCTCCATGCATTTTTTTTCTTATGCATCATTTATGCGTATTCACCACATGCTTCATTTATGTATTATCAAGAGCTAAATGAGTAAAGCAGGGGATACAAATTTTTCCTTTTTTCATTCGTTCCTCAGAAAGTACATGAAATAACATTTAATATCTTAGATCAATGCTTAGACACAGTATTTATAACACATTTTGTGAAATAGTTATTAACACTATTTACGAGATGGAACAAAAATGATGAATATGAATGTCAAAAGATTCAATATATATATGAGTTATTCAAAACATACTAAATTAAAACTAGTGATTAATTAGATGACATATCCTTTACATATGGCTACCACATAAAAAATAAAATTAAAATAAAAAACGGAAAGAGAAGAAAAATATGAATCTCGTCCCCTTGAAAATGCCAAGACAATGGAATTTACTATAAACTTCAATAGCAACGAAAGAATGAAATAATGTAAACAAAATAGAGACATGATGCATCACAAATTCACAATAGTTATTTTGTCTTTTCTCTAAAAAATAAGAATTCTCTTTTATAGGGAAGGCTCTTCCCCACTCTGCTTCCAATATAATCATATTATCATGACTAATAATAAAATATAGTCTGCTTATCTACCTTGCAAAACATAATATTGCCATTTATCTTTTATTTTTATCGATATAACTGATTTTCTTGCACCAAAGCAAAGGTCTCGTGCAATTTTATACTAAAGTAAGATTTCACAAGAGATGCTGCTACTGGTTAGATTGCTTATAAATCATCCCCAAGAATGTTTTAGTTTTGAAAGACTGGTTTAAGCATTTGTCAACTTATAAACTGGTCCGTGATCAAATTATCTAGTTCAAACATGGTTTCATCCGTTCAGCAATTCTCAGACCGTTTCTTGGATCAACGGCTTTGTTCAATCTAGATACTTATAGGCGGCATAGAGGCTAAAGGGGCACATGCAAATGGAACTTCCCTGTTAATGCACAATTGAAGCTTTACTTTCTAGTATGCTTTAAACATTGTGCCTAGAGATACAAACCAAATTAGCTCTGCTCATAAAAGAGACCAAAGTAGCACAACATTTGTTGGAACTTAGGAAAGAATGATGGAGAAAAGGAAGCAACATTTGGAACTTTGGATATACAAATGAGAAACCCTAGCTATGGACTAAAAAGGAAGGTGATGGAGGGGAAGAGAAAAACAAACTTTCCTGCTAACAACAATCTTTACACGCCTTTCCCTCAAGCCATTCCTACTTAAAGCAAATTGTAATAATTGATCAACTCAAAAGCCACTGTACAAAATCACATCAAATGTCAAAACCATCGAATTGCAAACTCTCTTTAATCGACCCTGAAACATCAGTTTCTGCTCCTTGTGACTTTTTTAGCTTTGCCACAAGAACCCACATGTTGGCAAGTTCATTTTCCAGGTATGCTTCTCTTTGCTTTGACTCCTCAATCTTTCTTTGAAGCTCGACTTCTTTCTGATCTTTCTCTAAAAGAGCAGCTTCATATGAAAGTTCCCGATCTTTACTCAAGGCTAGTTCTCTCTTGACATCTGAGTTTGATCCACCCTGATCACTCCGTCGTTGTCTAACATTACTTTCTCTTCTTCCATTTTGGACTGTTCCACCAGTTCTACGTGGAGTAGGTGAGTTCTTGGATGCTAGCTCAGCAGCTAATCTCTCGTTATGATTCATGAGTTTGGCAACTTCTTCGGACAGTGCCTTAAGCTCAACAGCAGCAGCTGAAGCTAGCCCTTTAGCATAAGAACTCTCTTCTGCTAGTTTCTGATTCCTAACTTCGAGCTGGTCTTTTGATTCTGTTAGTTCTGCCACCTTCTGCTTCAGTTCTTTTATCTCACTTATCTAATTAAAAAGTGCACTATATCAGTGGGAATGATGATTTAGCTATATATGCTAATTACTTGATGCCATTTGAAGACGTTAACTAACTGTAAAATAGAATGCAAGTATAAACATTAATCATTAAACATTTCTAGTCTCATAAGAATAACTGCAGATATTATATTCCATTTTCACTTTTAGTTTGTAAAATTTGCATCTTAATCATTATTCAAATTTTAATAGGTTTCCTTCTCAAACTAAAAGTCCTTGAGGAGAAAACAATCCCAAATGGGAGTTAGAGATACAAACAATCTCAGGTTGCACACATCATTTACAAATGGGTGCATTCTAGAATCAAAATTGGTTGCATTATTCAAACTTACATAAATTATTATATGGGAGCGTAGACAAGCTGAGATTTTATATGTGTGGAAATGTTGACTGTGGATGATGCGCATGTAATCGGACAAGAACATTAAGTTGACTCGAAGTAATTTCTAATCTTGATAAACCATTGAAGGCAATAATTATTATTTTCCTCCATGTGCCTCTCATAATAAGTGCTCTCACAAACCTCACCGAACATAATTGGATGAAATTCACGTGTGTCCCACTAACTTAATGGGTTCCATTACCTATTTAGTCAGACCCATTTTCAAAGTAGTGGAACCAGCAGAAATTTCACTTCATCATAGAGTGAGTTTGGAAGGAGAGTGTTCCTAGCACTTTTCTTGCACCGTAATAATAACTTTATTTTAGCAAGTAGTTTGCCGTGAGTGTTCTATCATAAGGAAATTGTAGGAAGCCTTTTATGGGGAACTCAGGATTGCTGGAAAATTAATGAGTAATCACAGCCACTTTTCTAGAGAAGAAAGGTTAAGAACTTAAGAGCACCCAATGAAGGCACAAGGTGAAAAAGTATACCTGTGCTTGCAAAAGAATCCCTTCATTGGTACTGTTTATGTTTCCTTTTTCCAGGTGAAGTTCAGCGTGATAGTCCTTGGTTACCGGAATATGATGTGAATGATTGGGCACAGAGCTGAAATTCCTCAACTCTATTTCATCTGCCAGTTGCTGTTTCAAAGAGGCAACTGTTTCTTGCAGGCTTTCACATTCACATATCTGATAATGTCATATTTCACACTTAGCAAGAACATGATAAATAAAATAGGACTTCTCGTAAAAAAATGTAAGCTAGATTTTCACCTTCTGACTAAGCTGTTCTTGAATTATACGGTTGTCTGCTGCTTTGACCTGAATTAGCAAAATATTGTGCACTAGTTAAAACCGGGCTCATCATAAAACAATCCTAAGCAAGGCCACATGTTCATGCGCTAGGAATTCTAGCAGTTGAAACAGTTAAGATACCTAACAATAAAAGAACATTACAATCTTGCATGATTAAAGGCATAGCTTTTAAAATATCAATTATATCAAATTTATTGACATAATTACTAACTATTTTTGTTCTGATTGGAAATTTCTACAATACAATTGCATTTAAGAACTAATTGTTGGGGAGTTATTGTCTATAATTTTATTAGTTAAGTTCTGTACAAATTTGTTGTTTTATTTTCTTTTATTATTAGGTCAGGTTCATTGCCGGTAATATTGCTCTATTCTAAGCAAGTAGTTATGAGAATGCAAGTCTATATAATGTAGTAGTTATCAAGAAATAATATTTAAAAAAGTTTTTTCAAGTCTAATAAAACGGACTTTGCCTCCCATTTGTACAATAAGAACACTGCTGAATGCTACTTTTCAATTGAATTATATCTGGACTTCCTGTCCAATGCAATTATATGTTGAAAAACATAAGCACAGAGTAAATAACTGTCACCTCAAGTTCAAAGGATTTCTCATTTAATTGGGCCCTCAGCTCAGCAGTCTGCGCCTGCGGTACAAAACAACCAGTATTAAGTTGGACTGCAAACAAGTGAAACAAAGCAACAATGATGTCAAGTCAGCATACCTGTGATACTCCTGATTGATCTGTCTGATCTGAAGCTATGAAATAATTCGACATTTGCTTTTCCAGTAAATCCATTTGCTCACTCTTTTCCTTAATTTCATCTTTTAACCTTTTCACCTCAACCTTATTTTTACAAAATTAGAACTTTCAGGCAGAACAGTCACAATGATAATTCTAATAAAACAAAAATGCAACGTTTATATAGACAAAAAGAGATAGTAACCAACATGAGTCTGACTATTTTGAGGATTTCTTCTTGTTTCCTCAGTCAGCCTCTTTAATGCACTTGAATGAAGTGCCACTTCTCCGGATAAAATCTTGTGCTGCTCCCTCAGAAGATCAATTTGATCAACTGATTTGATGCTTGTCTAGAAATCAAAAAACAAAAGTGGCATCTAATAAGGTAAAAATATAGATCTCCACAAAATATACAGTCCACATTTCTCCGTTTTTCAGATGAAAAAATTTATATCTACACAATTAACAAATATTTGATAGGTATTTATGCACTGAACTACACTTGAGGGCAACACTGGATGCTAAATAATGCATAAGTTACTAGCATAATTGAGGTGGTTTGTGGTGGTTTTGAAAGAACTTGAGTGACTTTTGAACAATAATCACTTCACCAGTTCTTGTCAAAACATATGTATAGAAAGTGCAATCTGTTTTTTGTCCTGTTTAATACATAAGTGAATATGACATTTTACCAATGCCATAACTCGGAATTTTTCTCCAAAGCAGCTATAAGAAACAAAAAACAGAAGTCATTACATACCAAAGGTGTCTCTTGTCCCAATAAACTATCCTCATGAATATCTTTATCCTCTCTTGCCTCTGATATAAGATCAGCAGATGGAGAGCTTTCCGCAGCTGGAGAATGGGAAAGTCTGGACTCCGTATGGATACAATTGTCCGCTTGTGGTGTAGAAGGTGTGCTGGTGGATTTTGCTCCACTGGATTTATCACTAGTGCCTGTCAAGGCACTTTCCCGTTTCTGATAAAAATAGTGACAAAAACAAGCTTAAACAAATAGAAGTTCAACTTGTGAGTTACCTATAATGAAATTGTTCATAGGATTATGTAAAATGTTCAACAAGGTACTAAACCATGCACACATCCCCAGTGTGCATCAAAATAAATGTTATTTGAGCTAAAAGATTACTATAAACTTAAAATAAGTATAATCCAGTGACAAATGCATGTCCCGAAGAATGATTGAAATTTTATGTAGTTAAATGCGTCAAATAAGTTTTGAATGATGATCGAAAATTTTAAATGTCAAGTATTCCCTACAACACGATCAAAATAATTCCTAATAAAGAAGCAAAATGCATTTCAATTTCTGAAGTTTTAATAAGAATTACAAAATAATACCAATGAAAACATAAAACGTCATTGCTAAACCAACCTGTTACATTATTTTAAATACAAGATCTAATAGAGAATTTTAGGTTCTTAATTACCAAAGAGTGTAGAGTGGTAAAGAATGGGAGAAGCAGACAACAGATAAGAGGATCGGTCACATAAGTCTGATGGGTTTAATAATAAATCAAACATGTTCTCATAATCCCTAGCATTAGAAATTAAAATCAAACATGATAAGTAGAAGAATTAAAATCAAACATCAAATCAATAAATGCAAGCTACACAACTTGAAAAAAATAAAATGCAATTCAATCATGTTCTCATAATCCCTAGCATTAGAAATAGCAAACAGCAATGGACAACTTACACGTAATTTCAACCAATTTAGTAGTCCATGTTTCTTTGTCCTTTTCTCCTCTTTTAAAGAATCATCAGCTGTTGCAGCATTACCCTCCAGATTAACATATAAGTCAATGTTTTCCTCTTCTAATATTAAATCCCGCCTTTTGTACGGAAGATATGCCAACTACAAACAGAATTTATAATGAAAAATGTAGAGACAGAGAGAAAAAAGCATGTAAAAGAAATGTAAATTCCTGGTATTTAGGAGGGAAAAGTAGAAAGTCAAATGAGAAATACCTCTTCTTCTCCAAAGGAATGTCTTCTACGTGGACCAGGCCTGTTAGGAAATCTCGTTGGCTGTGATGCTTTTGTGGAGACCAAAATCAACTTAGTCAACCGTTGAATTCTACCTAACAAAGCAGCTTTAGCTTCCTCTTCTTGTTCCAATCTGGATTGCAACTTAACTTGACCATCTTCTAACTTTACATAGTTACAATTGAATGAAAACCATTCAAAATCAGAATGCTAGTTTTATAGAATAGCAATGAACACAATAACCAGTAAATTTATTCTACAATTCTTAATTGAAGTTATTTCCAGATTTATACATTATGCCGTTTAGAGTGTTTTCCTTACAAAAAAACAAAATTAACTGTTTGCCATTAATATATATGTAAGTTCATTTCAGTCCTGCTGCACAAAAAAGGAGAATCATACTACCATTTTGAAAAGTACAGACTTTATGTCAATGGTTAGCGACAGTAATACAAGCTACAAAGCGAATAACAAAAATTATAGACAAATAAAAGTTACAGATTTGTGTGACTCACTCTTCAATTTTCATTACTGAGTTTGCAATGTTCCATTAGTACTCAATTTGTAAATTAAAAATGTTAGTACACTACAGTACTCCCTTTTCTGTAGGGCATATAAAAGTGAACTCCTATTTACGCTCAACTTTTTGTAACAAGTGATAGTATTCACATTGTGAATTCTAATTTTAATCAACATTTTTTTAATAAAAAATGACCAAACAAAACAGAAGGCTGTGGTTTACATATAGCATTACCTACCTTTTGTTTTAGGAGCTCAATGTCATCATCCCCAGTGTCTTTTGGCTGAACTGTGACAATGCCCTTCTTTAACTGTTCCAATTCTTCCTTTAAGCATTGAATCTCTTGTTGGTATTTTTTGATAAGCGACTTCTCATCAATTATCTGCAGGTTTAGTTTATATTAAAAACAATCAGAAAGGGAGCAGAAAGATATATTACAGAACTTTAAAGATTCAAGCCTCTCATTTAAATCACTGACTACTACAAACATAGAAAATGTCCCAAAATACCATCCCTTCTAAAATATCCAGGTTCATAAAATATCTTCCCAAATACTAAGCTTGTGCCACTTATCCTGTCATCCAACATCTCCTTTGCAGTAAGTGTATTATATCAGTTCCTACATTTATCTTGTGAAGGACATTGGAATGCAATTTATGTATATCCCAAAATACATTAAAGCGTACCGCGAAATGAACGTATCTACACAAATAAAGTTCACACTCGGATTGTAGGTTACTCAGATATTGATTGGGTAGCCTCCCCAATTGATAGAGGATCTGCTTTAGGTATTTTGTTCATTGTAGGTAACCTAATGACATGGAAAAGTAAGAAATAAAATGTAGTTTCGAAAGTCACGGTCTAAGCTACTTGAAAACTTATTTGGCTTAAGCAATTGCTTCGTGAACTCAAATTTGGGGAGATTACACAGATGACACTTATTTGTGATAATCAAGCTGCACTTCTTATTGCATCCAATCATGTGTTCCATGAAAGAACCAAACACATTGGGATAGATTGTCTTGAATCTGGGGAATTGTGACTGAGATAGACTGTGGTGTGGAAGAAGATCCAAAGAAAAGTACAGACTCAAATGTAACATTAGCTGAGGCTAGAAGTTGCTGATATAATCCATTAATGAGAAAAGAATTGCATGAAAAACACCGAAGATGCAGTGCGACTGTGACAACAGCAAACTGTGTCTCGGTGTCACAATAGAACAAAACAAGGACAAATACTGGTAGAGGAGAGAGGCTCTGATACCAAAAAGTTTGGGAACTTGGCAGCAGAATAGTGACAGGACAGGTCCCATGGATTGAACTAAGCTTAAATACCATGTTGAAGTTATGGGTTTTAGATCAAACGAGAAGAGAAACAATAAGAACTTCGAATGTTATTGATAACAATTGGATACTAGTTTGATATTGAAATACAAGACTCCTAATCTTAAATCTTTAATATAAAAGGAAATAAACTAAGATACTCTAATATAATATCAAAATATTCTAAGATATTTAATATATTCTAACATATAGCATATAGAAATATATGCTTATGAAACAGTGCATGTAATTAGTGTACAATGACTATGTTCATGTATGCAGTCTGCTCCTCTTAAGTATATAATCTGAACAGTTGAGTGATGCAGGCACACACTCAAAAGTCAAAACCCTAGTTTTACTATTTACAGGAACTGAGGTACTTTTTACTATTATGTAGAAGATTAGAAGTTGAATCATGTACTTTCTACTCTGTGCCAGTTGTACTTTTTTATTTTGTAGGAACAAAATTCTGGTTTAGCCAAAAATGGTTTTAATTATAATTACCTTGTTTTGTGCTGCTTGTATTTCAATGTGCTTTGCCCTGTGAGCAAACTTCAATGTATTGTGTGTCTCTTCACTGCTACTTGATGAAGGAGTTACTGTGCAAATGAGCTGCATTTAAATAACATCAAACCATCATAATTGCTGATTTATATACAATTTCTACCACAACGATTTGTATTATAAAAAATATTTTTCCTAAATTAACATATGAATGCAAATATCTACACATGGAAGCCTTACAGATACACGTCCATGACCACTGAGAGAAGACTGAAGCACTCTAGTCAATTTGGAGTCTCTATATGGTATGTGACTAGCTTTAGCTTCAGTCAATTTTGAAATAACCTGTGCAACAAAGATAATAATTACACTTAATCTCAGTCATAAGCACCAGGTCCACTGAATACAACAGCATATGCTGAACAATTATACTTGGCGGCTACTGCAGAGAGATCATTATCAATATAATGCACTGTCATTCTACAATAACAGATAAACATGGTTGCTTAAAGGCAAGGTCACCACTGCATGATAATATTAGAAAGTACAACTGGTTGCTTAAAGCCTTATAATGGAGTGAAAACATTTGAAAGGCAAGGTCACCACTGCATGATAAACATGTCCTAGGAGTAAATTCGTAAGAGAAAGAGAAGACCGAAGCATTAAAAGATATAGAAAAGGAATACCGTGAAGTTAGTATATGGGGTCAGTGGTGCAAGACAAAAGGATCTATAGTATTTAACTATGGATAAAACCCAAAATGTTTCTTGGTGACAGAGGAAGGAGCTATGAACAAATCAAAGCAGTTTAAAGAAAAACCACCGCAAGTCCTACCTAAAGTCAATCCTTTAGCAATGAACTATAATCAACTTCAATGCAAATCTATTTTGTAAGAACTATAATTTAGTTGTCTTTCTTTAATCTTCTCTCCTCCTGCCCAAACACAATATGCTGCTTTATTTGTCCACATCATTGATTTATTTTTTTTAAATGTTTCTCCTTTTAAATTTAATTTCTCTTTTCTTTGTCTATATTATTTTTGGAAAATTGGAATTTTCCATTTTCCTAAAAAACTATGCAGACAACTACTCATGTGTATGAGCAAATATGTGCATAACTAATAGAGTATTATCTACCCATGTTATTTTGTTCAGCTAATAAATATCTACAACATTCCCATGGTAGTTAGAAGCTACAGCTATCAATTTTAACTGATTGTAACAGAAGAGACTGCAACTTGGCCACTATAAATATGAATATATATAATAGAGAATGATAAGTCTTAGAACTGTGGTTGGACCTAACTCAACCCTACAAAATTGGCTTGTGAGGAGAGCGATGTCTCCCACATATAAACACATTTTTCAGGTCATCTCATATCCAATGTGAGACTCTTAATACACCTCATGCCCAAGAATGGACATTTGGAGCATAACATGAGTAGCCATATAGCGGGTGGTCCAATGGATCTTGGATAGGCTCTGATACCATAGTTCCTTAATTTCTTGATTGTTTTCTTTATTTAATTATAATAAAAAGTTGGTATTAGTACAAATATGGATAACCGTTCTGTCTATTTTTTCTTCTCGAACAACGCCCAACATGCCATTCTGAGAATATTTTAGGTGACATCTTAGATTTGGTTTCAATATCCTCTTATTTCAACATAAATAGTGTTTTGTCTTTTGTGACACGCCCTTCACATCATTATCAATCAATACACTTGCTAGTCCTAACTATCAAAAAACGATTATTACAAAAGCTTAAGATAGTAGATAAAGACACGTGAATGACTTTATAATACATCTCTAACATGCACTCCCATGCCAGAGTCCTTTGGGCTTGAAGAGTGGTTGCATAGGCCCAACTATCGATGCCAGAATTCATTTTTCTAGTTTTTACCAGAAAAAATGGAGTGGCGAGGATCAAAATCTAGATCATCACGTCATGAAGGCACTAATATCATATCAAGGACCAAAAGTACCAAAAGTTTAACCAGTTTGGTAAAGGGACATAATATATCACATCTATAAATTATACCCAGAAGAAAGGTTTGAGACCTCACAGTTCCAAGAGTTAGAAGACTTTTATTGATATATGATCCTTCCCTCCTTCTCATGCCAACTGTTTCAGCTTTTGAACTCTCTGAACCTGCTAGATCAATGAGGTTCTGCATGTATAAATAAAATATTAAAAAATCACTTGAAATCATTACCAATATTGAAGCTTGTTAGTAGAGATCACGTATACAAAGTTCAACCACTAAGTTTAAAATAATTACCAATTGTGACAGTGTTACTGCTTCTCCTTCACTATTTTCACCACATGGACTGCTCTCTATGGTCTGTTATAAAGTAGCATGAAATTAAAAAGAACAAAAGAAATAGGTTACATCTTGATGTTCCATTTTTCTCATTCCTGAACTGCTTAAAGGTTGGAGATTGTTATTTTTAAGATCTCATATCGACTAGAGATATGAACAAATAAGGCTTGAACAATCCTCGCCCCTCAAGCTAGTTTTAGGGATGAATTATGTCAAACCCAAATTTTAAGATGGTATTGAAACCTATACAAGATTTGTTATTAGGCCACTCATTTGTCCATGCTCTAGATGTCTAGTCTTGTTGGCAATCATCACCCCTTGAGCTAGCTTTTGAGCAAGTAGGTCTGGCCAAAGTTCTAAGAGTTATCATTGATAATCTAGGTGAATATTTTGGATAGTTTTAATAACCATCCCCACTTGGGTTATTGAGGGATAATAATGTAGATGGGATTATCTATTTCATTATATTTTTAGTTTTTATCACAATTTGGGATTATTTTAGGCTTAAATACCTTTTTCGTCCTTAGAAATATATATCATTTTAGTCTATAAAAATTGTTTGTTTTTAGTCTTCACAATTATAACACATTTTGCCCTTCTTGTTTTGTTTTAGTCTCCATAATATTTGTTTATGTTGGAGTTGGTTCGTGTAATATGTGGACCGTATTGATTTTAATCCCTCAAGTATGGACTATATAACGACTAAAATCAATATGGCCCACATATTATATAGACCGATTCCAACATGAACAAATTTTACAGTGACTAAAACAAAACAAGTACCAAAAGTGAAAAAGTGGTATATTTCTGAAAACTACAAAAACACAAAAATTTGCATTACTAAAAACAGAAAGTGATATGCAGGGAGGAAAAAGATATTTAAACTATTATTTTATCATTCATTATTTTGGGATTTCGTGATTTTATTCTATTTTCGGATTATCTTTTTCAGTCTTAGAATAGGGTTAGTTACTATGCTGATTGATTAGTTATTTTGATGGCTCTATTGGATAAATTAGCCTACATAGACCTTAAGGATAAACTTAGTTTTTGATGACTGGATAATAGCCTTTACTCAAAGAGGACTTGGTTTAAGCCAAAGAAGTACTCAACGACTAAGGAGTACTTGGACTACTTGGTTCTACATCAGACGATGGTCCTTGTTTATTTGGAGTTTCTCAATAGTATCTCATTGTTGGTTGTAGGAATGAATTACCAATTACATAGCTCAAAAGTGTAACATGTGAACACAAATATAAATTTTGATATATTTAGTACATAATATGTCCTTTGAGATAATATAGACCCACCAGGGTAAATATTGTATGGCTCCTGCTGCTGAGTAAGTTGAGGTTTGTGGACCCAACATGTCTGTGCTCTGTTGTCAAATTAGAACTTTGTCAAGAATAACGAAAAGGACACATCAAAGAACAGAAAGTCTGGGAGGCATCAAGTAAAATTGTATAACCGAGCAAAACAGTTTTGTTAATAACAGACAAAATATTATACATGCAGCTACTTTTTGACAATGCCATATTAAAAGTTGTCAATTAATATACCTGTTATTTTAATGCATAAGGGTAAGCTAATTTTACCTCACTCTTCAGAGTAACACCCAATTTTAAAATACATAAACATTGTTTGATTACAAAAGACACAAGCAGAAATCAAAATATCCCACAGCATGATGGTACACCAGACCAGCAAATTAAATTAATGCACGAGAAAACAAACCTAGCTGGAACTTTTACCTTCTCCAGCTGCAATAAGAGATAGTGCATGAGCAGGGGAGAGTACAACCTCTTCCTTAACTCCCTCAACAAAGGTGCCCTGCATGTGAATCAATACACAAATGATACAGACTTTCCTACAAAATACTTCTATTTATAGAACTTTTGAGTATGTTTTCAAAAACTAATTTGACTATTGTTAGAATGCTGATGGCTCCGCTAGCGTTAAAACATTACTTCTATTTATACTCATATTTTTGGGTTGGATTATAGTGATACTTTTTCACCTATAGCCAAAATGGCATCAGCTAGACTCCTCTCCCTTGCAGCCATCCAGCACTGACCCCTCCATCAACTTGACATTAAAAATGCTTTTTTGCCATGGTGATCTTGAAGAGAAAATGTATATGGAGCAACCACTTGGATTTGTTGCTCAGGGGGAGTCCTCTACCATGGTTTGTCGGCTACATACGTCTTGCATGGTTTTAAACAGTCTCCTCGAACTTGGTTTGATAGATTCAGCACAGCAGTGCCACAATTTGGTACGATTCGAAGGGAGAGTCCTCTACCATGGTTTGTCGGCTACATAGGTCTCTGCATGGTTTTAAACAGTCTCCTCGAATTTGGTTTGGTAGATTCAGAACAGTAGTGCCACAATTTGGTATGATTCGAAGCAAAGCTGATCATTTTGTGTTTTATCGCCACTCGGCCCAAGGGTGCATTTACCTTATTGTCTATGTAGATGATATCGTCATAATTTGTAATGATCAATCTGACATACTCCAGTTGAAACAACATCTCTCCCATCACTTTCAAACTAAAAATCTTGGTAAACTCCGCTACTTCTTGGGTATTGAGGTAGCCCAATCCAACGATGGCTTAGTAATTTCACAAAGGAAATACGCTATGGATATTCTTGAAGAGACAAAACATTTTGGCATTTGGCTTAATTTACTAAAAAACATTTTGGCACTTAGCAATCAAAGTAATTCAAAACAGATCATCCTCACTATTAATTAGGTAATATAAAAGAAAGATACAATAAAAGAGATGACAAAAGTTATAATCAGTACCTGAGCATCCTCTCTGATTCTTAAGTTCTGTCCTGCTGGGTTTAATAAGTCATTAACCACCTAAAAGGAAATTTTGAGAATAACCGTGTGAAGAACAAAGCAGCGTAAATCAAATTACTTTTCATGTTTGTAGAAGACAACATCAGCATGAACATAGCGTCAAAAAAAAACAAGATACATATCAGGAAGAAGCCCACCTCATTGTAGATTTCCAAGTACGAAACTCGAAGGAGAAACTCTCGGTTTGGAGTCTGGTGTGAAGAAATATCAGATTGCATAATTCCTTTAGTAAAAAGTGCAACAAATAGACCAGTATTTTGCATACCTCTTGGATAATGCTAAAAGTATCCTTCACAGCGAGAGGTATGATTCCAGGAGATCTTTGATCACCCTGCAATTATGAATTTATGGGCAAGAGGTACGTCTTAGCATTACCAGCAAGTAATTCAAATTCATTTAACTCAACATTATCAGAAATTGTCACAACAGATGGTATCAATTAACTTTTATGTGTAACAGCTTCACAATTGCCTCGGTCCCATGAAAAACTGATAAAAGGTAGGCACCGGGCTTGCAGTCTTGCTAGTTCAGCATATATAATGTTACAGTAGTTAATCTATGTTCAAGACCATCATTACAGTATTATGACATTGAAAGACCATAAAAACAAATAAATAATAAATCTATTATAAACATGCAGATTAACAAGATGAGGCAGAAAATGAGTGGTCTCACATGCATTGTATGAGTCTTCCCACTGCTTGTTACCCCATATGCAAATACTGTACCTGTATGAAAACCAGAGAGGAGCTCATTTGTTAATTACCCAATATGCCAGGTAAGCAAATGAAAAACAATCTAGAAGTCCCTCAATCTTCTAATTACCATTGATGCCCTCCATAGCACCACTAACAACATGCTGAGCTGCAATATCGTAGACATGACGAGTTGTGGTCGTGGGACCAAAGACACGATCTAGAAAAAAGAAGAAAAAGAAAATATGATTTAATGTACAACATTGAAAATGAGAAAACGAAAGATGGAGGACTATTCGTTATGAAGCACAAACTCTAACACGAAGACCTGACACGACACAAACACGGACACTTCAACACAGCTAATGTCAAAACATAGGACATCGATACACATGTATTAACTTAGTTATTTCTTATAAATAAATAAAATATGAACATTATTTATAAAAGCTCTAAATTGAGAATCAATATATATATATATGTTCTTTGAATTTGAGTAATATTTTTCATAGCAAAAAACAAATCTAAAACAAGATATGATACTTTTTCACCTTCGTTCATCCATCTACCATCGAAAAGCTAAACATGATGCAACCAAATTGGATGTCTTTAACCCCCTCATTGATCATCATTGCTTTGTCACATCTCTAACCATGGTATTCAAAATCCCGATCCAGCAGTAGAATCCCACGATTTTACGATCTCGCACCCCTTCCCCGTGTTCGTTGACGAGCAGAAACCCAAAATTATGGGAGAAGGTGGAATCGGTGGAATTGGAAATCTTGCACGATTTTGTGTGTTTCAACATTTTATGGATTTGCTACTATTTTGAAGTTTGTTTAGTTGTTTTTTACTGTTTCGGAGACTGTTTCGGAGACTGTTTTGGAGGTTTTTTTAGGTGTGATTTGCTCATGTTCTAAGTGTTTTAGTTGTTTTTTGTTGTTTTATGAACCTAATGATCCCAAATTTGAGTTTCTCTAAGTACTTTGGGTGTGATTTGAAGTTTCTTTTTACTAAATTATTTTCTTCTACATGCATATGTATGAACCTATATGCAATATATATGAATTTCTAAATTTGGTAGGATCTTACGATCCGTGCTACAAAATCACGATTCACGATCTTGTGAACCTTCCCGGATCCTATATGGATCTCGATTCTGACTACCTTGTCTCTAACTCCATAGATCTGTATGAGATGTATCAAATGGGTGTCTAAGGTGTGTCGAAACAAAGGGAAAAAATGGGGACACTTGTCTATGTTTTCACCTTCATCCATCTACTATCGAAAAGCTAAACATGATTTAATCAAATTAAATATCTTTAACCCCTCATTGTTCATCATTTCTTTGACACATCTCTAACTCCACAGATTTGTATGAGATGTTTGTGCTTCATAGTACACGTCATTACTCGGTTAATCTTATTGTATTATAAGTGCCAGAGTTGTGCAACACTCCAGAACACTCCACTGAGTTAGCAAGCATAACCATTGGATGCTAGTAAGTTAGTGGCGGTTAGTCGAACATTTTGTTACAAAGTTTGTTAGGGTATGAATTAACTATATATACATATATGTATGTACATAGTACATACATATGTAAAAGAGAAGGGAACAAATGACACTAGGTGTCAAACTGAGAGACTTGTATCAATTAATATTTAATAGCTTTGTCTACGAAACGAAATTTACCAATCCAATCATTGAATTCAAAGTTATATAAAGTAGATCAAAAAGTCAAAATGATAAATTTCATGCAAATCAAAATATAATTGATACTCTCTTGCACTACTTTATTTGCCAGATAATATGTTACTTAATATATAAATCACTAAGTTTGACATCTAGTGTCATATGATCTTGTACCTATATATATGGAAAAACTAAGTCTCGCATTGGAAAAATATAAGGTTGTAAAAGAGTTTATAAAAGGTGACCCTCGCCTCGCCTTACAAGTAAGTTTTGTAAGAACGAATTAGACCCTATATCAAAAACCTAATATGGTATCGAAGCTTATTGATTAGGGTCACCCACCAAATTACCCATGCACCAAGAAAATGATATGGAAAACTAGATAGAAATAACCAAAAGATTAGAGATGTATTATTGAACTCTAACAACAGAAAATGGAAAAGAGAATTCCCCCCAAGGATATACTTTTCAGAAAGGAATGCTTCTTTCACTCACAAGCTATCAATTAAATAGAATGACCCCTCCCCAATCTGAATTCCCCTATTTATCTAACTAGTCTCTTAACTAATAGGATAACTAACTGGCATCAGGTTATAAAGACGAATTAGGGTTTAATTCAGAAGAGGTTTCCAAATTGCCGATCCGTAAATCACCCCATCTCATTAAGGACCAAGGAGGAACATTTCTCATTTTGTTTGGACCACTAACTCCCTTCAAACTTCAAAGTAGGTGAGAGAGGTATGCAAATAGATGTGGACTATGTATGGGTAAGGACTAAGGATATTCTTTTCAGAAGCTTATCCTTGCCTCTGGTGGCATCATCTCCCCTCCTCCTGCTTGTTTTTTAAATTAATTAGGGCAACAAAACAACAACATATCCTGGATTTCCCGCTTCTCTAGGACTCAATGAGACATTGATGCTTCCGAACTGGAGTCTCTTTTAGTTTTAGTTGTAGATCCTTATTCCAATTTCTCTCTCATTCTTCAAACACACAGATTTTAACTCTTAAAAACTGTTCAGCATTCAAAACTCTATATGGTCAAGTTTTTCATTTGGGCATCTGTACTAAACAAGATAACTAATATTAACGTTAAGCATCAGGCTCATGCACCTAACAATGGCTAATCCCCTATAGTTTAAACTCAGAAACAGTTATGCATCTGTTTCTAAGCAAGCTACATTTTAGCGTGACATGCTTTTGGACTATTTGGTGATCCTTGGTTGTGTCCTCAAAAATGAAGCATTTTCTGATTATTGATTTCAGAGGATTCAGCAATTGCAATGATATAAAGTTATTTGGCAGAGAGAAGCCTGTACTTTGCAAATTTTGTCATATCAAGGAAAGCTCGGAATTTTAAAAGAATGTATCTATCCTGAATCATGCAATGGAACAAAAAAATTAACTTGGCTTCTCTTGGGTGTTCAGCACATGGATCCCTCCACAGATTTTCTTAGTTTCTGTTTGATGACTAGATTTTTTATTAGTTTTGTTTTAGATGCATTCATTCTAACAAAGTCTTAGAGTTTGGGTTTGGTCTTACACTCTAACTCAACCCTACAAAATCAATTTGAAAGATAAGGATTCCCCCCACTTATAATCACTATTCAGGTCATACCACTGTGCAATAAGGGACTATCAACACACACTCTGACGACCATGACTCTCAACTACACAAAACAAATTCTAGTAATATCACTATGCACTAATAGCACTATGAAACATTCAGCACAAATTTCTTTTATAACCCCCCTCTCCAAGGAAAAAATATGGTTCTGAGTTCATCAATTAAAATTAATGTGAAAGTGGTAATTTCTTCACTCTCTCTCTTAATTTTGCAGCTACCTTAGCCATGAGATTTTACTCTCAAAGCTAAACATAAAATTCTTCAACCCCTCAATGTAACTAACATTGTAGAAGTATTCTATGTTGAACATTCAACTTCAAAACAAAACCAGCATTTATAAATACCAAATGAATACATTTAAACAACAAAAACCTATCCACAAGTATCAGTATTGCATATTGTACCGTAGGCATATGCTATGGACGGATTATACTCATTCCGCACTACAGTGTCTCCATCTGCATACCAAGCAATCTCCTCGCCATGACGAATTTCCCTTGGACTGTCCGACGCATAAACCAAACCTCAACCAAATTAACATCAACAGCCATAACACAACAACTACACATGACTCAGAAAACGAAACACTTACTTCAAAGGCCGAAACCTAACCGTCACAGTAACATTTTCTTTAGTTTTTTGAGCATCCACAGGCGCGGCGGCTTCCGGATAAAATTGCTGCGGCTTACTTCTCACCGACGAAGACGCCGGCGAGCTCTGAGCATCGTTGGAGGTTTCGTGAAACTGTTTAGAAGACGAAGTGGTTGAAGAAGAAGGTGAATTCGCACCTTTTGCACCAATCGATCCGAATCGTTTTGATTTCACTCCTTGTTTCGATGCCATTGACACTTCTCGTCAATCCTACAAATCAATTGAGAATAATTTCATTCAATTCAACGATAAACGCACGCGTATTACAAATTCATTAGCGTAACTGAAATTATTACAGAAATTGAAGAAAACAATAACGCTTTGAGCCTCGGGAAGTGAATTGAAAAACGAGTTAAATTTGATGAAAGCATATGGAAAAATGAACGGAAAGTTCGGTCAATGTTTGAATTGAGTGCATAGGGAAAGATAAGGATAAGAAAGGAATAGTGACCTGAAAAGGAAGAATCAGAGACGCATTGTAGAGAAAAGGAAGAGATCGCGTTGAAAGGGGAGAAACAGATCCAGAAGAGAAGGGGAAAGTGTGAGGGAGTTGAAGTTAGAGTTAGTTAGAGTTTAGTTTAGTGAGAGTGAAAGAAAACAAAATAGTGTATCTTCTTCTACAGCAGTATTGCATAAGTAACAGTGTGTGTGTGGAGAGAAAGGGAAATTTTAGAAAGGTAAGAATGAATAGAATAGGTTATTGGCGTGCCTTGGAAGCGATGGTGATGGGATGGCTTATGATTCAACAACTAAAAAGCGAAAACGAGTATTTTTCAATCCAAACATTTTATTATAATTGTGATTATTATTGATAATTATTGTTGTTGTTCATGCTAATTGAAAGAGAAAAAGAAAGAGAAGGGTAATGCAATTGAAGCTACCAGAATGTGGTGTAGAAAAAACAGGAAGGGGAATGGTACGAATGGAAAAAGACAGATAAAACATGAGTTGTTGTTGACTTGTGGGGGGACTCGTGTAAATTTTCCACGAATCTGTTTAATTTTTGTAATTATATTATTATTACTGCTGTTTAATTCCTTTTTAGCGCGCATTTAGGGTGAGGTAGGGTTGGTGGGTTTCCTGACTGATTCGCGTTTCACAGTTTCATTCACGAGAGACGCATGCGACGATAAGCAGCAAACAAGACATTTGGAGTTTTTTGTTTTTGAGGAAGATGCTTGTTGGACTTATCGGAATTATCGTTTAGGAGTTTATTGAGAGCCTGGAATTGTGAAACACAATCAGAAACAGTTAGATACTCCTAATGTCCAAAAAATATACAGTAAGATAGTAACTTCCTTTGTTAACAAAAAAAAAAGCACCAACATCAGTCCCAGCAAAAAAGTATGCGCTGGATATAGTCATATAGAAATAGTCCTGCAAAAACAAAATCTTAAAATGATAGTTTCACAATTATAAGTGGGAGATAGGTTGGTCCCTTTTGTTTTTTTTTACTAAAGATAGGTTGGTCCCTAAGTTTAGTTTTATCTTAAATTGATTAGAGTATTATTTTGTTGATGTAAACTGATACGGAGTTGACATGGCCCTTGAAAATTATTAGCGTTTAGAAAAGCAATAGCGTGTAAATTTTGTGTCAAATTAGTATTTATTAATATATATAATTGAAAATTTGATCTCATTTATGAAAAAATAAATGTCAAATTAGTTCCTCATTTAAAAAGTTAAATTAATTTGATGTCATTTTATTTGTCATTCTTAACTCTCTAGTCGCTTTTAATTATTGTAAACTTTAATAATACAAATTTGTAAGATTAAGTTGACTGTCCTCTATATTATAATTAGTTATATTGAAATTATGATGTGTTGTACAATCTCTTAAGAAGGTGAGTATATACATTTAGAATTTTAATTTTTTATGGTTGTTTGTTAAAAAGTTACACCTGTCCTATGCTTTGTGTGCCTAAATGATTTAATTGTGGTCCACAATTGATCTTTAATTTTTAATAGTGGTTGATGCTTTGTTAAATGTTTATTCAATGGTGGTCTATTTTTGATATTTTATATATTTCATAACGAGTGCTATTTTTTTTTCTTATTTTACATGTATTAAGAAATGATGACTATAAATAAATGAAAGAAAATAGTAATTTTATCAAATTATTTTATTAATAATTAGTGTGTTTTCACTATCATAAATACAAAATTGAATATACTCTTTTTATTTTTTTTAATTGTCTCATTTATAAGAAAATTTTATTTCTATTTAATTATTATTTTTAAAATTCAATGCAATATTAATTATGAATTTATTAATAATACTTATGATTATTTATTGCAAAGAGATAACTATATTAAAAAATATAATAAATTATTAGGAATATTATAGGAAAAAGACAAATAATAGTAATCAAAAAGAGTACCAAATAAAAAGTGATAGTTACAAAAAAAGATAGGGAGTAATATTTTGAAAATAATATACATAATATTAATCTTACATTTATTTTGAGATAATTTTTTTATTAAAGTAGTACTTATTCTGATTTGTTTAATAGTTATCTTTATTTTATATTTATTTAAGGATGGCGATCTGATTTCTTTATATTCTCCTTTTTATTTTAGGCTTTTTTTTGTCCATCTTAATTTCATATAAAACGTGTTTTTTTCTTTTTTAACGACGAGTTATATTATATTCTTCTATCACGCCTCAAGGAAGATTTGGAAGAGGCAATGATAGAGTTTTTAAATATATTGATGGTAAAGTAGATAATGTATTTGTAATGGATGGATGTTGATCTTGTAAATTATTCCGACCTTGCACTATTCGAAACCATAATGGAAGTTTTGTTCGAACATGTACCTCAGGACATGTTTCTGGTGAAGGATGATGAGGATTTTGGCTTATTAGGGAAATTTAGATGGTGCTTGAGTGTGGGTCTCTCAAGTGTGATTTTTGAGTGAGATTTCTAACTGTTTTATTATGGTTCATAGTTTTTTTTCTACAAAAACATTTTATTGTTCACCAAAAAATACATTTCATCATATAAGTTTCTTTTGATGAAAGAAAAGGGGTAAGCTCCGCAAAACATAAACAAACTAAACATCTCTAGAAGAGATTAATAGACTCATTTCCAACCACAAACTAGTAACATGATAAAATAAAATTATAAATATCCTTAATTTTAGTTTAATTGACAAAAATTAATATTATTAAATTGGAAACTTGCCAGTGCTGTTTCAATTTAAGATAATATTTAATGTATTTTATTTTTTCAGAAAACGAAATCCAAAAGCCTTCGGGGACAACTAGTCAACTTATAATACAGGTCCATCAGCTTTAAATTTGTTGACTGAAATCATATACTAAGACCTTGCTTACGCTTAGAAAATCTCAGTTGTTTTTGGTTTGTTCTGTCTGTTTGCTCTGGACTTGCTTTATGTAACTGACCCAAATACATGATCTGACCCCTTTTTACCTAAACAACCAAATTATTCGGGCAGCAGTACATTAATTTACAATATATTAAAGTATATAATAAATTATAATGATCATAATTCACAAGAGTATTCTTTCTTTTCTAATTGCTCGCAAGTAACAACCACAACAATACAATAAAATAAATTTTAAAATTTGAACCTATTTCTTAGTAATAACTCATTGCAGAGTAGCATTTATCGATTAGGCTTTGGTGTCTTGTGCATCAGAGGTTTATAAATATTATAGTCAAAAGGTTTTCTGGGGTAACTTTGAAGAATTATAAGTAATTTATCCAACATCCAATATAAATTAATCACATAAACAAATATGTAAATGTAAGTGGAGTCAACATTAATTTGGGGTTACATTAACAAATTTATTTATGTGGTTAATTTTTATTGTGTGTTGACTAAATTATGCATAATTTTTCAAAGACAAAGATTTCACCGTATTAAAATAATCATGTATGATATTTTTATACCGACATTTAATAATCATTTCAATATTATGCTATGGTGTTTTCATGTTATTTTTTAAAATATGTGTACAAAAATTTATATAGCAAGATGTAATTAAACGTCTGAAGATGTCCATATCCAAGTGGAATATAAAATTTCTCTGGCAGAAAATATTTTGAGTACAATTGTAATAAGTTTTTATGCAACATGTAATTTTATGTGAGCACGTCATTTAATACTTTCAAGAATAAGATATGTTTTCATCCTTGTTTTAGTTCCTGTCTATATTTTATAAAAATAAACATAATATAAGTAAAGATCAATTACAAGGCGTTTTGTACTTTGAAGGGCAAAAACAAATTCAATTCGTTTATTATAAAACATAACTACATTAACTATGCCAAGAAAAAACTGCATACGAACGTAACAATCGACCCTTTATGATCTAAGAAATTTTTTTTCTTCAAATAAAGAGACTGTCACGTAAACCAAACTCAGCTGACTCTTTTTTTAAGAATAAAAATAGTCTTGTGTAAACATGAAGCCACTTGTATCAAACTACCTGTGAAAGGTTTAGATAATTTGCAAGGTAATTGATTCAAACGAATCAAACCTACTGTTATGATTATTAAAAAATCGTTATAATTAATTTAGAAACTTATTTAAACTTCCCCCCAAAAAAAACTTATTTATACTTCTGGTGCGTCAAACTTCAATTCAAATATTTATTATGTATCTTTCAAAAAATATTATTTTAGACTTAAATATGTGATATTTTCTGATTAAGGTACAGACTAAATTCTGACAATAGGAATCGCTCATTCAATTAGTCAGAAATTCCGTTACATTTTGAATTTTTAAGTTCTCCCCAAACAGTAAAGCATACAATCCACTCCCCAAAAAAAATCAATGCTTTAAAGATTCAACATTTAGCTATTCATCCACAAGCTCAAGCGAAGCTTATTTTCATTGCCGGAAAATTTCATTTAGATCACAGTATCTACTAAAACTAAACTTGCTAGGAAGAACATTTATTTAACATACAACATGCAACTATTACCAATACATATCCTTCACGAGATAACCCCCACATGAAGTCTTGAACAAGGGTTTATCCATAACAATGACTCAATTTCTCTCTGAATTTTTTCTCGCAAGACCTCTCAAACAGTCATGGAAGAGTTCATCTCATTCAGTATGCGATAGTATCTATTATGCTCAGAGGTGTTTTTGAAGCCAGGTAGGAAATCTGTAAAGAATCTTAGAACTGCGGCAAGATGTTGGGAGTCATTGGATACAAAAGCTGCTTCTAAGAACAACGACGGTCGAATGGTATCCACCTGAAAATAATCCTCACACCAGTTAGAAAAGGAGTCTTAAAATTAAAACAAAATCATAAATGCAAAACCTGTGATACTTAATCGTGTCCATATATACTAAGCTCTATAGTTTCAACCACTTGATGGATGCTTCATTTCTTGATGGTATTTAGATTGGACTGTCCTATACAATCCCTAGCTGAGGTGGTTCAAGGAGAATGATGGTTGAGGTTTCTGGAAGAATTTTTTGTAAGCTTTTAGTAAAGAGTAAATGGGATTCCCGGGAACCCAGAACATCCTCTATAGTGTACTGTATTCTGCCATGCAACTAATGCACGGTTGTCCTTCTGACTGACTAGCATGCCCTGCTGCATGATGGTTCAAGCTTTTCCGAGGTTGTGGGCAGCAGTAGACAAGATCAGGTCAATGGAGATGATGTGGCCTTGCTGTTACTTTTCATGCTGTTCATGCTGAGTCTGAGGCATCCTCAACCCTCTTCCCCACAGAAAGTATTTAATCAAGATGATGATGCAAGGTTGGGTTCCTGGCCATAAAATCCTACTAATCCAGAGGAGAGTTTTTCTTTTGCAAGTGCAGTTTAGCTCCCTTCACACAGCATGCTCTTATGCTACTTTTATGTCTGTCTTCCCAGGATGAATCACTTAGGCAAGGCACTCAAATTTTTATCTATCAAGGGTCTGCAGCTAGGGAATCTGGGGGCACCCAAACACTTACCATTAAAGAAGGGTTTAATTCAATGTTACTGTTCAAAAACACATTCTATTTTCAGCAGCAGATGCTGGGAACAAAAACTTGTCAGCAAACACAGACAACTGGATGAATGAAATTTCTATTCCTTGGATTTCCAGCATCACCCTGTTCTTTTCACTATTTAAAACACTACAATGTCATTTTCCAGAACAATATCAAGCAAAGTAGAAATTACCTTGTACTTCCGTGCATATCGCAAGGCTTCAAGGTAGTATCCATCTTGCACTAGCAGCAATACATAATCATTATGGAAACCAAGCTGTCTCAGCATATCCAGACCAAGCTTCCTAGTTTGGGTATTTTGACGACCAGACTCTAGGAGTTGTAGTGCAACTTCCTTGGAAGGCTCCAGAATCTGCAACAAAAAGTTTCTTCCAAGAATTAAATTGACTAAAATTTAGCATATAAAGGCCCTACTATCTTCACTATAATACTATATAGAAAAATTGGTAACCTTATTAATGACAAACAAACCCAGTTCTGCATAACGTTCATTCCGCACCAGAAGTTGAATTATCAATACATATAGATTTGGGAGCACACGAATCTTTTCCAAATTTGCACTGCAACGATTAATAAAGAGCATTGAGAGCTGTTTCTCAAGAGTGGCATTAACAGTTATGATCAGATCAAGAAATAGCATATTAAAGTCCCCAAATTTCCATCCAACATTTCAAAGTGGATATGTCATCCAACACACCTAAGGCATACCAATCTGAACCGCATCAATGAGTTATAGAAGTTTGAGAAAGTATTCTGGTTTTCTTGTCTCACCTTGCAATTATAATATCTATTGTATGTTTTGAAATAAAAAATGTAATGCACTTTGACCTACCTAATGCTTCTTTGTATTTTTTATTATTTTTTAATAATATTCAACGTAAGCTGCAGATTAGTGTTATGTATGTCCACCTAGTTGGGATCATAGTCAGCATAGGGATGCTTTTGCATACATTTCCTGTTAAAGAACTCAACTTTGAGGCATCATTATCCAGGATTTCTATACCTTTGAGTCAAAAATATTCTTTAGGTGCCTTATCTAGCTAACCCTTTTGGCATAAATAACAATACTGCAATTTTTGCTTCTTTAATAGAGAATCCAAGACTTGAGTTAAATGATCACTCTTTCCTAAAGGTAGAGAGGCACTCTAACTCAAGGTTTCCCAGGGGAGTACTCTATGCTTTTAATATGGACTATCCTGTCAAAGGGAGTGTGCTCAAATTCTCCTACATCACAATGCCTCTCCCGCTCCCACTCACTCTCCTCACAAAGTGCATAATCTCTACTTTCCCGTTCATCATCTACTGTCATTTGTTCATGGTCGTCGATCAGCCATCCTCTGTTCTTTTTTTTTAATGCATTGTGTATGTTGCACTTCTTTATGTATTGACTTATTAGTTATACCTTACATTTATCATTAATGCGAACCTAGCCTATGCCACCATAACTTTAACTTTAGATTATTAAAAATAAATGCCTCAAAGTTGAGTTCTTTTTAGCATTTACGTGTTACATAGATTACTTATCTAGATTAAATAATCTTGGTATGGTGGCCATTCAGCTATCCTGCTAGAAATTTTTTGGGTTGGCCACTCCACTGCTGTGTTACTATCTTGTGTGTTTTTTGTAGGAATTGTGAAAGACCTCTGGTAGAACTGGGAAATTAAAGGGGGAAAAGCGTGGATACAGAATCTGAATTCTTAACAACAAGCCTACCATATTAAAGACCATGGTTAGTGCCATGTGTTTAAATAGGGACCTTCAGATCTACCAGTAAAAGTAGATTAGTAATAGAAATGACCAAAAGTTGATCATACTGTAAATCGCAACATCTTTGGATTATTAAGGCATAGTTGTAGTTGAAGTTTTCAATGGTCTTTTTATATAGGTGACATCATTTCATTGACATCACACATTAACAGTGAACCAAACTAAAATCCATTAGAAATTATAATATGAATGAATCTATGGAATGCCTTGAAACTCAAAAGAACTTCTTTTAACAAAAACTGAGTAATATGGCATACCTGTGAAGAAACTCAATAATTATAGCAACCAAGTAAGAAGGGTCTCCTACCATCTCTTCATCAACAGGAGAAAAGACAGAGTTGTACATCTCATCTGGTGAAATTGCTGCTGAAGTAAGTTGGGATTCCTCTTGTACAGACAGTGAAGATGATTGCATAACATAAGAACTATGAGCTTCAGTACTTGGAGAGTTCACATTGTTTACACTACCCCCAACATGGGCCTCCTTTGAAATGCGTTGAAGATTTGCAAACAGTGACTCATCCTCAGAATCCGAACATGAAACAGTTGAAGCCTTGTTAAAACTTCCGCTGTCTACTCTAGTGGTAGATTCGTGTATGATCGATTTTCCAATTGCATCCCTTTCTATAGAAGATACATCAGCATCAGCATTTTGTGCACCAGAATCTAATGTCTTCTCTGGTTTCATCCCCTTCAGATAGCTACAAGTTTTAATTGAATGGGAGTACGAGGTGACTAGTACATTTATAGCCTTGGCAACCACAGGCACAGGTCTGTGCTCTAGAATAAGTGTCTGTGTTATACCCAAGCATAATTGTTTAGCCTGAAGTGGCAGAAATGAAGAAAATAAGTTGAGATTTTTCAAAAACATCAATTGATTAATTAAAAGTTTCAAAACAAACGAATGTAGGTCACTATACTATTAATCAATATAAATTTAAACAACTTTCTTTACGACCAATTTAGATGACGAAATATACCAGAATCACATTCCAGACTTATAGTGAAATACCTCAATAGAGAATAATGGGGAATTCAATATTTTCATGTTTAGCAATAAATTTACAAGGTGTCCACAGGATTCTATTGAATATTGCTGCTACATAACTTTGTAAATTTGCTAGATGATACCACTAAACTCAAACATTTATCATAGACAGATAGGACTCTCATGTCTCAAATGCCTGTTCATTGCACTCTAGTTCTCATTACAATCAGTAAATTAAATATTTTCCCCTTGTATATTAAGGGATACTTATGGTCCAAAGGGCCCCTAGATGACTTGACGAAAATTTCTATTACTTTTAAACCTGCTAAATGAAATAATAGTTTAATTGATTCTAAGAAGTGAAAATTGCTAAACATAAGTCACCATTAAAAATAACTGAAGTGGAATAATGAATAATTTATAGAAATAATTATAATCCGGGATGCACAAACAAAATATAAGATAGCAAAGAAGTCTATGTTAAAGGAAGATTAGGGTTGGCCAGTGATATGAGGCAGACTATATTACATTATGGCAAAAGAGCCCTAGGGTTGCTAGTGCTGACAGTTAGACTCCATAGAAGCAAAGAGGGTATGTACTTTTTCAGCCTTCCTTTCTCAGATGCTAAGCCAGCAACATCTAAAAGTGAAGGGTCATCGTCCAGTAAGATGAAAAAATTTACCAACTTCGGCAACTAAGTCTGATTTGGTTCTGAATCAGCTTATACATGAATAAGCTAACTGGGAACATGATAGCAGGTACAAACTGTGGCCAATTTCCAGGTACAAACTGACTGACTACTCATAAACTAAGTTAGAGTTAAAAAGAAACAGTCAAATACAACTGTTGCACTTATGCATCTTGAAGAATTAATCAATAAGAAGCATTGCTGCAATGAAATTGGGATGGGAGGGGTTGAACATACCTTGTTAGCTTCCAACTTTCGCCGCTGCAGGAAGTCTAATACTGATGGAACATCTGAGTTACTGGCAGAAATTGCCTACAAGATAAGGTTATTCATTTGACGAAAGCACACTGAATTTGGTATTGATACTGAAATGAACAAATAACTTACTTCTAAGTCTAAATTGAATTTCCACAATAACTTATTGGCCACATCGCATACAAGGTCAGGCACTAGGAGAATCCATGTATCAGCATAGGTAACAGCCTCATGGTTACTCACAACATTACC
Source organism: Cicer yamashitae (assembly GCA_037974755.1). Classification (NCBI taxonomy): domain Eukaryota; kingdom Viridiplantae; phylum Streptophyta; class Magnoliopsida; order Fabales; family Fabaceae; genus Cicer; species Cicer yamashitae. The sequence continues at coordinate 55,671,666 of JBBPBQ010020321.1, forward strand.
ATCTGAACTTTCCCTTCCTCTACCACTAGATTGAGATGAGGTACTGGACCTAGGGAAACCCCTTAACAATAAAGGAAGTGGTGCAGATATTGGTGCTCGAGAATCTGCAAAGAGATCATAAAGTATAACAACCTTTGCATCAACTTGATGAATAAGAAGTACATTGTCGACCACACTCACAGCAATCCTGCTGGAATAAATTGGTAAAGAACCCTGCAAATATCATGAACATCGATCTAATTTTTATTTGTCAAATGTACATAGTTCAATGATTCACACAACCACTGTAATCCTACAAGATCCAGGATATAATGACATATCTCATGTGGACACATTTTATTTGTGTGTCTAGATAAAACAGATTTACAGACTTTTAAAGAATTACAATAGGGAGGTTAAAAATAAGTAAAATTTGACGTCAGGAATTAATTATAATTGATCAGAAGAAACTTAATGGCATTAAGATAAACACAATCAATCTCGCCATTACCAATTTGCAGATTTCTGAAATTACGAAGATCTAATTCTCCATATTACTTGTTAAATTATTTCAGATTGTTTGCTACTCACAAATCATACAATGAACCAATACTGAATGTATCTATATTTTATGTCAATAAAAATGTTTTATCAAATGGAAAAATAACCCAAGATTGTAAAGGATCACAAATATTCATTTTCATTCATTTCATCTGTTAACTGTTTAACCTCATTATAGTGTATGATACAGTATCACCAAAGTAAAATAGAAGGGAACATATACGTAATAGAAAATTGGCATTTGTTCAGAGAATCTCTCACAAACTTGTTGCATAAATGAATTTTTGGTTGAATTAAATTAGAAAGTCAATAAAAAATTTGGGCAAAACCAACCTGCTGAATCACTGCATCACGATATAGCCTATACGAATGGAGTAACATTGCAACTCTATCAACTTGCAAGCAGTATATCCTACCATAACTGTGATTGATTGTTAAAAACTTTCAACAGGTGGCTATGTTAAAAACGAAGGTCTAAGGTTAACGAAGTAAATAATTGGCACATACACAGTGACAATAAAGATGTCTTCAGCTGCTAAAACGGGCTTACTATTTGCCTCGGATTTGGCCATAACCATCTCAAACCTTGGTAAGCGAACAATATCTGCAGATGAAATCTAACCAGAAATGTTTTTTTGTATCAGTCAAAGAATTAACACAGAACACTATCAGATAAAATTCTACATTGATACTGAAGAGTCATGAAAAGGACTATTAAAGAAGCTGTACTGATACATGTTATTCTTTTCTGAACAACAATGACTCATCCAACTTTATCCAACTTTGATTGAAACAATATAAATTACCAATCCTCTATGAGGTAAATATATTCTTGAACTAAAAAACTACAAGGAAAAAAAAGAAAAGACAAATAGCACATCTCCATACCTGAAATCCATGGAATGTCTTGCACTGCATTCCAGAAGCAAGAAGAACCAAACGGCTTTCATGTGTGTAAACATACCAACTAACATTCAATTTCTTTGTTTCCACCAATTGGAGTGATTTTGACTCTGATTTATATGCACACAAGTCTAGACCACTGTAAAAATAATTAGAATAAGTATGCATTATTAACCGATGTAATTGCATTAAATGTGGATATGATAAAAAGAAGGCAACCATACTTAGTCTTAACAACAACAATATCACACTGTTGACTGTCTGTCCAAAAAAATCCAAGTATACTTTCTGATTCTAGCCTGCACTTATGGCTGAAAGTTTCTGCAGTTTCTCTATCCCAAAACTGTATCTCATGGCCCGATCGCTGAATTGCTATAACCTTTGTGTCTAAAGAATATCGAATAGCTATAATAGGGCCTTCGCTTATTGAGTCAGTGGTGGGACCAATGAGAGGATCAAAGAGACTGACTTTCCATGAATAGACCTAAACATTACAAAAATATACATGATTCAACAAGTGAACATGTAAGTACAGATATAGATAAATAACACATTACTTTGATACAATTAAGTTAGACATAGCACACACAATTATTTCTCACTGAAAAACAACTGTGGGAAGCATATCATTTTACCTGGTCAGCTGTTGGGGAGAGTAGCAACTTATTTCCATCGTCATAAAATAGTCCCCTTGATCCAGGAACATTACACCGAAGTGGTGGATACTGAATGTAAGCATGTGAAAGACCATCAGATCCACTCAGACCTATATTAGGCTTTGAGGTTGTTGCTTTTCCAGACATATTGCTGATTCTTGTTTACACAATAAGTGGCAGAGGTATGAAACAAACTGCAGCAAACCTCCTCAAATTATTTACACTGGATAGTAAAAGGTTAATGTATCTATGATTAAGATTAATAGGAGACATAAGTAATGGAGATTAAACCTTTGCGCGCAAAAAGTTACAGGACCTTCCTGGCTTCCTCTTTATACGGATGATTGGAAATTTGTAAAACCATCAAGCTTTTTCACGTGTTTGTTCAATGTCCCGAAACAAGGAAGCAAGTGGACATTCACTTAAACCTTCTTTTTAAGCTGTTTGTAGCAATATGTATTTTTTAAACATAAGATATTTAATAGAAATGCCAAAATAAAGTAGCAATCATAAAGTGGACATAACATAATAGATCAATATTTTAGAAGGAAAAAAACATGGAAATATATATATATATATATATATATATATATATATATATATATATATATATATAATCTGAAACAGCTTGTAACTCTCAAAAGTCATGATCCAACTAAATGGAGTTTGCACTATTTTTACCCCCATAAAATGTAAGAAACAGCTTCATAGCTTAAATGCCGGGCCAGATTAAAAACAAAAACTTTATGTCAAGATAGTTGTAGAATAAGATACCGTATTTTGCATACAACTTTTTAATGCCAGAAACTCCTTAACACACACATCACGTTCAATGTCTGGAACCTTAGCTGCAACACAGCTCCCATATACTTTTGCCTATTGAATGAGACTTAACCACATCAATTTTCATGCATAAATAAGACAGAGATGATATAGGATAAAACAAAAGAAAGCATATATCATACAACACATTCCCTCCATTTCCCAACAACCCATGCCTCGATCATAATTACATGTTTAACGCATCTATCCAAGTAAATAAATTAAACTTTGTTATCACAAGTGATAATGATAAACTTAAGTAAATATAAACCATTGACAGGTACCAAATATTTATGATCTTCATCGTGTATATTCGTTCTAAGTAACAAAAATGATCTAATGAAAAGGTTTTACAAGGCACACGTAATTTCATAATGTAACCAAAAATCAAGAGCACATTTCTGCAAACCTGAGATGCACAATTCACTAAAATACGCTTGAGAACAGAGCTAGTATTCTTTTCCTTCATGTTCACAAAACTGCAAAACATACAAAAGCTACAATTAATCGACAATTAACTGTAATCTAAAAAAATAAAGATAAAAATAAATAAATAAATGATATTATAAACCATATAATAACATTTTTAAGTTTCAGAAATCCTCAATTTCTCCTTACAATAACAACAATAGCTTAATTCAAATTTCTAGAATCACATGGTTTTTTCGCACCGGTAAACAAGAAGATTAAAATTTAAAACCCCTAAGGAACCTTCGTCCCAAATTGCATGCACGGACAATGTTGCGAGAATATAATAAATTGAAATTGGTACCAAAAACGACGGGAATCGAAAATCATCATAAACCGTAATTGCACAGAAAGCGAAGAGGAAATTGGGGAAATGTGTGTGAGAGAGAGAAATGGAAGAGGTTTATGCAAGCTTACCATTAAGAATAATCGGTTATATTCATTGTGCAACAGAATGAATCAATCGCAGATCACGAAAGGAGTTTGCTTATTCTTCAATTTTTTGTATAGATACTGCAGAGTGGAACTACCTACCAGTCGTATTGCTTGCGTTGCGTGTTGCGAGTTGCGACTATACAACGTGTGCGACTTCTCTATTCCTTTCACTGCAGTTTAACTGTGGGCCAAAAATGAGAGCTGGTGATATTTGGGCTCGGCCTCATATTAACAGGAATTTGAGAAAATTGGTTTTCGTACCCCCAATTGAGGTTGTACCCCCCAAATTCTTAAAAACTCAAAATTGTCCACACAATTCACTATTCAGTAAAAGGTAAAAAAAATTTACTCCTAAAATTTCATCCACTACCAAAATTTCCGATACGTATTTTTTTCGCCCAAATTTCCGGTAGTTAAAATGTAACTACCGGAAATTTCAAAACTTGTGAAATTTCCGGTAGTTATTTTCCTTTACCGAAAATTTCGTCCCCAAATTTCCGGTACATTATTTGTACTACCGGAAATTTGGGTGATCTGAAATTTCCGGTAGTTGTTTTCACCTGAAATTTCAAAAACCCGGTAGTCAATTTTTTTTTTTTTTTGGTTATATGTTGTTAATTTTTTATTTTCTTTTTTGTTGACATAGGTATGGAAAAAAGACAACCAGTGTGTATGGATTTGACTGAAGCATTCACAACCGATCAAATTTTTGAATCACGGGAAGCTGTCATATCATGGGCAAGAGAGGTTGGCCGTCAAAATCGAGTAGTTGTTATCATAACTCAATCCGACGTAGAGACAGGATAGAGAGGAAGGAAATCTAAATTAATTCTTGGTTGTGATAGAGGTGGAAAATATCAGTCAAATAAAAGTGAGTCAGGTACTTCAACAAAAAGGTGTGGTTGTCCGTTTAAAATTCGATCTAGACCATTGAAAAATGTTGAGGCTGAGGGATGGATTATTAGTTTAGTATGTGGACTTCACAACCATGAGTTAGTGGCTACTTTTGAGAATAATGCATTTGTGGGGAGCTTAAACGATGAAGATAAGAATCATGTTGACGAGCTGACAAAGTATCACGTTGCACCGAGGCATATCTTGTCATCTTTGAGGGATCGAGATAAGGAGAATGTGACTAGTATCTCTCAAATTTATAACCGTCGAAGCACATACAGAAAGAATTTGAAAGGACCTAGAACTGATATGCAACATCTGTTGAAGTTACTTGAAGCTGAGAAGTATGCATGTTGGACTAGGACTCATGGAGACTCCAACGTTGTGAGGGACGTGTTTTGGACGCATCCAGATTCCATAACTTTGTTGAACATGTTCTATTTTGTATTGATCATGGATAGCACCTACAAAACCAACAAGTATAGGTTACCATTGTTTGAAATTGTTGGTGTAACTTCAACTGGGTTGACATTCAATGTTGCATTTGCTTATATGGACAGTGAGCGTCAAGAAAATTTCTGTTGGGCATTGGAGAAGTTAAAACAGTTGTTTCTTGCAAACACTCCATCTCCTCAGGTGATTGTCACTGATAGAGAACTTGCTTTGATGAATGCAATTGAAGTTGTATTTCCATCTTCAACAAATTTACTTTGTCAACTTCATATCAATAAAAATGTTGGAGCCAAATGCAAATAATATATACTGAAGAAAGATATGCAGGAACCCATTCTTGAGGTGTGGAAGAAAATTGTTTATTGTTCTGAAGAGAAGGAGTATGAGGAAATGTTGCAAATGTTTGAGCAAGCATGTGTCGATAATATTATTTTCTTTAACTACGTCAAAGACACATGGTTGAATCCTCACAAGGAAAGATTTGTTCAAGCATGGACGAATCAAGTATAGCATCTAGGAAATACTACAACTAATAGGTACGTCATTAAAACTTTATTTTATTTGTTATATTTATACTTATATATGATTAATTTTGTTTATATATGATTAAACATGTATGATTTTTTGTTATATTTATACTTATATAAAATTTTGTTTATGTTTGAATATTAGGGTTGAGTCTGCTCATTGGTCGTTGAAGAAATTTTTGGAACATAGTAAAGGAGATTTCTGTAAGGCATGGTCTGGTATGCATGACATGTTGAAGTACCAAATTATTAAGATCAATGGTTCATTTGACACAAGTAAGGGTCGCAAATAGCATATACACAACAATTCATTCTTTGAGAATTTGAATTGGGTTGTATCGAAGAACGCTTTAGCTGATATTGATCATGAGAACACGAAAGTCAGGTATGTCGGTAACGACAAAGCTGCATGTGGTCGTACACTTAGAAACACTCATGGATTACCGTGTGCATGTGAGTTGGCACGGTACAAGTTGAAAGGTGTTCCAATTCCATTGGAGGCTATTCATATACAATGGAGGAAATTAACCATGAATTCTGATAAAGAGGAAGAACAGTTGGAAAAGGATTCGGAGTTGGACATTACATGTGAGATGAATGTTATTTGGAAAATATGGAAAACTCTTAATGTTGTTGGAAGAAGGGCATTGAAGAGCAAGTTGCGTGAAGTTGCATATCCAGAAACAACCTCAATGTGTGCCCCACCATCTAAGATCAAAACAAAAGGTGGTGTGAAGAAGAAAAAAGGCAATAAGCCGAATGGATTTGATGTATATCGCGACCCTTCATTTTTTGAACATGTTGATGCATCCCAACAAGTCTCCCAGCAAGCCTCCAAACATCCATCCCAAACATCCAAACAAGTCTCCCAAGCATCCAAACAAGTCCCTCAGGTTAGAAAATATTTGGACGAGTTTCCTGCTCTAATTCATCCATATATTGTAGACGTAGTTAATGTTAAAGCAGATGGAAATTGTGGATATCGTGCTATTGCTGCTTTACTTGGCCATAGTGAAGAATCTTGGAGCATTATGCGTCGACAGTTGTATTTAGAGATTAAGTCCAAACCTGATTTATATCTTGTGTTATTCAAGGAACGTTTGCAAGAAGTGACTGACTCATTAGTTGTATATGAACTGGGAAACCAACCAATGGAAAAGTGGCTAAGCATTCCAGATATGGGTTACGTGATAGCAACAAAATATAATCTCGTTCTTGTGACATTGGCAAAAAGTTTTTGTTTGACTTTTTTCCCATTGACGGGTGCACACAGTGGAGACCTATCACGTGATCGTATTATCAGCATTGGTTTTGTTAATGACAGTCATTGGGTTCAGGTTAAATTGAAAGCAACATGTCCATTACCTCCACTAGCATGGCAATGGAAGGAGCACCGTAGCGATGAGTCTACATCATGGGCTGTAGCGTATGCAGGACGTCTACAACATTGGGGTTCATTAGATTTAGAGGGTACATCAGATTATATGTCTTTAGCAGATAATTGACACTTTTGTAACAAGTTTTATTCAATACATATTATATGTTGTTTTCAGTTAATTAGTTTACATTCACCACATTGAACAAGATAAATAAATCTGAATAAAATAACACAATAAATATAAAGTCTAAGCAAATAACACAATTAAGTCTAAATAAAATAACACAATAATAAGTGTAAGCAAATAAGTATGAATACTAACTAAATAAAAATAAGTCTAAATATTACAAATACAACATAAATACTACTGATAACTCCCTCCTTTAGAGATGTATAAAGCTCTCTCTAATAAAGCACGCATGTCATCATCACCCAGTAGTCTATCTAAATCTAAACTCTCCTGTATCAGACCACCGATGTGTTGACACCGTGTATACCACTCCCCACGACTATCACTAGGACCGGCAGCATCACTAGGACCGGCAGCATCAGTAAGACCTCCAGCATCAATATGATCTCCGACATGACTAGGACCAGCAACATCAGTATCACCTCCAGCATGACTAGGAGCAATATCTGCAGCAACGTGAGGGGTCATCCTAGGATGAGATATCCTATAGTACCACTGGATGTACCCCTCAACAGTCTGGTGTGGATATGTAGCCCGATGCAAAACTGCACGAAGGGCTCGAACAGAGTTCCGGTACATACTCCATTCGACATCCACATCACGTACTACAAGCATAGGTGGTGTAGGAGGGATATGCTGAGTATATCCGAACTGTCGGATGCACCTCTCTGGTAAATAAGGTACCATAGTGGAACACCAACGAATATGTCCAGTAAACAACGAAACAGACTGAAACCGTGTGGTAGAGTCCTCGTCGTAATTTACTGCCCATATAACATCAGACTCCCTCAAAGCATCCAACTTTGCTCTGTAGTACGACACGCTCCCGGATGTTTGTTTAGGAGTCCACCGATACATCCGAGGCATGAAAGAAAACGGCTCATGCAGTTCCCTTTTACATATATGAGGGAAGTGCTCATATATCCAGATCTGTAAATAATAAAAACATACAAATAATTAATTAACCAAATTATCAAATAACAATATAATAAGTATGGAAAATAATATAATAGTACCTGAAACAGAGATAAATATCCACCAATCTGCTTCGTTGCCGGTAGAGTACTATCTCTTAGATAGTCATATAGCACAACAAGTGTTGCTGGTCCCCAAGCCCATCTGCCACATGTATCAAGATCGTGAAACAGGAACAAATATTTAGCAGATAGTAGTGTAAAACTTTTATCTGCTAATATCGTACACCCTACTAAATGTAGTAGGTATGCCCTAGCTGCACAATCGTATCGTCCATCACGCAGCTGTGTATAAAATACCGACTTCAACCACTCAAAGCTGTATGATGGACCTCTGTTAATCCTGGTCTCTGCCACTGCTTCATCAACAGTAACTCCTAGTAATTCAACGGCAGCAGTAATCGCCAGGTCTTCAGTGAAATTAGCTGGAGGGGTGAAGAACTCACCACAACATGGAATGCTGAGTAGACCCCTGACATCGTCTAGAGTGATAGTCATCTCACCAAATGGCAGGTGAAATGAGCTGGTCTCTGCATGCCATCTCTCGGCAAAAGCTGATATTAAATTACCGTCAATCATACTGAGACTACATCGCTGCAGATGACGTAGTCCAAATATAGTAATCCAATGATCAATTTCCGCAGGTAATACAGCTCTGATGTCAATAAATTTGGCCTGCTTCTTGCCATTTGAGACCACTTTAAGGGCGCGCCTATCCTGTTTAATTACAATAAATAACAAACACACAATAAATTAAAATTTAAATAATGATTATAAAACTTAAATATAACAAATTATACTACAAATATATTAAAATAAATAAATAAATAAAATAACAAATAATTATAATAACAAATAATTATAATAATAAATAATTAAAATAATAAATAATTAAAATAATAAATAATTAAAATAATAAATATTATTAACTAACCTCCCCATTCCAGATTTTTACAGCTATGTGGTCCTCATAATTCTTCGACACAGATAAATCGTACGGACCACCAGGAAATAATGGAGCATCAGGCAGCTCCTGATCCTGCTGATATCAATATAATCATCCTGATGCTGATCATCAATATAATCCTGTTGATGATGATCATGCTGCTGCTGATCCTCCTGTTGATGATCCTGCTGGTGAACATCTATTTCTTCATTTCGCCTTCTACGTTTCTCAACTGTCGCTCTCCTATTCGACTGCGTAGGCGGTCGAACTCTAGAATGTTCACCGCTGGTTTTAGCTCCTCTGGTCCTCACTGTAAACAATAGAATGAAAAAAATTAATCAAACAATAGATAAAAAATAACAAAATTTGAAAAAAAAAATTAAAAACATAACTACCGGAAATTTCATAGACATTGAAATTTCCGGTGAACTTCCCGGAAATTTCAATGAATTTGAAATTTCCGGGATAAAACTTAAAAAACCACAACTCACTTTTTCCGGAAATTTCAGAATGAGGGGTACGAAGAATTTTTCTGAATTTTACTTTTTTTTTTAGGGATATTTTGGTAATTTCACTCAAAATTTTTTAAAATGAGGGGGTACATCAATAATTGGGGGGTACGAAAACCAATTGTCGGAATTTGATAATTCTTTTTTTTTCAAAAATTTACTCTGCTCCGTGTTCACCATGGGTTCGTATTATTTTAGATTTTCATGAAAAAATTTATTTTATTTGTCAAAAATTATTTTATAGTGTTTGAATGGTATTTGTTTTAGATTTTTTAAAAATGATTTTATTAAAAAAAAATTATTTTTTGGTTAAAAGTGAAAAGCTAAAAATAATATTTTCTCGCATTTGCCTCTTGCGAAAACGAAATACGGAACTTACCCCTACTTTATTTTGAAAATTTCAGATTGTCCTCCGTTAATTTTTAATAAGTTTTTATCTATCGGTTTATATCAATTCATTAGTTGCATTTTTCTCTTTCACGCAGTAGCCATTTTTTCTCTTTTCATGTTAGTTTTCTCATTCCATGCGACTCTAGGTTTTTCATCCAGTAAGTTCTGTTCCCTTTTTCGATTTTTCTACATCGTCGTTATTTGATTGTGTGTGTTTATTTATTGTTTTTTAAGAGTACTCAATTACATTGATCAAATTTTAAAATGTGTCTACAAAATGATCATTGTAGTTTTAAAAAATCATTTTTACAAAATTGTATACAAACGAGTTAAAAATCATTTTTTAATAGTAAACAAACGGGAGTTAAAAAATCATTTTTTTTTAAATCTCTAAATTATTTAAAACAAAAATTATTTTTATTTAAGCTCAAATAAACGCACCCATTATTTTTTTAAATAATCACTTCATTTTTTGTTAAAGTTTTTCAAACAAAAGAAAATTTAAAAAATAATCTAAAAATTATTTAACTGAGAAGTTATTTTTAGTAGTTTATCAAAAAAATTATATTTTATAAATGATTTTTTTTTAAATAATTTGTATTATAACACAAAAAAAAATTATAATCCATAACAAATGAGTCTCATGCCTCTGTCTCCTTTGTTCAGGCGGTTTCAATATTCTCTAAAAAATTAGGGAGAAAAAAATCCTCCCAAATCATTAGTTATATTTGTTTCAACACTAAAATCATCTCATTTTTTAAGTAACGACTCAATACCAATAGATAAGTTAGTGTTTATGTTTTACTTTAAAGTTTTTTTTTTTTTTAATGTTTTAGTGGTTTATGTGTTTATGGAAATGATAGCTGTTTTGGTTACGTTCGAATGTGTCGTTGCGGACACATTTCAAATGTATACTTAATGATTGTGCTATGATTAACACATACAGACCTTATATGAAGATTTGATTTTATACAATTTTTTTGTTATGCAAATGGAGCAATGAAGTGACCTTATATGTGCGTGTGAAGAACATTGTTGCATCTGCACATAGGGAAAGGACTCAGACCCATGCACAGGAGCTTAAGATTTTACCAACATCGCCGACAAATGTTGCATCACCAACACCACCACCTGTTTTATCATTTTTGGGAAGTCGGCGATATTTCGTTGATAAGATCGTTCAATTATCATGTGGTGACATGTATATGGGTTGTATGTAAATTGTTTTTTTTTTTTGTTTGCAGTACCATGATGCATTTAAATGCGTCAATCACGAACAAAAAACCAGTTGTTGTTGATTATTGATGAACCATGGTTTGTGACTGTTGTTCAAACGTCAAGTTGTCGTCCCTCTAGCAAAAAAGTCATGCCACCATTGGGTTTGAAAGATCCGTCTTTTTTTTCCTTGGTATGTTCATGTCGGGTTAGAAAGTGGCGTAGACAGACTATCAGTAAATGAGTCAAGAAGTTAAAAAAAAGGATTATGAACGTTTAGTTGAACGCTCAAAGTTTTAAGTCGCACTTCTACCTCTTTTTGGGGCATTTTTGGTTTTTACCTTATCTACACGTTGAGGTTATCTTTGAGTAAAGGAAGGTTATGACAAGTTTTCCACGTCTCATTCGATATGATATCATCAATCTCATAGGAATATGAAGGTCAATTTGTCTTTCACCATTGTGGCTCTTAATTATGTCATAGATTGTTTTAACAGTGTATACTTTCAAATGAAGAGTGAAGTCATTATAAGGTGTTTGTGAGGTTAAACCAGCTAATAGAACATGTAAGCATAAATTGTCGAGTTTGAGGTGAAAGCCAACCCAAGTTTCTGACCATCCCAACATTTGTTGTTCCCATCTATAAGCTTGTTAACCTTCTCAACTCCTTGAAGTAATAATGTCCTAAGGAAGGGGGATTTGAATTATAATTGTCCCTTTTAAAAATTCCTGTTAAAAAAAAAAAAAAAAAAACTAAACTGTTTAACTCAAGAATGCTCTTGGTTACAAACGAAGAATATTCTTGGTTAGTGGAAAAACAGCAATATCAATTTATCAATATAAAAACTGATTGTAAGACAAATAATGAATTGAGATAGAGATAGAGAGATCACACAAACATATATCCTGGTTCACCCAAACACGGGTTACGTCCAGTCCTCACAAATGTGAGATTTTCCACTAAGTGCTCAAAGCAAGAGCGTTCTTGGTTTTCACACAGTTTCCACATATCAGTCTTGATCTATTACATAATTTCTACCTTTCTACCTATAAAGGATTTCCAGAGATTTACCTTACACTATTTCAGAAAGGATTTTACAAGCTACCTTTTAAATCATAAAAGGATTTCTACACACTACTCAAGCTATGTCAACAACATAGCCTTGAGTTACAAAGTAATGATTTTAAGAATGTTAGAATCTGGGTATTGCCCAACTCTTGCTTGAGAAATAGATTCTATATTTTAGAACTCAGTTATCACTGATTCTAAAATCACACAAAGAATGGAACTACAACTTTAGAATGATTTTGACAAGCTCGAGTATGATTGAATGATTGATGTTTTGCTTGGCACTTTGAGTTGTATTTTGTTCTTCATCGTGAAGCTTTATTTATAGGGTTCAAGAGAGCTTATGACAGCTCATTTTACCGTTGGAAGTAGGCCAGCTGTCATGAGTAAGTGAATGATAAGATCAGCCATAAAGCAAGATTGTTCTTGCTGAACCCAGAAATATTCTTTGTGATCCAAGAACGTTCTTCGAATTTTTCTGAGATGAGCTAACTTATATTGTGATATTGACAGTTGTCTGAAATGATTACAAGCTTTGAGTCACGTGTGCAAGTCTGTTTGAAGGTACAACAACAGTGTCCTTTTACAACCTGTCAGTTTGTACTTGCACTTGCTTGTTTTGGAGAATGATCTTGCTTTATACTTTTTATGAAGCACATTTTTGAGCCTTCGAATTCTGGAATAATTCTTACTTAGACTGATCCTTGTTTATTCTTGATGAAGATATGAAATGAATAAAACTTCCTGGATCTAATCTTTTACATAGAAATCTGATCATTCTTGTTTATGGCAGATGTGGAGAACGTTCTTCGTTTTCTAGAAATATGTCAAGAACGTTCTTCGTTTTATTGATTTTGCTTTTTTATTTTAATGAGATCTACTTTGTAATGCTTGGTACCTATCTTGTTTTAACACACTCAAATACACATGTTAAATATCAAAACACTTAGAATCATAATTAGAAGTCTTAATTAACCTTTTGTTTAATTATCATCAAAACATTAATTTAGGATTTTGTCTCAACACTCCTGGCGTACACGATGCTCGACTCATAGTCATGTCTTGAACTAACACTTCAAAAAGAAATGGAGTCACTTTTTGCACCATTGATTTTGCTTCAAAAAGAAATGGAGTCACTTTTTGCACAATTCTCTTATGAAAATATTTTAATTCTCGTGCAAATAAAATACATAATCACACATATAAACTCAAACAAATAATCCATAGATAATTAGAAATCTTCAAGTATCTCAAATAATTAAATACTCGAGTTTTAGGATTCAAAAATATTATACCAAAATAGAAAAATAATAAATGGTATAAACTAGAGTCAAATAGAAATAAAGTTCATAAAGTTGACCACAACTACCCATCTTATAAATTAAAAGAAATGCTCCGTCTATTTCTCTGAAAACTCTTTCAGATGCGAAAGCAAATTGAGGATGTCATTTGTTCAAAAGTAAAGGTCATCTACAAAAAACAAACACGGAGCAAATAGACATGCATATATATATTTATTATAAAAAAATATAAATAAATCATATATTTCATTTAACAATTAAAAACACAAAGCACAAAGATACAAATCAACCAAAATGCACAAATCCTATTTGTTAGACTATATGTCCATGCATCATTCTGGAATATCATCACCCTATAGAACAAAAGATTCCCACCATTGGACAATGTCCCACCATTGGACGAATGTTCTTCACAGTTTCATGTTCAATACTTCACCGTTGAGTATTTTTCTGAATCACGTTGCCCTTTTGAGAAACTGTCGTTACATACTCGCAACTAGGTCCAAGCCACCAATGCATGTATGAATGTCATCACCTTAGTTAGTAACAAAATAGATCACTTAATCATAGCGCCCAAAACCATTCAACCTTGTCCTAAATCAACCCAGTTTAGATACAAAGTCGTCACCTTGAGTAACCACTCGTTACCAATCAAAATACACAAATTGCTTAATCTCATAATGAGTGCGTTTGTTTCAGAATTTTATCATGAAAAACTCTATTTTTTTTAAACCAAAAATTATTTTTTATTGTTTGAACGGTGTTTGTTTCAGATTTTTTAAAAATCATTTTTTGGCTAAAAAATCACATTTGCTATTTGCTATAGATGAGAGAGAAATATGCCATAAATTTTAAAAACACGGAACTTGACTCACTAATGAGAGAAAATAATGTAATTACCCTTACCCTTTTGAAAAATCCAAAATTGTCCTACATCAATTTTTACTAGGGTTTTCTTCATACTGCATTTCACGCACTCAATTGTGACTGTTTTTCTCCTTCTATGATACTTTGATATAGGTTTTCATCATGTAAGTTTTTTTCTCCTTTTCAATTTCTCCACGTCTTATTCTTGTTTCTATGCATTTTATTTGAATCATTTTATTTTTATATTATTCATATGTTGATACGAATTTTTTTTGCTCTTGTATGTTTATTTATTGCTTTTTGATGATTACTTAAGGTACATTAATCAATTTTGAAACGTATCTAACAAATGATAATTAGAAAAGTCATGTCTTTATCGTACTTTAAAAAATTACTTTTATAAAATTGTATACAAACAAATTAAAAATTATTTTTATGGTAGTAAACAAACGGAAATAAAAAATTCATTTTTAAACAAATCTTTACAAAATAATCTCTAAATTTTTTAAACTAAAAATCATTTTTATTTAAGCTCAAACAAACGCACCAACAGAAAACATCACTCGTAAACATGTAATTCACATAACACACATATTTTGAAGATAACACGCCAACAGAACCAATACATAACATCACAATACATTTATATCACATATAATTCAAGTAGAAAAGCGAATTGGGTGATGTCCCTACCGTTACCAAATTTGTTTATAGAATTATGTGTCACAAATTTTTGTTCAACTCGGTCCACACCTTCAAATAAGCAATAATTAACTTAGTATTTAAGTGTCTTTCAATTACTAACTCATGCTCAAATAAAGGTTGGGTTTGATTTAAAATTTAGAGAAATTCTCTTAAAACAACCAAATCATCGTCGTCATCATCATCATCATCATCATAAATCAACACTCACACAATCGTCTCATAAAAATCATAACTTTAACATTCTAAAAAAAATAACTTTAACAACAACTTTCAACACATTTATTATTTCACGAAAAATAATTATTTTTAACATTAATAAGATTTCTATAAATTTATTCAACTATCACAACATAAAATTTTAACCAAATAAAAATTGATTTTGTAGCCAATAACTATTTTTATTGATTAAAATACGATCTAGCCTTTATAACGACTTCTACCAGATGAAAATTAATTTTTTACATAGATAAACATTTTCTCTAATCAAAATAGATTTTTATATCAATATCATAAGAAAATCAAGAACACTTATAAGTAAATAAAAAAATAAAAACTGATTTTTAGTAAATGGTTTTATAATGATAGATAATTTTGATGTAACATCCCATTTTTTGGGATATTATCTCGAAATACAATGTTTAAAATGCAGTTCATTTTTTTTATGAAAATATTTTAATTTCCGTGCAAGCAAAATAGATAATCATGCATATAAACTCAAACAAACAATCTATAGTTAATTAGAAATCCTCAAGTATCTAAATTAAATAATTGAATACTCAAGTTTTAGGATTCAAAAATATCATACCAAAATAGAAAAATAATAAATGGTATAAACTAGAGTCAAATAGAAATAAAGTCTCTGAAACTGACCATAACTATCCATCTTAGAAATTAAAAAAAATATTTCACCTATTCCTCCGAAAACTCTTCTAAGTGCGAAAGCAAATTGAGCATATCATCTGTCCAAAAGTAAGGACATCACTCTTTTTGTTCTCCTAATTGATTATATATGATATAAATGCATCTATCATTTTAGAAGGAAATAAATTGTATCAAAATGAGTGTCATTTTCAATTTTTAATGCAACTGTCATTATTTTTCCAAATGTAGCCTTCAATTAGTATTATATACACTATTTCTAAAACATCAACTTCACTTTACAATTATGATAGTAGAAAGCAAACCAATAATTAATAAGTTTAACATGTGTGCAAAAACTTTAAACTGCAATCATTTTAAAAACGAGAGAGTATTTAGGGTCTGTTTGATACAATTTTTAAAAACTGTATTTTAATTTTACAAAATTTAAAAATTAAAAACTTGTTTGTCTAGACTTTTATATTCAACAGTTTTGTGAAACTGTTTTAATTTTCTGTTTTAAAAAGGAAAAAACAAAAACATTTTTTAGATGTTTTCCTTTTCTATTTTTTAACTTTAAAAACATACGGGAAAGAGAGAGTTTTCATTAATGCATTTGTGTAATTACGTTGAACTTTCTCTTTTATATTTCCATTATTTTATTTGTTTTTTTTTTACACACACTCTTCTATATTTCCTCTTCTGTTTACATTAGTTTAGGTGTGAAGGTGAATTTTTTGTTTTTTTTGTGGTCTATTAAAAAATAATTTTTTGTCCTTAAGTCATATCTCAAGTTAAATGTCGCGGATTCGAATCGAGACTATGTGAGTTATTTATTAATTATACTAAAATATTTTACTTGTATTTAATTGTTATTAGTTGAATTTTTCTATCTTTTTACTTTTATCATTTAATATAAGAAAAACAAATTTTGAAAATTGTATTACCAAATAGTTTTTTTAATTCTCTAATCAAAATGTGTTTTAAAAAATTAGATTATCAAATAGGTTTCTCTTTTTCTCATCTCTAAAACTGTTTTCAGAAACAAGTATCTCAAACAAATTTTTTCTATAATTCTATTCTTTAAAACAATTTTTAAAATCAAATTTATACAACAATTTTTTAATTTTCTGTTTTAAAAAGGAAAAAACAAAAACATTTTTTAGATGTTTTCCTTTTCTATTTTTTAACTTTAAAAACATACGGGAAAGAGAGAGTTTTCATTAATGCATTTGTGTAATTACGTTGAACTTCCTCTTTTATATTTCCATTATTTTATTTGTTTTTTTTTTACACACACTCTTCTATATTTCCTCTTCTGTTTACATTAGTTTAGGTGTGAAGGTGAATTTTTTGTTTTTTTTGTGGTCTATTAAAAAATAATTTTTTGTCCTTAAGTCATATCTCAAGTTAAATGTCGCGGATTCGAATCGAGACTATGTGAGTTATTTATTAATTATACTAAAATATTTTACTTATATTTAATTGTTATTAGTTGAATTTTTCTATCTTTTTACTTTTATCATTTAATATGAGAAAAACAAATTTTGAAAATTGTATTACCAAATAGTTTTTTTAATTCTCTAATCAAAATGTGTTTTAAAAAATTAGATTATCAAATAGGTTTCTCTTTTTCTCATCTCTAAAACTGTTTTCAGAAACAAGTATCTCAAACAAATTTTTTCTATAATTCTATTCTTTAAAACAATTTTTAAAATCAAATTTATACAACAATTTTTTAAAACTAAAATGCAAAAGTGTTTCAAACAGGCCCTTAATGATTTTAATATTTTTAAAAAATTTATGTTAATATTTTTGTTTTGTATTAGCTTTTACA
>JBBPBQ010020321.1:55689837-55701189 GCA_037974755.1 Cicer yamashitae
AAATCATATTTACTCTTTATTTATTGATAATCAAAGGTCTAAATTAAATACTATAAAATGTTTGTAAGTTAGAAATTCGAGTTGGGAATATATTAATCGCATTATTATTTTCAATATTTACTGTAGGCCTGTATCAGTATATGATTAAAGTATATTTTTTATTAAAAACAAATCAATCATTAAAATATGTATTGAAATTTAAAGAATTGATCTCAAATATAAGTATATTTTGATTTAAGTGAAAAAAAATTGACTCACATCTTAGAAAATCGTGAGTTGAACTTTATAAAAATCCTTTTTTCGAATGATCTATAAATATTTATTTGAACCTTATGTTTGCCTGAGAAATCACAAAACAACTCATCTAAACTCTTATTGAAAAAAAAAAATGATACTTCCAATTTAAGATTCCTCCGTTTCTCTCTATTTGATGAAAGGTCAACTTTTCCTTTATTTTCAATTGATAACCTCATCAAATGACAAATAGCAACCTACTTGTGAGACTATTTTATGTTTCCGAATTTAAATTTCCCCAATCATACAACAACCACAAACGTGTCATCCTCAAATTTAATTCACTGCCTTATTTTCAACTTTCAAGTGAAGACATTTCAAAAGAGGAAGAAAAATTGGACGCCAAGAGTCAAAGACGGGACACCACTTTTGATTTATAAATTACAATACCAAGTTAATTCAATCAAATGGTGCTGTGTTCTTGAAAATATTTGAATGGACTAGCATAGACTGTGCTCACTTTCTTTTTCATTTTTGACAGAATCGTGCTCATTGCCGAAGAAGACTTGTGTGGTTACAACTGCAAATATAAATTATTTGAAGAAACACATATAAATAAATAAATAATTAAAAAAAATAATTTAATCGTATTATTTAATTATTTTTTATTTTAAATTTTTTTATTTGTGTGTGTCTAAATACTTCTTACTTGAAATTGTGTTCAAGAAAGTATTTCTCTTGGTATGTGTAGTGTTATTATGAGAAAATTTAAGCAAGTATCCTATCACATCTCACCATATAAATATCTTAAAATATATTTTAAGGTTAAATAAATTTGTAGTCTCTATAAAATCTTACTATTTTGTTTTTTATCTTTGTAAAAAATTTCATTAACTTTTAGCCCCTTAAAAGAAAATATTTTTATTTTTAGTCTCTGATTTTAATTTAACTATTCTTTAAAATCATTCAAAAATTTAAAGAATAGACAATAGTTAGATTAAAATCAAGGACTAAAAATTAAAATTATAACTTTTAAGGAACTAAAAGTTGATGAAATTTTTATAAGGACTAAAAACAAAATTGTGAGATTTTATAGCGACTAATGTTGGAACCAAGTTGATCTCAGGAACAATTTCTTTGTGTGGTTTTGATGTTGAGAGAGGTATTTTGTGAGAACAATTTATTGCAAGAATTAGAACAACAAATTAGAAGAAGATATCATAAGCAAGAAATAAGAAGAAAATTATTAGAGGAAACAACTAGAGGAAGTAACCAGAGGAAGTCGCCAAAGGAAGTAAAAAGGTCAGAGGAAACAAAATTGAATCAGTCAACAAAATCCTCAGAATTCGACAAATACACGCTCTAGAAAAGTACGCGCGTCAGCCTCTGATAGGGTGCTTCTAGTAGTTTAGTGTGTTTATGGTAGTTCAACGTGTTTCTGGCAGCTCAACGTGTTTCTGGTAGTTCAACGTGCGTCTGACAGCTCAACCTGTTCTAGTAAATCAGCGTGCCTCTAAGAATTATGAGCATCTGAAGATTGCCTCTAACAATAACTTTAGCATGACTCTGATGAACGGTAATTGTAGCATGCTTTTGAAGTTTGAAGCCACTGTTCAAGTCTTCATCTGAAACATATAATCCACTAACTCTCAAGACGGTAACACGTTCCAGAGTGCTGCATATGATACACAACACACTTTGAAGTTGCATTGACTTTGATAATGCAACAAATATGATTTGCCCAAGCAACTAACTCTAAGTCACACAGTGTCTCTGACTGTCAAGAAAGCAAAGTATACAACATCTTACTCCAACAATCAAGTCATACTATGGTAAAGAAAAGTCAACGACTCTAATGGAAGGTCAAATATTCTAATAGATTGAGCAACATACTGAATTAGACTTAACTGTATCCTTACTTCTGAAGGTCCAAGAACAAGTCCATATTTGTTCTCGCCCAATTTAAATCATGCGTATGAAAGACGACTCAAGTGAATCAATTTACAAACATAATCTGAACAAATGCACACGATATTTTTCTATAAGAATTACTCATATCAGATTGGGAAATAAAAAATAAAAATGCACACAATACTTTGTACTGTTCTCAACTTACTCTTCTACACCATGGACATTGTCTATTAATTGGTGCATGTTTTGTTTCATTGTAAGATTAATAAACTAACCGCGAAGTATCATAATTTAAAAAAAAAACTACAAAATATATCATACTGCAAAACTAAATATTCACTTCTAATAATTATTATTACTATCAAGTCACTTCTATTTGTTACCTTTGAGCCCATTGAATTGTGTCACTAAGTAATTTTCTTCGTCAATATGCACATTACAGTTGTCATGTTTTATGTCGGATAATACTTTTCAATGTAATGTTGTTTGTTTATCTAACATGTTTGTCTTTTTGTTTTTTGTTTAGGCATCTAACATGTTTGTCTAATATGTTTGTCCGCCGAAACCAAAATTAAAATTTACCGACAACACTATGCTTTTCCTGACATAACCAACGCTATGCTAATGGTGTTAAAAATGTATATTAAGTTAATAAATATTAAAAATGAAATCAACATCACAAACACATATTAAATTTCAAAATAAATATGGTATTATATTTTTTTATTTCACCTTGGGTGAGTACGAGAGAAACACAATATCAATAATAATAAATAATAAAATCCAAAATAAACTATGTTACTTCTTAGAAACACCTAACTAATAATGGAACACGAATATGTCATATTCCACAGTGGCATCTCCTGTGGTGAAGTCAACGGAATAAAACTTGGCCTGAGCATACCCACGTGCGAATCGAAATGCCCCAGTCCCACCAACAATGGGCATTTCCCTAACAGGTTCACTCATAATCATGTTCCTACCTAATATGCTTAAGGTGCTTCCATTAAACTCTCCCTCTGTAAAAGCCCAAGTCATAACCATCATTAACCCCATCTCCCCTTGTGAAATAGAAGTGTAAATTCCTTGGGCCTTACCCACAAGTTTTGAGTCACGCTCAGGCCCAGATGTTAATGGATCGTCCATCGCCACAACGGTTCCGAATGGAAGGGTGCTTTTAGCTCTGCCATTGGGCTCAGCTACAAATACCATGCTTGGTTTTGGGCCTGTCACGATGTCGTGGAAGTAAAAATGAAGGTGGGTTAGTTTCTCTTCTTGGAAGCCCAACATCGCTGGAGACAAGCTTTGATAGTAATTAGTGGCCGTTGCAAGGGTTATTATGAAGAGGAAAGTAATGAAGAAAGATATGGAGGAGGATGAAGATTTTGCCATGGTTGATGTGAGTGAACTAAGAAAAGCTTGTTTACTTAGAAAATGTTTCAGATTTGATGAATGATATTTCAATTCGTTATGATTTATGCCTATTTATAATAAGTGAGGCTGCTTCAATTATTTGTCGCTAGCATTTTAATAACTGAGTCAACGCACTATTATTTTCAAGCTGGTGTTTATTGACGAAAAACCTTTAGGTGTCATAATACGGTGGAAGAATGATAGATGTCACTATCGTGTTAAAAAATTATTAAAATTTATTGAGTTTTTTATTTGCGAAGTATCCGAGAAATACCTAATATATAGTGGGAAAATAATTAATAAGTAAATATCGATAAATATCAAGATCGCTGAGTTGTAATTCTATGAAGTTTGTGGTAGTAATTGATTTCAATTGTTTACTGAGGACTTATAATTTACTGTTGAAAATTAATTGCTACTATTAAATTAAATCATTAATTAAATCATTAATAGTATAATGACAAGTTATTTATAAATAAATTTGATATTTTAAATTTAATATTATTAAAGTATTGCAAGTACATGAAGTCGTTTAACAATGTCAGTTCCGCATCGCTAAGCATGATAAATAAAATCCAATGTGTCAAACACAAGAGACAAAACCTGAGGGACGCGTGCTTCCGTGTCCGGACAACTGCATCAAACCGTGACTCATGGAACAACTAAATCCAATTATTAACTTTAATCTATGACCAAATAAAAGACCAATAAAAAACCCAACATATTTAAAAACTCAATGTAGTCACGCCCCAAAGTCAACCAAGATCCGAGATTAGCCCACCACCCACGAATCGTAATGCTGCTGTCTGTGAAGATTGGAGCAAGCACGGGGACGATCCATGGAACCCAACACCAGCCTTGGTTGACACTGGTGAAGGGGGCCTCATTACCTCGAGAGCATAGGAAATAGTTTACCACAACTCAGACAACATCTACCCATGAGATGCCAATTTATGTTCGACCATGTTCACTACCACCTAAACCCGGGGGGAGCAGTCCATGACTAAGGTGTTAGGGACTGGTTATATCTTCACCGCACGGTCTCCCTTTCGTGTTCTTAGTTGTATATCTTTGTCATTAGTTCATTAAGAATAAAAGACGAACAAGGAATCAACGATGTGACGATGACAATGTGTGGTCGATGATGGCGACGTAAACATGAGCGAATTGGGAGTGAGATAAAGGAGATATCT
Source organism: Cicer yamashitae (assembly GCA_037974755.1). Classification (NCBI taxonomy): domain Eukaryota; kingdom Viridiplantae; phylum Streptophyta; class Magnoliopsida; order Fabales; family Fabaceae; genus Cicer; species Cicer yamashitae. The sequence continues at coordinate 55,694,589 of JBBPBQ010020321.1, forward strand.
TCTCGCGATGGCGGAGAACGATGGAGAAATCTTCTTAGGACAGTGGAAAAACGGCAGATAGCGATTTCTTTTGGTGGTGAAGCGGTTTCATGACAAGAAGTGAATTAGTTCTGAATTGAGTTGATAATAATTTTAATTTTAATTAAAATAAAAAAAAATAGAAAAATTATTTATTAAATTTTAAGGAATTAAATTGAAAAAGATAAATATACCTGTACAAACAATTTGATCAACTTAATATATAATATATAGATATTGATGTGGTGAAAAATAACCTGATTAAAAGTTTAAGAATATCAATACACTATTCTTTTTTAAGAGTTCAAGATTTTCCTGTTTATTTGAGATTTAACTGTTTATTCTATATTTAATTCAAAATAGGTGTTATCATTTTTAGTTATTAAAAGAGAAAAATTATTGATGTACGTAGAAAAATTGTGAACCTAGAAATTGTTGTTAAAAAAAAGTAGGCGGCCTCCGTAACAATCACATGATAGATCTCCTATTCGACTTTGCTTTTTGTCGCAGACATTGGCTCTATGCTATTTGTTGTGCTAATTAAATTAGCTTATTATAATTGGACCCCAAAAAATTAGCTTATTATAATTTTTTCGGGAAAAACGTTAGAGTTAAAAGCTCTATATGTGTCGCAATTAGTATTGTCTACTAGTACAACAAATAAAAAATGGAAAATTATTTTTGTATATCTATATATTTTATTTAGAATTCAGAATTATTGTTGTAAAGGTGTCATATGTAACGTAGTTACAAATATGGATGGTCTAATCTAAAATTAAAGATTGAGATTATTTTTGTATTAATTTATTAATTGTATAATTGAAATTGTCCGATTCGAAATGAAGGACCGATATTAAAAATTGTGTGATAAAATTAATGCAGATAAATCTGATTCTTTAAATTATATATTGAAAGAGAAAAAAATAAATATAATGGTGTAATATATTGAAATCAGAATAGATTACGTCGAATTAAACTTCGTAAGGTTTAAATTTGACGTCAAAAAATTATTGACTTAAGTCAGAAATATCAGCTATCATATTTTTTCTAAATTTAAATATGATTTTTTTAAAATTATAGAATGATTTGTTAATTTATTAAAAAATATATTCATATTAACATTTTTAAATAAGTTATCAAATATATATATTTGAATAAACTATCAAAATATGTTTTTTTAATTCAACATATTGAATTTATATCACAAAGTAGTTAAATGAAATACTAGTATATTTAAAATTTTGATTTTTATGTGGTCACAAATCTAAAATTTAAGCCTTCATACCTACGCAGACGTTATATTAAAATTAAACTTTTAACAAATATAAATTTATAAATAAAAAACTGAGCTTAAATCGAAAGATCAAACAAATGTCTAATCATCAATGTAGAAAATATCAACTACAAATAATTTAGGTTGATATATTTATCCGGAGGGACAATTCATTTATGTTTCTCGTAGTGAATGATTTAGATTTTCATTTGAAAACGGATTTTGAACAAAAAAATAAATTGGACTAATTAAATTAGACTCAAAATATATGATCTATCATGTTTAAGAATTAGTTGAAACTTTAACAATCATAGATGCTATTTTTTAGAAATATAAATTAATAATTTTATATATTTTTATGTTTGAGAAGGTGATTTGATTAGTGTTTATTTTTCTAATTAAATTTTGAAATAAATAATTATTTTTTTATTTTATCAAATTAACTTCAATCGAATTATTATTTTAATTATAAAGATAAAAATGCTCATTATGAAGAGTATTATTTATATATATCCTCTTTTTTTTTTAATCAATAAATATACCGTACATTGAAATTTATATACTAAAATGTCATACTTTTTTGACTTTCATGAAGTCGCATCTCCTCCCTGCAACCACTGTTTTTTTTTTTTTTATGCACCGAGATGTGACAATCTATAACCTCCTACTGCATAATAGTTAAAAAATAATAAAAATTTATAGATAATGCATTCCGATGATGCACCTCCTACTAAAAAAAATAATAATTATATTTTAAGTGATTGCAGGACAGATATGCGACCTCCTAAAAATAAATAAAAATATATATAAATTCTAATTCAAAATATATTAATTAATTTTAAAAAAATTGATATACGTGTAAAAATTACTCATTCGTGATATGGTTGATCATGAGTAGGCTAGCACTTCAACTAAAAAACTGAGGCAACACATGAATGCCTTATGACATCTATCATAAAGACTTTCATTTTTGTAGTACTTGAGTCAATTTAATATTAGAGTTGTTTGAAAATTTTAGAAATAATTTTACATTGGTTAGAATTTTAGAGAAAGAGGGACTTTAAGATTGTATATATGACTTTAATTTTTTTTAATTATAATTAGTATATATTAAAAATATTTTAAGTCTATATTTGACTATTTCTTGATCTCTTTTGTCTTAGAGTTTTGTGAGGTAGTCGAATATTTTTTTTTAGAAAATATGGTTGTATTAAAGGTGTGAATTATCTAAGAGAGCTCTACGAGTTATAATAATTTTTACATAATTTTATTATTTGAACGTGATTTTTTCTCCATTTCAACATTATTTTTTTATGTTTTAATTGTTATTTAAATTTATCAATTTATTTATTTTCCCAACATTTTCATACCTACATACCACTCATTAATAACTTTTTAATAATAATACTAAATAAACATTCAATTGCTTCAACCCAACACTCTTAAAAATTTATTAAATAGATTAATACTAATAAGTCTATATTTCTATCAATAACTCTGCATAATTAAATTTCAATAATTTAATACTTCTTGCTTTCAATCCAATATGCATAGGTACATGTACGGTATTGAGAGTACTGATACGAGATTTGAAAAAAAATAATTAATGTATGAGTATGTCTTTCATGAAAGACATGATTTTATTTTTTATTTTTTAATAATTTAACTAAGAGAGATAAATTATTCAGTTAACAATCCTAAATCATGATAAAGGTAAAAGTCAAAATTTGTGTTTGTATATTACAACAAATAAACTAAAATACACATAATATTATATTAATATATAAAAAAATCACTAATTTCGTTCGTAATAAAATAATAAAGAAAAATGGAATATCCATAAATATGATACGAGTATTTGAAGTAACAATGTCAATCACAAGAAATGAGGGATTTGAATTATGATCATTTTAAAATTTTGATTCTTGTGCTTAATTTAAATTAACTCAGGAAGAACGTTTTTCGTTATAATATAACAATAAAAACTTAATAAAGTGATTAATGTTGTGCAGGTGAAAAATAAAAAGGAGATAAGGGATAAAAAGATCACACACAAAAAATATACTGATTCACCCAACTCGGGCTAGTTCAGTCCTCACAACCGTGAGATTTTCACTATGTGCTTAAGAACCAAGAACGTTCTCCTTCACACATTTTCTCTTGATCACACTTTGATCAATTGCAATCTTCACATTTCAACATAGAAATGATTTTCACAATCATCTTTCAGCCTTGAAAGGATTTTTACAAACACACTCAATCTAACATAAAAGATAAACTTGAGTTACAAATGATGTGTATGATAAAAGTGTTTGAGATCTTGAAACGTCTCAACACTTGTTTGAGATAAATAAAGACAAACTCAGTAAATAATGATCTAAAGATATAGTGAAGAGAGCTAGAGTTTGCTTGAAGAGTTTTTGACTTGTTATTACTTGAACAAGTGTTGGTAGATTTGTAAATTGAACTTTTACCTTCATCTTCTAATTGATCTTCAATTTATAGATGATAAAAGGCTTTGAATATTCAGTTTAAACTAAATATAGTCGTTGGAAGACAAGTTGTTAGATCTATAAATTAATAGACATATGTTGTAAATAAACGAAGAATGTTTCTGCTTGATCATCAGAACGATCTTCGTTTCTATTTTAGGCAACTGCTTGTACTTGTCACTTTTGACAGTTGTTTGTAAATCATGTTATTATGTACTTGTGTCGGTGATGCAGTTCCTCATTTGTCCAAGCTGTACTTGCTTGTCTAAGCCATCAATTTTGAAGATTAATCTTGCAATTTACTTTTTGTGCATTGCTTTGACTTTGTTGATTCTTTTGAAGAATCTGTCCAAAATGATCTCGAGTAGATTACTAAATTCCTCTGTAATGAATACTGATGATTTGTAGTGTAGATATATGTACTTTCGTACCCCAGATCGATCTTAAATTACAACAAATTTTGTTTTTTGTAAACCAAAACGTTATTGGATTAAAGCTGTGAAAACCAGAACGATCTTCGTTTCTGTTTTGAGTGGTTTGCTGGATTTTGAACTTTTGACAACTGTTGCGTGCCAAACGTTTCTGTTCTATACGTCTGTCAGTGATGTAGTGACTTTATCATTTCTATCCAGGTTGTACTTGTTTATCTTAGCCATCAATATGGATATTGATCTTGCTATTTGTTCTTGATACTTTGCTTTGCTTTTTGTTGATTGAATATGTCCAAAACAATCTTGTTTGTATAATTATGTTCTTTCGTTTTGAAGACTGGTTTATTTGTAATGAAGGTTGATATATTTCCGGAGCCTAGAACGATCTTGATTAATGAAATCTTTGTCCTTATGCAGACCAAAATGTTCTTGAATTTGTGTTGTATGAAAAAAACGTGGCAGAATGATTTAACAGCTGTCTAATGTCAATCATTTGTCTTAGAAGCATGATGTGCTTTCTGTAAAAAGGTGCAACAGCAGTGTCCTTGCTGTTCTAACTGTCCTTGCTCATCTTAGCTATTAATTTTAAAGATTAATCTTGTTATTTACTCTTCATGCATTGCTTTGCCTTTGTTGATACTTTTGACAAGTTTGTCCAAAATAATCATGAGTATATAATTATGTTTCTTTGTAATAAAACACTGATGATTTGCCATGTAGCTTGATGCATTCTCGTAGCCTTTGATTTCAAGAAGACTTTCTTTAGTAAAGCAAATCATTATTGGATTGATGATGTAAAAACCAGAATTATCTTCGTTTTTCCAATTTAGTTAAGACATGATTTGTTTTGATTTATAACATGGTTTGATCATTTATTGTTGTATGAATGTATTTGATCACCTTCTTCATGAAGATGTTATCTTGAAGATGTAATAATCATTCTCTTGAATATGATATATTCTTTTTTAGATTATTTCATTGTTGAGTAAATACTTATGCACTTTGATGAAGTGAATGACTTCTTGTTTGTTCATTTATGCAATTCATGTTTCTTAAATAAAACTCAATTGCAATCATTAGTATATTACCATTCATAAAACTTAATTATTTATTTCATAAAGTTTGTTGTCATTAAAAAAGTTTTTACCTCAAAAGTATTGAAATCGAGTAAATATCTAATACATGTACTTTACTATTTTAAAATTACTCATGTTTCACAGTTTTGATTAAATTATAATATAAATCCCCTTTTTAAAATTAATTCATAAAATATATTCACAAAAATTTACATAAAATAATTTGATTGAATGTATGTATAAAAAAAAATTATATTATTGATATATATAAATTAAATTTATTTAGTTAATATTAAAAAAGGTGCGACAAGAAAGATGTTAAATAAAAGGTATATTTTTATAAATACTCTGAGATTCCTTTCTTTCCAACGAGTGTATCTATTCGATTTAAATCTAAAGAGGTTAAGACTCCGATTAGATTTGTCTTATATCTTTATATTATATGTTATTTAAATTGTTAATTCAGCTTATATATCTTGATGATAAACGTGATTGTTGTCACAATTGCATCCATCCACTGTTCAACAACCTGTCGACCTCCAAAGCCGCCGGAGGCTATTGATTGCTGCATTGCGGCAGCAGGTACAGTGTATTGTTTTAAGCTATGTTGGATAAAATTAATCATTTGAATTCTCTCATGCGTTTAAATCAAAAATACAAAGTAGTTATCTTTATATTTCACCATTAAAATAATTTGAATTATATTAATAATTTTTTAAGTTGTAAATTTTAATACATTTTAATAGTTAAATGATAAAAATAACTCTATCATGTTATCTAAATCCTAAAATTACTTTCTAACTCATAACTAATAGTTCATAGCTATTAAATTAATTCAAGCATTAAATAAAATTAATAATTTAATTAGTTTAAAATGTAAAATGATATTCTTAATTAAAAATAACTTTTATTAATTATATAAATGCGCAAATATGTAGATGCTGAATCGTTGAATGATTTGTTAGTTACATATATAAAAATAGTTGACAATAAAAAAAATTATTGAACATTTTTATAATATAAATATAATTAAGAACAATTATTTTTTGTAGAATTTTTTATATATTTTTGAATTTGTTTAGTCATTATAATTATGTATTTTGTGAGTTAGTAACATTTTTCTTTGATTTAAATATATATACTATTTTATTGTCCTCGATGAAATATTTGAATCCACTACTCTTGTTACTAAATAGACCTTATAAACTATAAGCTCTTTTTTGACATTACCAAATGTAGTCTTATTTATTTTTATTTTTTTAAGAAAAATATAGCACTTGATTTTTTTAAGAAAAATATAGCACTTGATTT
>JBBPBQ010020321.1:55701634-55730977 GCA_037974755.1 Cicer yamashitae
TAACATATATATAAATTTGTTGCATATATATATATATAATATTATTTTTAAAGCATAAATATATTTCATATTTGTTATATGTGGTTTTTTATATTCTAGAAATATTGAATTTTTTTTATTTTCAATAAAATTATTTATTTAAATAAGTAATTAAACAAATATTTAACAATTTATTTTTGATGTAATTTCACATTCAATTTTTGATAATATTTGTTTAACGAGTATTTAACCATTCAACCACTATTTATTAAATTTAGAGCCGTAAGATTAGTCCAAATACAATTCACTAAAACCGATAAAATGTAGAAAATTAAACCCTATACCCAATATTTATATCTCTACTCTCACATTTTATACAAACTACATATTTTATTATTTTCTTTTTTAAAGTAATAATTTTGTTTTGCACCCCATTAAATTTAACTTGAGTTATGAAAAACTAAAAAAAGTTTTTCAGAACACAAATGTGTTTTTAAAATTTTGAATTTTGTGTACCGAATTATTTTTCAAGTTTTTGGACCATATTTATGTCCAGAAAAACTTTTTAAAAAATTCCGGAACATAAATGTATTTCAGAAATTTTGAACTTTGTATGATAGAATTTTTTTTTCAAGTTTTCTGAAAATACAATTGTGTTTTTAAAATTTGAAATTTGTGTTTCAAAAAACTTTTTAAAATTTTTTAAACACATTTGTATATCGAAATATTTTTTTTCAAGTTTTTTAAAATACAATCGTCTACCACAAATTATTAAGTTTGAAAAACAGTAAAATTTATTTTTTATTAAAATATGAGAATTTATTTTTTATTAAAATATGAGAACAAGAGTATAAATATAGAGGTGTAGGATAAAGTTTTCTAAAATATTAATTCAGACCAGTCCCTATGGGCCACGAGTAGTACCCTAGTAGCGTATTATGTGTTACCAAACCCAGCCCAATATAATATACTAATCCATGAAAATTAGTTTTTGTATCCCTTAATTTGGGTTGTACCCCCACAATTTGTCCAAAAGCTCAAAATTATCCCTTTATTTTCATTCAATAAATGGTATAAAAAAATTATTTTAAAATCTCACCCCCTCAACCAAATTTCCGGTACGTAATTATTTCTCCCTAAAATTCCGGTACACAATTTATAACTACCTTAAATTTCAAAACTGAGAAATCTCCGGTTAACAAATTGTACTACCTGAAATTTCTCCAACAAATTTCCGGTGAATTATTTATATACCGAAAATTTCCTGTAGTTACTTTTTGTTGACCGGAAATTTCTAATTTTTGAAATTTCCTATAGTTTGTTTTCAATACCGGAAATTTCAAAATTTCGGTATTAAAATTAATTAAATTATTTAAAAAATAAAAATACTCATAATAAATTAAAATAAAATACATTAATAAATTATAAATTAATTTTATATTTTAATTACTATTATTATAATTAATAATTATAGTTATAATTAAAAATAATTATAATTAAAATGATTAAATTATATTATAAATTTTAATAATATTATTAATATTAATAATAATAATAAGAAAATTATATTAATAAAATAAAATAAAAATGCATTAAATTAAATTAAAGAAACAAGATGCAGTTGACTAAATGTGTCTAAACAACTAACGTGTTATATTATTTTAACAACTCTCTCTTTGCAGATAAATATAATAAATAAAAATTAATAATTATAATTGTAATAAAATCAAATAAAATACATAACGGTTGACTATGCCAAAATAAATAACTTATTCCTAATATTTTGAAGATAAAATAGCAACACAATTTTATTTTGTCAACAACTCCCTCCTATTTTTATTCCGATCTAATAAATAATAACAACAAAAATAAAATATTGTTAATTTAATTTAAAAAATGGTAATAAATTTTTAAAAAATCAAAATACATTTAATAGAATTACATTTAATAGGAAGATGCGTCCAAGAAAAAATACATTAAATTAAATTAAAAAAATACAAACCGGATTTTTGAAATTTCCAGTCAAGAAAAAGTAACTACCGGAAATTTCAATTTTTTTAATTATAACTATAATTATGAATTATAATAATAGTAATTAAAATATAAAATTAATTTATAATTTATTAATGTATTTTATTTTAATTTATTATTAGTATTTTTATTTTTTAAATAATTTAATTAATTTTAATACCGGAAATTTGAAATTTTCGGTATTGAAAACAAACTACTAGAAATTTCAAAAAAAAATTTGAAATTTCCGGTCAAGAAAAAGTAACTACCGGAAATTTCAAAATTTTGAAAATTTCCGGTATATAAATAACGTACAGGAAATTTGTTTGGAGAAATTTCCGGTAGTACAATTTGTTAACCGGTTGGGGAAATTTCCGGTAGTACAATTTGTTAACCGGTTGGGGAAATTTCCGGTAGTACAATTTGTTAACCGGAAATGTCTCATTTTTGAAATTTCGGTAGTTATAAATTTTGTACCTAATTTTTAGGGGAAAATAATTAGGTACCAGAAATTTGGTTGAGGGGTGAGATTTTAAAGTAAATTTCTTTTTACCATTTATTGAATGAAAATAAAAGGTAATTTTAAGTTTTTGACAAATTGTAGGGGTACAACCCAAATTGACGGGTACAAAAACTAATTTTCCTAATCCATGTGTTTGTAGGCCTGCGGGGCTCGTGTTGTCAAATGGATTTTGAGGGCACTACTTAGCTTCTGGTGTTGGTCTGTATGCAGCAGACCTTTGCTCTATTATGTAATTTGCACTTTGGTTAATCCATAACATATCTTGTGCTTTGTGGTTTGCATTTTACCTTTAATATAATTTTGGTTTCTTTAAAAAAAATATAGACTTTACGGTGTTTTGTATTATATTTAAAATGTCAACCACAATATAATATACTCACAACAAATAAAAGTTAAACGCCAACCACAATATATAATTTTTAATGAATAAAAATATAGAGACTAAAATTACAATTAAATCAAAAATATAATATGCCGGCAATAAATAATCCAATTAGAGTAACAATAATACTTTCAAAAAATGACAATAAGCCCCTAAGAGTAAACAACAAGAAAGAAAGTAAGTTTACTAAAAAAAATAACAATAATAAAGAAAGAAATTTTTAATAATTTTGTATTATATTTAAAAAAATGTTAATAATATTTTTTTAAAAATATTATAGTATGTAAAAGTAACATAATTCAAAAAATGAAAAATATTTATACTATTTAATATTACAAAATTTACACGTTAAAAAATAACAAATTTAAAAATAAATACATGACAAATTTGTCCGAAAATCCGATATCCGTTTAGGATTGGCTTAAGCAGTAATTTCCAATTCATTTTTAAATATATTTTTTACCCTAATTTAATGAAGTTCAAAGTTCGTTAAGTTTGACCCTGAACGGGTTGAGTGCCGCGTTTTAACAACTCTAATTAGATGCATAATATAAATCAAACTTAAACAAACTACACAAAGAAATAATTAAGTATTTATTTATGTATAACGATTATTCAACTCTTAAAATTGTATATCAATAACTTGATAGAATAATTGATCTTTAAAATAAAGGAAAATTGCATTTACTACCCTTGAGGTATTCTTAAATGACATCCACCTCTCTAGTTTTAATTACTTTCCTTGTACCAACTAAAAAAATTTTGCATAACATTTTTTTTCATGTTACACTTACAAGTTATAACTCCATATGTCATTTATAAACAAAGACACTAGAATACAGCTCAAGTTGTAATGCTAATAACATAACCATACATTTCAAAATTGCAAATACTAGATGTATGGCTGTACCTCTAAAATTAAAGCGAAAACTCTAATCGTGTTATATAGTAAATGACATGAATACATGTAAGTGTGATAAAAAAAAGTATTTGATGGATTTTTTTAGTAGTATATAGGAGGTGAATGCCTTTACAAAATTAGATGGATGTATATGTTATTTAAATAGAATTTGGGAGCGATCAATGCAAATTTTACTTAAAATAATATAAATTAACTACTTTATTTATTTGACTACATTGATTTTTTATTTTAGATGTGTGAGTAATATTAATCATTGAATCAAACTATCTTTGTGACTATGTATATAAATAGTATAGTATTAAAAAATTAAAATATAGTAAGAGCTTCAACCCTATTGTTTAAGATAGGGTTCTTCTGGAGCACATACATTATTTTCAAAATATTAACTATTTTATTCTCTGACATTAACTACGGCGGTAATGTTATTAATTCGATAGTATAGGCAATATAGTGTCTCAAATTTGAAGTTACATGTACCAGTGATGTGATCAAATATTAAAATGACAACTAAACTCAATATTTTACACATCAGAATTAATAAATTTAAATACAATTTAGAGGGTTACGAGAACATTGAGGGCCAAGGAGGATTTTTTTTTTAATCTTTTATACAAGAATCGGGCTAAAAAAAAGAAGGTCCAGCTAAATGGTGATCTCTATCAGACCACGTAGGGACGTGAGACTAAAAGTTAGATTGTTTAGTTGGACCCAAAAAAGAAGGTCCAACTAACGCGCGTTTTTGGAGAATAAATTTGAAATTTTGAAATTTTATAAAGAAAAAAAATTATATTTAACCTAAAAAAATATTATGTACAGATTTTTCGAACTAGCATCATAAACTTGTATGTAATAATTTATACAAATCTAAAATCATTAATAAGTTATTGAGACATATAAAGATTAACGATATTTAATAAAAGTGTATACGGCATTAATTTTAGTATATTTCCATTACATATAAAACGATTTTAGATTTGTATTAATTTTTATATTCGTGATTTATGTGATATAAACTTTCAATTCACACTCTTTTTTTTTCAGAAAAAATAAAATTAAGAGAAAGGTCATGCTAACAAGTACTTGTTAATACCACGAGGGCACATATTAAGAGTACAAAAATAATAAATAAAAATTGAAAAGAGAAAACTCTTAATACACTTTAAATAAAAATTTATATATTCCCTTTAGAGAAATAGAAATAATTAATTATTATTTAAGAAAATAAAAAATAATTATTCTTTTTATAGAATTCTGTCACGAGCCACCCTTTACAGGTTTTTTTTTTTTTAGTAATAAAAGCCCAAATTCTTAGGTTACGCTTCACGAGGCCTTTCCGTTTTTTATTGTCACTTTTTTTAGCACGGTATCCCACACATAATTGACGAAATTAATTTTTTGAAGCAATTTAGATTTACTAAAGAGATATTTTACAACATAATACTAGTAGTATATTTTTTCCATCCACACAAGTCAAAAATCAACCATCCATCAAATAATTATATTTTAAATATTACTTTTTATGTATTTTTTACCATGCTAAATTTTAATGTTATAGTATAGGTAACACTTTTTTCTCTTGAGATAAACTAATAGAGCAATGCGCTCTACATTCCACTCGACCTCTAAACCATGAATATGAATCGATTACCAGCTGGACTATACAATCTTGAAATAATTGAACTCTAGTAAATATGTTTTTGTTTTAAGACCTAAATTTCTTTTTTTTTTTTAAATGTGATTGTTCATTCAATCATCTAATTTTATTTACTAATGTAAAAAATATTATCGGAATTACACTATTGACAGTGGTTGTATTTAATTTTTTAATTACCAGAATCGTCCTTTCAAAAGATTACCCTGTTTTGTGGGGGACTTAACAACATTCTATTAAAAATAATATTTTGTGAGACCTAACAGAAGGATTTGGGCTGCTTAAGTTTGAGCCAGACTCGATGTATTTACAAAGATGTAAGTGATATTATTCGATCAACTAAAGTAACGAGCACTTATAATATATTTTTTACTTTAAATTATTAATTAATTTAAGAGCTAACACTAACTTTTTTCCGCAAATTAAAAGGGCCAACACTTTATACCAAAAAACAAAAAAGAGCCCAACACTACCAAATTTTAGTTACAAGTCATATTTTTCTTGAATAAGAGATACGTTACATTTGGTGTATGATATTTATTTATTTTCTTTTTACGTGACATTTCGGATTAAAATTAGTCTCTATTTGATCTATTATTTTAGTTTTAAGACATATAGTGATATAACAATACACATTTTCAAAATATGTGACAATAATTTATTTTAAGAAAGAAGGAAATATCTGCTCATTAAGTTGATAATGGACGTCAAAAAACAAATGTTGATAGTGTTTTGTTACTCAATATAAAACCAACATATTTGTCCAAAAAATAAAATAAACCCTAATTATCACTCTTTGGGTAGATTAGTTCTTAAACTATTGACCTATATACTAAAATATATACTAAAAGATCTATAAATTATTATTGAATCCAACTATTTAGTCCCTCTATCAATTTTTTCATTTACATGTTTGTCAATTTACTATTTTTTTTTATTGTTTATTCCTTAAATCATAGTTTAAAATTGCAGTTGCAGTCGAAGTCATTGCGATATGTACATTGTTGCAACTGAAAAATTACGACATTAACATATGATGTGATATGGTTCTCAATTTAAAACAATATCTTAAATAATGAAAATAAATCTATATAACCCCTAAGTATCATAAGAAACAATATAGGTCATTAACTAAATCAAAACCAATACACCAACTATTATTTTAGGTGTTTTAATTGAGGTCAATATTCATCTTTACATTTCACTTTTCTATTTGAAATTTTCTTTCGATTGTCGGTCTAAACATAATTATTTTTGGTTTACTAGTTCAAAACTCTAATATTTTACTAATACATAATGCTTGCAGATTTTTTCATTTTTCAGACTCTAATCATTTTATTGAAGTATTTTCGTAGTTTAAAGACCCGTCCTAGAAATTGAGGGCTTAAAGGACACATGTTCATGAAAACAAAATGGATAGAAACAAAGTATCGATGATTGGAAGGTAATGTTTTAATATTTTTTATGTATTAATTAAGTGAATTGTTATGTGAGGTGAGGTAGAAAAATTGGCTTAGCTAGAAAAAACTGAAACTCCAAACTGAGGAATTGAAAATAGATTTGGTTTTTAAAATTAAATCAAATACAAGTCCTTGTTCATTGTTGGCATATGAATTATTTTTAGATATTTGGTGCCGTTAGAATTTATCATGTAGATTTTTGACCGACTTCCAAATACATAATTTAGTGGAATTTCTGCAACACTTGATATAGAAGGTGGATAATTCTTCTTCAAGGTTTAAATATTTGTTGTATTCCCTTAATAAAATATTTTGATTATAGAAAAAAAGAATAAAATAAAATGAGCACATTTGAGCTTTCACCATAAAAGATTTATGTGCAATTAACCATTTCATTTTGTACAATTGATAAGTGATGATGACGAAAATAAACATTGGTCTCGATGATGACTAAACGGTTTGAATTATCGCTTGATTTTTCGTTTAATATGGCAAGTCCATCAATTTTAAGAATATAAAAAACGAGATCTCAAGCTTGAAACAGAAAAGTATCTAACTGGTCAACAAAATTTATAGTATTATTTTTGGCAACTTGCTATTTTACATTAAAAAATGTTAAATTTACATTTCTCATATACTACACAATGCGAGCATGCATGCGACTGAATCATAGCACAAATGTATATACAAAACGACATCAAGTATTGTAACTATGTTGTATTTTAACTTAAATTTCAAATAAACTTTCAGATATATAACCATGTAATGTAGAGGACAAACCTGATCTTGAATTCAACAAAAATAAAATAGAATAAATATTGTTTAAGCAACGAGGACTGAGGTCACTCTAAAGACTTTCCTAATTTAAAAAATTCAACCCTAGATTTTTCCCCTTATAATTAAATACATGCTATTAATTTATGAAATCAATTTGTGTACACCGATGTATAACACTACTTTACATAAAGAGTCAAGTAAAAAGATAAAAGAGTTGTGACAACGGCGATACTAATTTTCAATTAGTAATCTTGTTGGATTCTCTCCAATGAATTTATTTCTCTAAGCCTTGTTCTCATCTTCTCCTTCATTGCATTAATGCTAGTGATACCATCCATGAAAGCAACTACTCTCTCCGTTAATTGATATAAGTAAAAATAATTACTTTGCATTAATACTAGTAATACCATCGATGAAAGCAACTACTCTCTCGGTTAATTGATATAAGTAAAAATAACTACTTTTACGAGTATCAAGAAAATTAGTTAGGTGTCATTAATTTTTTAGATTTCATGTAAAATATATTCTAAATTTATTAATTGTCTATTTGAATGTCAAATAATCAACTACCAACATTAAATGTTTGTAAAAGTATATTAAGAATACTAGCATTAGATGAGTTAAAAATAGTTAATTTTTATTTATAATAATGACCAAAATTTTAGGCTAATTTTAGGCCTATAATAACGACAAGAGGGAATATCTCTTTATCTAGATTGATTTTTTTTTAAAGTTAATAAACTTACTCTTCATCCACTTTATTTCCCTTTTACTAGTTTCGATTAAAGCTAAACAGTGAAATTCTTTTACTTTTACTTTTAATTTTTTATTTTTTATGTTTTATCTTTTATGCAGGCTACAGAGATTATAGCGTCTCATACAAACTAACCTGAATCATGAACTAGTTTATTAGGGTTGGGTTAATATACCATAAAAAAATTTGAGTTTAAATTTTAAAGCCCAAACCTTATCGAGTTTGTCAGACTCGTGTCTATATAGACTAGTCAATTTTGACAACTAGTTTCTATTATTCCGCAGTCATAGTTATAGTCGATAAGTCTTTTAAAAAAAATGTCTTGTTTGAATGATCGATTTAACTATGAACTTATGAATAAACATTTATCATATGATTAAATTTATGTATAAACTATTTTTGTAATTAAGAAAGAAATTATGAACAAACACTTTTCTTATAATCTATAAATAATTTTTTATAAGTTCTCATAAAAAAAGTTAGTTGAAAATAACCTATAAACATGTTAAATGCACTATAATGTTTGTATGCTAGTAGATAAATTAATCACTTCCATCACTTCATAATATTTTACTTAGGTTTAAATATTATAATATACGAATACTAGTAAAAGATACTACAAAAGATACATTAAAATTAAAACAGTTATATTAAAATTAATAATTTTTTATATAAATGTTGTCATAGCTCACAAAGAGAAAGACTTGTTCTTTTTTTATAAGAAAAATACCTCACAATAGAGAACTAATCCAATTCGCGTACAATACAACAAATTAAAGACTTCATAGAAAGATGAATGAGTTATTTTATGAAATAATTATTTATTTTTAAATTATATTTTTCTTGACTTATATTGCATATCTTATTTGAAATATCATATTTCTTTAAAAGATGTTTATTTAATTAATTTTAAATATAAAATAATATGTTAAAAATTCAATTCACAAAAACGATACAAACAAAAGACTTCACAAAAAGACAAATGAATAATCTTGTGAAATAATTATTTATCTTTAAATTTCTTGGTTCATATTGTGTGTCGTATGTGAAATATATATATTTTTTAAAATGATTATTTATTTCAGTTTTCAATACATGTAACATATTAAAACAAAAATATTTGTAAACTTCATTTATTATTTTTTTTTTACCATATACTTGCAATTACTTTAATAAATAAGGATAGCATTGAGAAAAAGTTATGACCGTTGAATTTATATTATAAAAAATATAGATAAATAATTTAAGACAAAATTATTCTAAATGAGATGGAGTAAATACTACTCTTCAAAGTTACATAAATATATTTTTATTCATTATTTTAAGTCTAAAGCAAAATGCTAACCGAGTCACTGATCAAATCTAGAAGAAAGAAAATTGCATTGAATTTTAGTTCACTATTACTATTACATTGCAATTCTATATAATTATTTAATCCTTCATAACATATAAAAACAATCAAAACAAAAAATTATAAACATAAGTAAAAGCCACCCATAGCTTTTGTGATGCTCTTCTTCGAGGGACAAAATTGCCCATAACTAAACGTTCCATTCAATGTTCTTCCTTAAGAAGGAATATTCAAAGGAGTAAATATAAGATCAAAGAAGGAGTATTAAGAAATTTGAATGAAGAGAGTTTACTGAATATTATATTACTTCATTGACTGAAAATTTGATTACTTTTTTCTTTTTTGACAAATGAAATATTGATTACTAAGAGTCTAAGAAAAGATGGTTAACTCGTTATATACAAGATTGGTTGAAGCTCTTCCATTGACAACCTAGAGTCTTAATTAACAGGTAGATCTACAGGTTGAAGGAGCCTAGCAAATGTAAATGAACAAAAAGAGCTAATTAAAAAAAAAAACATACCACCATCTATTCCCATATCGAGCACCATCTATATTTATATATATGGAAAATTATATTCCAAAAAAAGTACATGTCAAATTCTATTATTGACCACCTGTCAATAAAGTCTCAAAGTCTCAAACCCCTCTCAAAAATCTCATACTAAACCCTTAATATTAGGTCTTTTATTGAAATAAATTTTTTAAGACCCCAATCCATTATTTTATTATTTTTTGTGAGCTTAAAGTAAAGAGACTTAGGGGACTCATAGGCCCAATGTTTTGTTAATCGAAATATTTTTTTATATTTATTTATCTTGAAAAAATATCGGAAAATTTTTTCAAGAAAATCTAAAATACATTTTTCTCGAAAAAATTTTTAAATTATTTTTTTTTCAAAAACTTTTGTGAGCAAAATCAAAAATTTATTTTTCTTGAAAAAATTGATTTTTTTTTCTCGAATAAAAAAAATTTTGAGAAAAAAAATATTGTAAATATTTTTTTATTTGAAATTTATTTCAAAAGAATGTCGATATTTTTTTTTGAAAAAGTGGGCC
The DNA here is from genome assembly GCA_037974755.1 of Cicer yamashitae. Lineage (NCBI taxonomy): Eukaryota > Viridiplantae > Streptophyta > Magnoliopsida > Fabales > Fabaceae > Cicer > Cicer yamashitae. Next base: position 55,712,502 of record JBBPBQ010020321.1, read on the forward strand.
TATAGGCCCACCTAAGTCCACACAAATTTGGAGACTTTTTTGGTTTTGGGGTCTTTTAAACTATGAAATTTTTGGCCCTTTCCGATATATGGGCTGAAACCAATAATTAGTAGACTTGTGGAATTGATAGCTCTACTGACCACCACTGTGTTATATGTACAGTCTAACGTAGATGGGGTGTTTAATTTTTTTTGAAATTATAACGATTCAAAATGTTGACACTAAGCAATATATGTTACGATACTTCTTGTTTTCATGAGATTTAGTTACACTTGTTCTAGAGTATATAAGTTTATATATATGTTATTTTAATCATATATCTCAACCTTTAAGAATAGAAGGAACAATTAACTTATCCAAAGAGTGTTATGAACTTATGATAGTGAACCAAAAATTAAATCCATATTAATATTAATCACATTAAATTCAGTCATAGATTTCATGAATGATCTTTAAATGCATTTAAACAAAAACCAATTTGCAAAGATGGAGTATGTGGTCCAAGACTACTTCAAGGTTTCTAGTCAATTTTGTTTCAAGTTAGTCTCTTCTATACTTCTCATATAATAAAACATCGAAGTTTATTTTCAAATTTAATGAATAGATACTATGTTTGTACTACATAGGACCTTTACCCTAAATTCTAAGCTACGGTTGGTACCAAAGAAAAACAAAAGTACAAACGGGCTCGTCCAACAAGTGGATATACACTGTACATGTCATGAACTTTCATAATTTCAAGAATAAAAGTCTGGATTAATTTATTTTAAAATTACATATTAAGAAGATTCAGATAGATCTCCGTCATCTCCCTACATTTGAGTAAAAACAAAAAGTAGATTTCCAAAAAGCAATAGCTCAAAATGGTAATAAGTACTTTTTTTATTGCAAATAAAAACGACTATTACATTTGACGAACAGCACATCGAATATCGACAATTCAACGTAGACTTTTTCCAAACAAAATGTATATATAGATCTCAATGTTACAAAACTTCACATAACTACATATCTTACATCATTACAGTTGATTTTCTCATTTTTCCCTCTCTCATTACAAACCAACAACGATCGATGCATAAATCACAATATAAAATATTTTAGTGATACATTATTTAGCTAACGTACATAGCTTATATTTAAAATAATAAAACATAATTTAACTTTAGCTACTATATATGACAACAGGTTTATTTATTTATTACAATTTCAATCTTAGTCTTTGGAATTATTCTCCAATTGTAGTATAATTTTTAAACTTGTTTTTGTGTGAATTATAAATTTGCAAAAGCTGTATCACCTTTATATATTTCAATAACTATATTAAAGGCCAACTTGATACAAGCTTAACAAATTTAAATTTTAACGCACAAAAAATAGGTTTATAAATTAAACCACATAACGAAAAATAAAAAGCTTTATTTATTTTTTTGAATATAGTAGAAAACTTAGATACCATACTAGAAAAAAATCTTGGTGATAATCTCCCACTACAACACAACACAACATGTCATGTTATGTTTGTGGTTGGAGAATGAAACCAAGCATAAAAAGTATTCATAGTATGTAATAAAGTTATTTCCTTAAAAAATTTATATTTTACCAACCGTAGGTTCAGCAATGAATTGAACTCCATTAGCAAAAACCTCTTCAGACGAAGAAGAAGATTCATAATGAAACACATAAACATTATATTCCACGTGAGCATCACCTTTATGATAATCGACAAAGTGAGTTTTAGCTTGAAGAAAACCACGTGCAAATCGAAATTCCCCGGTCCCACCAATAATAGGCATTTCCCTTAGAGGATGACCAATTGCGTTACGCCCCAAAACGGTAATTGTACTACCGTTAAATTTCCCGTCCGTAAAAGTAAAAGTCATTCCCATAACAAGTTCTAATTCCAAAACAGCGTCTTGAGAAACGGTTACATAAAAACCTTGGGCTTTTCCAATTTGTTTGGAGTTAAGTTCAGGCCCAACAGTTAGTGGGTCCTCTATAATAACCAAAGATCCAAATGGTAGAGGAGATTTTGATTTACCACTTAAGGGAGATTCCACGGATATGCTAACCGTGGGCTTTGGGCCTGAAACGATGTCATGGAAAAAAAAGTGGATATGTGTGAGTTTCTCTTGTTTGAAACCTAGGTATGATGGGGAGATATTTTGGTAGTAATTTGCGGTGACTAAGGAAGAGAAAAGAAAGGTGGTGAAGAAAGTGTATAAGAGGGTTTTGGAATGGGCCATAGTGATATATTGATCAATAGGTGAAGTAATTATTAGTAATGAATTTGGATATAGGTTGTAATTGGTTAGTGATGCCTTTTCTAGGAGAAAGATGATTCTATTTATAATGAATTGAGGATATGAAAAGTATTTGAAGAGTGACCGCATAGTTAATTAGTTACTAATATTATCCGCTATATTGTGCATGACACTGCTTTTTTTTTTTTTTTTGACTAAACATGATACTACTACTTAGTCTAACGATTAAAAAAATTGTAATATAAAGAAACGATAAAATTGAATTCAAAGTTGAATGGATTAAATAAATCAATCAATCTAACATTTTTTTAAAACAAAATCAATCCAATTATTATTTATCAAGTTGGGGTGTGAGAAATATTTGGAGAGAGTGACCTCATAGTTAATTAGTTACTAATATCTGCTATATATATTATCTACTTTGACTAAAAAATAATAATATTGCCTACTGTGCATGCATGATACTAGGATAAAAAAATTGTAAAAACGATAAAAATGGAAAATTGAATTTTTTACACTCATACTTAGGACCGTCGATCAATTTGTGCAACTAAAACATTGCCACATGCCCCTAATTAAAGAGATTCCATTTTTTTTTGATATAATATACCATAATCTTTGAATAATTATATTGCTATATTTAATTTTGTACATTGAACACTCTAAAAATTTATATTTGTATCTTATATCTGAAATAAATAGTCAGTTTTCCACCCTTGAGTCTATGACAGTGCAGCCTACCGGGCGCCACAATCCACCATAAAATGTTAGACTCTTGATGTTAGGATTTTGTGATTTTAGAGGTCCAATTTTTAAATTTGAATAAGGTCTCAAAAAACATTAAGATGTCATGCTCTTGTCCCATAATTTTTGAAAAATCCAATTTTACCATTATCATTTTAATCTCTTTTCATTGAAAATTTTTAGACCAATTTTTTACCACACACATATACATATATTTCGATATAGAATCTTGGTTCCCAAAGATCCGATTTAGAAATTAACTTCCTAGAAATTTAAAATTTCCGGAATGTAAAAAAAATAAAAAACTTACATACTAAAAATTTCAAAAACACAATTTTTCGAAATTTTCGATATGTAAAACAAACTGGAAAAAAAAAATTCAGACCAAATATTTCGAAAAACAAAATTTTTTATAAGTAAAAAATTTTTAGTGGCAACAAATATTGAAAAAAAGTTTTACTTACCAAAAATTCCATTTTCTGAAATTTCCAGTAGATAAAATAAATCTTGAAAAAAAAATTATACTGTAAATTTCTAGTATATAAAAGGAAAATTAAGAAAAAATTTACATATCAAAATTTTCAAAAATTATAATTTCTGAAATATAATAAAAAATTACATGTCAAAAGTTTCCGGTATATAATAAAAATATAGATGTGGAGGTACAATAAAAAAGATTGATTTTATTTAAAAAAACTCATTAAAAAAAAAAGAAAGAAATATGAGAGTAAGAGTTAAATATGGGGGATATGCATTCCAATTCTCTAAAAATTGAATTAAAAAATGAAAGGATTAAATAATCAATCCAAAATTGTACTCTTAAGTTTCGTCGTTGATTAGTAATATTAGCTGGTTGGGGGTGTGGAAAATATTTGGAGAATGACCTCATAGTTAATACTAATAGTTAATTACTATCCGCTATATTTTTCCTTAATTTTCAAAGAAAAAACTATCCGCCATATTATTTGTTACTGTGCATAATACTTGTCTAACGATAAAAATTGAATTCAGAGTTGAATTGATTAAAATAATCGATCCAATGTCTTAAATTTCTAATAAAATACTCATTATTCTAGAACAAAATAAAAGTGTTAAAAAGGCCAAAATTATCTTATGCTTAAATTAAGGATATAGTATTCAAATGTGGAACGACGACATTTCATTATTACGTGTTATCCTATATTTGATGATGAGACAACACATTAATGAAGTATTAGAGTGGTTTGGAATACATGGATTTAGATGCAATAAAAACACCTTTTTATATAAATGTTAAATTTGCTTTGATTACTAAACAGAAATAACAACATAACTTTGGCCTACAACAGAGGAAATTGCAGAAGAATTACGGAAACAAACGAGGAAGGGCGTAATAAGTAATTACAATGATATTTCTCTTTTTTAATCACATCACTAATATATCAAATGATGGATCTAAAAAATTAATTAAATGAAGGCAAACAAAAATTATAAATAATATTATAACCCCAACAGATAGATAATAATAATGATTTAAAAAAAATAGAAGTAATAAAATGGAATTATATATAAATATCTAACCTCCAACATATTTTAAATGTAAAATGTTAAATATTACATAAATAATATTAATTGAGACTATTAAAATTTTGAGGGATGGGAGGGGTCGAAGCCCACCCTTAATACCCCTATAGATTCGTATATGAATATATCACCTAATATTTTTTATTGTGTAAAGACTTACTTAAATGAAATGATGTCAAATCGGAACAAATTAAAGATAGATAGAAAAAGATGAATATGTATAAAAAAAAAATCAAGAAATTCAATAAACTAGACTACTGTTAACATTTAGATATTGTGTGGTTCCCAACATATTATTATTTGTAATCACTACATAACATTTTAGAGAATAGATCTAGTTAAGCCAATCGATACTCTAAGTGTCACAAGCAATTCTAAGCAAAAATTATTGACCAATGCAAGAGTGCAGTTAGCAATTATTCACTACTTCCTAATAAATTAACCCATTTAACTAAAACTATGTTTTTTTATAAGCAAAAATTCATCGAAGAGTACTCAAAATCAATTACAACCAAATGCAAGCATAGTTAATCAAACACTTTGAAACCATGTTAAAAGGTTAATACACCAATGAACAAAAACCAAATTTTCGTTTTTCTCCCTTCCTATTAATGAACTTATAAGACCACAACATTCTTTTAATTTTCTCAATTACCACAGAAAATCACATTGTTTTTCTCCAACAAAATCCACCAAGTTGTTACAAGCCAAAATATATATTTCCTAAGCTATTATGTGCTTTTAGTCCCTAGAGAGGGATTATATAAAAAGCATGCAATTTTTTAAAAATGTTGGCACTGAATATAAATAAAAATTTATACAGAGTAAATTATTATCATAATTTTATAAACATCAAAAACATATTTAATTATTGATTCCGATTATTTATTTTGTTAAATGAGTCGATGAAAATTTTAGTTGTATAAGTCAAATTTGGTGAAATATATTTAATTATTGATTCCAATTATTTATTTTGTTAAATGAGTCGATGAAAATTTTAGTTGTATAAGTCAAAATTGGTGAAATGTGTTTTAAATATAGATTTAAAATGATATGCACTAATATTATAAATAATTTTTGTACAATCAATAATAATCGTCAGATCATTAAAATTATTTTATAGTAATCATATCTACCTTAATTTATGACCTGTTTGAGATAGAATATAATAGTTATATCGTATCTATTATCTCATCTACCGAATAGATCCTAAAGTCATACAAAAGATGATTTTTGATTGGTTGATAGTGTAAAGTATTTTACATCAATAATAAATTATTAATTGATAAAACATCTTAAAGTTTTTGGTTTAAAATTTTTGGAACTATTTATAACCCAGACTCATTTATAAGAAAATAATGTATGCATTTGTTAGACTCAAATATAAGCAAACATTGAATAACCTATCATTATTTAATTTTATTATTCCAAAAATATTTTGATATTAATTTCTTAATACTCTGAGGATATAACCATTATAATTATAGGTAGTTTAGTAAATGTATTTCTTTTACATAATCAAGAAAAATAAATTTACTTAATTATTATTTATAACAAGTATGAAAAAATATGTATTTTTGTTATGATTAAGTTCGGAGGGAGTAACATTTTATCTTTAATAATTTTTCAAAAAATATATAGTCAAGTAATCGACCATAGAGTTATGTTGTGTCCAAAACAAGCTATAGAGTTATATAACCAAATAAGGCTGTTGTTGTAAAAGATAGATACCAACTCTGCAAGTTGCGAGATCAATTTTTGTTAATGTGCTATTAAAAGGATGCAAGTGAAACTTTTTTTTAAGAATTTGGTAAATTTGAAAATCTCTCAATATATTTTGAATAAATATACCATCCATTTCCCTTAAATTTGATTTATTAAAACAAAAGAGTCATAGAGTTGGCCTCTACAATTATGTTATTCTGTGTGAAAAATTTGTACAGTTTTTTTCTTATAATTAGAAGGAAAAAAAAATGGACAGCTTATGATATGATAAAGTTTTTTTATAAGCAAAATATAATAAAAGAGGTATAAAGAATATTATTCTAATTCTATCATAACGTAACTAACATTAACCAAAGAGTGAAATTATAACTCGTAAAAACTCTAATTCCAGCCATAAACCAACACCAAGAAAGAGTGTTGATGATATCAACGACAACATCCAAATTCCACACAACTCCTTTAAATAAAATGTTGTTTCTCATCATCCAAAGGCTCCAACAACTCCTTCCATCTACTACGAATACTCCCTCACACCATCGAATTCCCTCCAAACAGAAGATCAATTTCACAATAACGTGACAGTGATAGGGCATAATGTTATTAATAAAGATGTTTTTGAAGTTTTGTCGAATAAATAATAATAATAATAAAACAATTATTGAATAATAGTATAGATTCAATGTTATTTAATATTATTAGTTGTATCATATCAATACTACATCATTAGTGAATATATCACATCATTAAAATTGGAGGAGAGACAATAAAATCACACAATTTGTAAAATATGGGACCACAAATTCAATTTTAAAATAAAATATTAAAAATTAATATAACATTAAAAAATATTAATTTTAAACAAAATTATATTTAAACATTTTTATTAATTTGGACACTGATGTTAGTATTATAAATTGTCCACCTCTCTTTTGTTGACTATGATAATTTTTTTTAAAGGTTTTAGACTTTGAATCATTTCAAAACATTACTTATTGTAGTTTCTCGGTCAAGAACACGGGTATTGAAATGTAACAATATTTTGACTCATTGAATTGCAAGGGTATATTATTTTGCAAGCCAAATAAATCTAAGCCAGTTGTACCAAAATAAATAAATTGTCCTTAAACCTTAATTCAACTAAGACATATTAATTTTGTTAAACAAAATATTTTGTAATTAATTACGGTGAAATTTATTATCTCTTCAAAAAAAAACTAACTTATACTTTATAATATAGTTTAATTTTTTATTAGCTACTTTAAGTAGCTTTTAAGTTTACAATTTATCATTTTGTAAAAAAATTATTCTTATTATTTTAACTAATTTTTTTTTATCTTTTATAATTTAAAATAAATACTAGCTATAATTTTTCTAATGCAAATGTACTAATCTTCATCTTTGTAAATCGTGAAATTTATTAGATGACTTTAAGTAAAGTAAAATGGAAGCAAATATCAATTTTAAATAGACACATGGGTATGAAAATATATTTTATGAACTCAATATCAAGTTCATTTGAAAAGAATGGACGTGTATCCTTTAAATATATTATATTAATAAACTTTAAATTACGATTTTAAAAATATTTTAAGTATTAAATATTAATATAAAATTATTATAAGCTAAAAATATATTTTAAAATTAATTGAATTGCTGACTATTACAAATACTTCAATAAATTTATTAACTATAACTCTATAAGTTATAAGTGATCTGTTGATTTATCCGCTAAAAATTATTTGTTATTTCTGTCAGTTGTCAATTAATTTTTACTAAACAGGGTCTAACAATTAGATTTTTTTTTAACTCAATTGTAATTAGTTATTTTAGTTTTTACGCTTTCGATCAAACTTGTCCTACAGGGTCTAACTTAAACTTTATCTGGATAGTAAAAAGATTACATATTCAAATTAGTGTCTCTCTTTGTTTATATATAAATTTTTATGCCCAAAAATAGGGACCGACCCCATTAATGGGTCTGTGTGGCAATGGCCTGAAAAAAAAAATTAGCATTTTTTGTCTTATTTTTTTATCTTTTATTTTTAGTATTTTTAATACTTAATACATTAAAAAAAAAATATGACAATGAAAAATACAAATGTTATACATCGCATCTCTACTGTGTTTTAATTATTATTTTTTAAATGTATGAGTGTTGTTATAAGTCTTTAAGTATATTTAAATCACAAAATAAATATAAACATGTCTTTTATTAATCATTTTAATATTTCAATGACTCTTTGTTAATTAATTAATTTTGTCTTCAAATGTATTTTGCACTAGTCTCTTTTGATCTATAAAATTATCAATAAGGAGATATTTGAGGATCTTTTGATAAATTAAGAAATCATAACAATTAAAAGTAAAATTAATTATTTACTTTATACAAAAAAGACTGTTTACTTTTTTTTGTTAGTACGATGCATATCTAACAACCATCCAAAGAGATATTTAGCTCCTCACTGCTCAAAAAATTTGCATCTATGTCTTACCAGAAAAAAAAATAAAAAAAGTATTTTTGGATGATTAGTACTTGAGTCATATATATATATATAAAAAAAAGATTTCATCAATGTAATGTTATATCAGTATTACACTGTTTAATAATATTTTAACCGATACAATTTTATAAAATTTATTATTACATTAAAAGTTTATATCATATAAATTATTCATATAAACTTTATATAAATCTAAAATTATTTTATATGTTATAGTGGTGAATCTTTAAATTTGTGTAACATTGGTCTACATCGCATATATATTGGTGAAAATCAATATCTTCTACATACATACAACTCAACTATTAAGATTAATCTCTCGAGCTTTGTAGACAAGTAGCTGGCAAAATCCGCTAAAGAATTCAAATATGAGACCTTGATTAAGCCAAAAGAATAGAAGAATATTGTGTGGTCTCGTCTATGTGTTGGGGTATTTTATATATATATATATATAAGGATATAAGCATGGAGATTATATATCTCTTTTAATTGTTGGCGTTTGTAATGTTATAATCGTAATTTATCAAAATTACAAATATATTGTTAAATGTCTTTTTTATTAGTAATTTTATAAGTCAAATTGATTAATGTAAAATAAAGACTAAATTAATTAACTAAAGAAACATTTAAAGACCACAACGACTAATAAAAGACATATTTAGATTTATTTTTATAGTTTTAATATATTTATAAACTATTATAACAACACTCACACATAAGTGATAAGTGTTACAACTAAATAAGATAAATGATGTCTTTAAGTCGTAGCTCAGATAGCAAATGTCGATAGTGTTAGGTTGAACGTTATTTCCCTGGTTTGAGTTTGAATCCAAGATCTCACAGTTGTGTAAGTTAATTATGATAAAATTTATTTTTACTTCAGAAAAAAAATGTATTTTTGCCTAATAATAATAATAACAACCAAGTAATTTGGCTCATGGTTATTGAACTTCAGTCAAGATCAAAACGTTGAGAAAAATCCGAATTCAAATCTTAATTAAAACAATTTTTTTGTCAAACTTTACTTATCTTTTGACAGAATTCTAAGGTCCTATTCCTCTAGAAGCCATTAAGTTAAAATAATAATAATATAAAATCTATTTAAAATATGAATTGCATTATCTTAATTAGACAACTATGGATATGTTGCCTGCATGCAATTAGGATCGACCTCTTGCTCCAAAGAAAGATTATTTACATTTATAACCACCAGAAACTCAAGGAAACTTCTTCAAGAAAGATCAATACATTCCACAAGAAAAGCCACCAATAAATTATAGCCTCAGGTTCCAGCAGGATAAACCTTACAGTCACCATGCGAAATCCTCTTTAGTCTTTTCCATTACGGATAGTAAATACATATACAATTCACTAGCATTTCAAGGAAATCGTCGATCATAGCCGGAGGCCAGCAGCACCATACTGCATACACCATATACTTTGGCCTTACATCCACTACAAGGATCATATAAAATGGGTTTTAATGGGAATGTCTTTGAGAGATGTGGTTCTGCCATTGAAGACTATAACTCACAACTACAATCTTCCAATTTTGACAACAAAAATATTTCATCCAGAACTTTGTAGATCTCCTCGGATCGAGGATGTGATTCATCAGCCACCAAAAATTCTATAAAATCACCATCTATCTCTATTAAGCTATGACCAGGTATCTTCTTCACACCTTTGTCTCTCATCAAACTTCTCACCCTCCTTACATCACTCCATTTTCTGTCATTAGCACAAACATTAGCCAGCAGCATATATATTCCACTGTCTTCTGGATCCAAGCTAAGAAGATTACGCGCCGACAATCTGGCAAGCTCAACATTGCCATGCATTCTACAAGCATTTAGAAGGGCACCCCAAGCAGCCTCACAAGGTTGCATTGGCATATTTGTTATTAATTTGTAAGCTTCTTCAAGGAGCCCAGTTCGCCCTAGTAGATCAACCATGCATGCATAATGTGCCCTTTGGGGTTTTATCCCATAGCTTCTCTCCATATTGTCGAAATATTCCCGACCTTCGGAAATTAAACCACCGTGGCTGCAAGCTGTCAACAAACTCACAAATGTGATATTGTCTGGCTTAAATCCCACATTTCTCATCTGATCAAATACATTGATGGCTTGCTTTGCTCTACCATTTGCAGCATACCCTGCAATCATAGAATTCCAAGAAATCAGATTTCTCTCTGGCATTGTACTGAAAACTTCTGCTGCTGCATCTATGCTTCCACATTTGGCATACATATCTACCATCACGTTTGCAAGAGTAACACTGAGGGACATTCTTTTACCAACAACAAAATATTGGTGAATCCAATAACCCAAATTCAAGCAAGTGAGCTGACCACAAGCAGAGAGTACACTCACTAAGGTGTGCTCATCCGGAACCAAACCTCCCCCAACCATTTCATGAAATAATTTCAATGATTCCTCAGGTTTGTTATTCTGAGAATATCCTGCGATCATTGCATTCCAAGAAACCACATTTTTCTGAGGAGTTTGATCAAAAAACCTCCTAGCAGATTCCAAGTCACCACATTTAGCATACCCATTAACCATACAAGTCCACGAATAAACATCCCTGGTTTCCATTCTATCAAAAAGCTCTCTAGCAGCAATCAAATGACCACATTTCACGTACATAACCAACAAAGCATTGTGCAAACTCAAACTACACCTCATACACTTCTCTTCCACTTTTTCATGAACTTTTGTCCCCATTTCAAGGTCACCCATCTCAGAGCAAGCCGAAAGCACCGCAATCAAAGTCACTTCATTAGGCTCAACATCACCTAACAACATCAAGTTAAACACCTCCATAGCCTCAAGAGAACATTTTTGTGCCGCGTACCCATCAATCATAGTAGTCCAAGTAACAACATCCTTATCAGAACTTTCATCAAACACTTCACGTGCATGTTTCAACAAACCACGTTCAGAGTAAAAATGAATCAACCCATTTCGCACAAGTAACTCATAATCAAATCCCATTTTCCAAACTAAACAATGCACCGATTCTCCTTCATAAACCCCAGAAAACTGCTCGCAAGCCTTTAGCGCAAAAACGAAGCTTCTAGAATCCATTTCAACGCGTTGTCGAATCATATAGAGAAAGAAAGAGAATGCCACGGCGGGTAATCGAGCATTTCCATAGCCTCTAATCATGGTGTTCCACATAAAAGTATTGGGTTCTTCGAAGCGATCGAAAAGAGTGTGTGCGTAGTGAATATCTCCAGAATCGGCGAGTGCGCAGAACGCGATGACCCTGCTGACTGGAAACGCGTGGGTAATAAGACCAGTGACTGTCATGCGTGCTTGAATCTGTCTCAGTTGACGCATGGTGGAACATGATTCCATCACTACGAGGGTTGGGTTCGTGATTATCACGTTGGTTGGCGAGTTCCATTTTGGTTTTTTGGTGTGAACCGATGAAGACGACAATGGTTTATGGTGTTGGAAACGGTACGATAATTTGCGTCGAAGAGAATGATGAACAAAAAGAAGCAAATTTTTCATATGCCAACAGCTAACAAGAGAGATAGTATGGGTTTGGTTTTTAACAGGATATCATGTGTATTTTGTGGGTACAGATTGTGTCTAGTTGGATAAATTACAACCGTTGATATCGATCACTAGAGCACAATCTTAGTTTAGAAGAAAAAACAATTTAGATTTAACTCTCTTCATCTGACGTCTTAGTTTTTTCTACAAATTGATGCAATCCATTATACCCTCATCCAATCCTATAATCTCAATTTTTAAGCTTCCATTCATTGCTCCTATTCTATTTTATTTATGATTGTGCTGACTCAACGAGTGTTTTTTAAATCCGCAATCTCATAATAATGCTTTCACAATATCATTTTTTTCCAGCTAAGTTGAATGTAGTGATCATCTTCTTATAAGCAGCAAGAGTTAAGGCAACTAGCACTTGTTGTAACACAAAGTTGAGGCAACTAAAATTCTAAGTTTGCAATGTGTCAATTGTGACTTGTGATCCATTATTTGTTTTTACAAATAAACATGCCATAAATATTTCGAACTGATCCAAGGTCAATTCAATCTTTCACGCCGATTCAGTATCATAATTTGTATTACACAACTAAGGTTTTTACCCTAATGGCTAAATCTAGTTGTAATTGTCCCAAGGCAATAACTATGCCAAATCCGCCTGTATTGATTTGTCATTCAATACGTATGTCCTCCTTCAAGTTGGAACTTTCGTCTATATAAATTGTACCTCTAGAAATGTACCTGATCCATATCATTGTACCCCCAAACTATCTTCGAACAATCACTTACTTTATTGTCAAAGTGTTTGCAAACATAGCCTTCAACGATTTCAAAATTTCTCTCCACTTCAATAAAACCAATTCAGATAAAAAAATTGCGAGGCAAGTATAATAAAACGTCTTCAACATCTATAATTGTGAGTGTATGGATCCGAATCATTATAGGCACCCAAATCATTTTGATAAATACTCATTATCTTTTGCATATGATAAGTTATTTGTTGAGCAAATTTCAAATCATAATAATTGCTATCTCAGTTAAATCAAGAAACATATCTCTTCAATTAGACACGAAAATTCTAGATTTCAAAAAAATAAACAATCAAGTTAACACACAATTTCATATCAATTTAACATTTTTTGAAAGTCACCTATTTAATTTTAAATATTCCAAATCTCTATAAAATGAGGATGGTAAAATAAAAGTTTGTTTAAACATCCAACTATTCGTTTTAAAATGTTGGCAGGTGATCGAAAATTTTGATTTTGCCTAAAAAATGAATTTAAAAATTGCCCAACAAGTCATATGAAATACACCAAATAAAATCCGGCTTCGCACTACTTAAATTTTATATAAAGACGTAAATTTGGCGGGAAATTATGTAGAACAAAAAAAAGACAGAGAGAACATCTAAGCCGAAATCAATTAACACAATTAATGTCAAAATATGAAATTATATTTTGAAGAGTACAGAGCTATACACAATCAAACACAAAACCTAATGTCAAAATGTAAACGATAACATACAAAGCTAAAATGAAATTGAACCATTAATCTCCTATTTCCAAAACTAAACCTAAAACCCTACATTAAAATCTAAAACTCCTGACTAACAGATCCAATTTCTCCTTTCCCCTTTCCAGCAACTTTCTTGGGTAACAAATTCTGATGAATGTTAGGCAAAACACCACCATTGGCAATTGTAACAGATCCCATCAACTTACTCAATTCTTCATCGTTCCTCACAGCAAGTTGAATGTGCCTCGGAATAATCCTCGTCTTCTTGTTATCCCTCGCAGCATTACCAGCAAGTTCCAAAACCTAAATCCCAAAAAATTACCAACAGTTAGAGAAATTAACATTATCAAACTTTGTAAATGAAAATTAAACATAAAATAAGAACAAAATGAAACCTCAGCAGCAAGATATTCAAGAACTGCAGAGAGATAAACTGGTGATCCAGATCCAACTCGCTGAGCATAACGACCGGCTTTAAGGAAACGAGCGATGCGGCCAACGGGAAATTGAAGACCGGCTTTGCTTGATCTTGAAACGGATTTGGTTTTTGATTTGCCTCTTCCACCTTTCTTGGTAGTTGCTGTTGCATCTGAAGAAGCCATTGCGCCTTTTTTGTTTGAATTTGCAGTGAATATGGAGTTTGAATGGTTGAGTTTTGAACTTGTGGAATTTGGGTGTTGGGGTTTTGTTTATATAGAGGTTTCGTTCTTGATTCTGATTGGTTTGGAAGGGGTTCACGGGGATCGCCAGCGTGGCAGTCTGAATGGAATTTGAGTTTTTAGTTTTTGCTTTCGAGCGGGAACCAAAAATATTTCTGAGTTCTCACGTTTCGCGAGTAGTATTATTTTAAGAAAAAGATTTAAAAGAAAATTTTGAATTTTTTTTTTATAGTTAGAAGATTTAAAATTGAATTTTTTTTTACTAAAAAATTGAAGGTTAGAAAATTTAAAATCTGACTATTGATTTATTCGATTAACTTCTTATGAAGGAAACAACTAAAATTAAATAATTAATTTAATTTATATATACAGTTAGAATTTCTTTACAGTAAAAAATCATAATAATCTAAAATTATTTGACTTGTATAGTAACCACTCTTAAAGTAATTGACATAAATAGTTGTGATATGATGCCAATATAAAATATTTTATATTATTAGTGCAAGTAAATTAAACACTTAAAGAAAGAGTAGATAATATCAAATGTTGAAAAACATATTATTAGTATATATTAAATGTGCATGCATGATCAATCATATGTATTATAATATTCAATTTTGTTGTTGCGAAAACGATATTCATTTAAATTAAAAGATTAAATTGATATAATACAAATTCAAATTCGTTAAAAACAAATCAGATGAATCTCCGAACAAACTCACATAATTCAAGTTAATAGCATAAAACAACATCATAGTATAAAATAGTAATATGTCTACAAATATGACAAAATTCAAATATATTAAATTTTCGTGTTTTCTAATCTGTAACGTTGACGACGTCAAAATCATTTATTGATATTTGTAATTGATCAAACAGACTGTATCAATCTAAAGCAAAAGAATACCGCAACAAAATAGAAAAACAAAAAAGTGTTGTACTGAGACGACGAACAAAACAGTGTCGCACTTAGACAACAAAATAAATGAAAAATATGAAAGAAAAACTAACTTTGTCTATAAACTACTTATTTAAGTAAACTTAGTAAAGAAAACAACTTTGAGAAGTGATTTCAACCAAAAAAACATCTTCAATCACCTCCCTATAATAGAGAAGAAAGAAGACATAATTTTGTCTTTAAAGAAGGTTGCGACTCTATCCGAGAAATATTAAAAAACAGTTTAATTACAATATTTGACTATCAATTTAGCGATTTTACTAGTTTCTCACTTTCCACAAGCCATATCGTAATTTATTAATTTATTAGTATAATTATTGTTAACTATTGTGAGATTTGTAGATTACTTTTTTTCCCATTTGTAATACTTTTTACACACAAAAAAAATGAAATTATGAATTCCTAAATATGCAAATTTGAGTGATCTAAAACATTTTTTACTGATGATAACCAAAATTTTTTGTTTTTTAAAATTATAGAACACACAATTATATTCATATATTTATTTTGAAATCTAAATAAAAAAATTGTCACGACTAACTTGTGGTTAAATTTTAAATTTAAAAAAAAAAAACAAACTCGAAACATTGTGAATGCTAAACTGGGAATAATTTTTTTTCAAAATGTCAATTTTTTTTAAAATATATTATTTGCTCCAAAACCATCGTTATCGTGCAAAAAACACAGTTTGAGTTTTCATGAGCATCTATAACGATGAACTCAATATGAGTTCATTAAATGGGGTTCACTGTGCCACATTATCTCCACGCAACTCATTCATTTTTTACTAAAACGGTCAACTTAACATAGGTTCATTAAATAGGGCAATTGTACCACAAACAAAACCGGATATAAATTTATTATTATTAATAAATTAATAAAAAAAAGAAACGGTTATATGAAAGTATCGTTCCTTCTTTAGAACCGTAATTACAGCTTGACACAACTTCAATGAACTCCAAAAAACTCACGGTTATGTTATGTCTTTGGAAGTCATATCCCCATAATGCACTTATTTTAAGTTTGAAAATGAGAGTATATATATATATATAGTTTGAAAAAAAAGATAAATTAAATTGGGTAAATTATTGAAAAAAGTTAACAAATGTATGATTTTAATCATAATACAAAATCAATAATAATAAATATTGTTTTTATTATTAAAAAATAGATCAATCTAATCAACTTTTAAACTTTTTTAATTGTTTGTATTCTGATAATTTTTATTAAATAAATTTCCAAAAAAAATACTGGTATTGTCTTTTTCTTAAATGATTAATCTATTTAGATTGATTTTTTGTTAAATACAAATAATACAAGTACATATTAAGAAATTTAAAATGTTTGTATCATATGAAAAGTGACGTTGGAGCCCATTTTAAGCCATTCAAAACAGAATTCATTATTTGAATTAAAAAAACAGAATTCATATAAAGTTCTTAGGAATCAGCTAAACCGTTAAAACAAAAAGTTAATCTAATCATATATATTGGACATCATGTATTTGTTCAAACTTTAGACTTCACAGTTGAGTGTAAGTCTTTTATCATTTCATATTTAGACAAAATAATAACAAGATATTAATTAATATAATAATGTAAAATGAGAAAATAATACTTATATGTTTTTTTTTTCTTTCTCATTTTACATTATTATATTAATTAATATATTTATTTTCCCTCTCACACCTTATCTTACAAGTTTAATGATAGAGAATTGACGATGTCAAATGTTTTTACATCGTGGTTCAATCATAACCATTTAATTTGTTACATTATATCAAACAGTATTTAAATAAAAAACAATTATCGAATACTTTATGGATGTGTCCAGTTATTTCTAATTGTTAGTGTAAAACAAGTTTACATTGACAATACATCTCATTTAAATCTTTATATTATTAAAAAAAATCAACAGTTTGTGGGGCTAAGACCCCCACAAATTATTCATTTTGTGATAACTTATACCGCAACAAATGATAAAACGTATTAAAAAAAACACACTTGTGAAAACTTAGACTTACACAAACTATCCCATTTGTGTTCGTTTTAGCCGCCACAAATTAGTAACTTTATTATTAAAAAAATTGAAATTAATATTAAAAAATACACTATAAAAAATTAATATTAATATAATTTAAAAATTGAAAATAAAATATTATATATAAAAATATAATATTAATATTAATTAAATTATTACAACCAAACAAAATAAAAACATTCCAAAATTAATAAATTATATCATACAAACCAAAAATAAAACACACCATTAAATAATAATATATAATATATTCATACAAACGCAAAATAAAAATATAAAATATTATTCGAATACATCAATCATCAGTGTAATTCCTATCATTAGCTCCACTCCCTCCATCATTATTTGATGGAATATTACTTGACGAAAAAAGTCTCTCAAAAGTATTATTAATTGGTGTTGAATATAACATTGTTTGAAATTGCATTTCATCATCAAGTACACCACCACTAGTTGACGGAACCATACCTGGTTGAGATTGATTTAAATCTGGTGTGATCAACCTAGTTGTTGGCATAAATTAGCAATTTAAAAAATAATATATTCTATATTTTAAAATAAAATATCAACGCACGAAAAATAATTTATAACCATATAACTTTTTTTAAATAATTATATAAATTACTAATTTATATTTAAAATGCATTACATACTAACTTGATGCAGGGTAGTGTCTGAATTGAAACTTACGAACAAATAACAACTCTTTGCAATCAACAAAATAATACCACTGTTAAAAAAAATTGATATTTATTAAATAAATAACTTCAAATAAAAAGGTAGAGAGGAAAGTTAGAGAAAAACAAAAGTTGATAAAAAAAAATATTTTGAGAGAGAAAATCCAGAGAGAATGTAGAGATAAATTTTAGAGAGAAAATAAAAATAAGAAATGCAAGGAAGAGCGTGTGTATATGGATATATATATATATATATATATATATATATATATATATATATATATATATATATATATATATATTGTG
>JBBPBQ010020321.1:55731076-55793087 GCA_037974755.1 Cicer yamashitae
TATATATATATATATATATATGGAGAAAAGAAGACATTTGTGGCGGCCAAAGCGGTCACAAAGTGCAACTGTTACATTTTGTGGCTTTTAAGCCCTCACAATGCTCAAACGTTTTGATTTTGTGAGGGTATATGCAGCCACAAAATCCTTGGTGATATTTTCAATCAATCAAGTGAGGGTATTGGCCACCACAAATTCAAATAACTTTTCTCCCAACAACTTTGTGACCATTTTTGGGCGCCACCAATGTTACAATCAGCCAAATTTTAGTATTTGTGATGGCTTTTTCGGTCAGTAATCTGTGAGAATTTTTTTCAGTCACAAAATATTTTTTAAGTTGACCACAAATTGAAGATTTTATTGTAGTGTTGGCTAACAAAACTTTAAATCACATAGTTTAAAATGTTTTTCTTTGACTTAGAGACTACGATGATGGTTCATGACAATTTCAAGGAAGAAAATTGTTGTTTACTCTTTCATTTTGATAAGAGGAGCAATTTTACCCTATCCAATTACCTGCCATTTTTACACAAAACTTAAATATAGTACAGGCTTATCATTGGTTTTAACTTTTTTCAGTGTGTTTTGCATATCTCCACCAATTTTTAATATGGAATCACCTCTTTAGATTATTATTTTTCTCATTTGATCTAAATAAGTGGTTTTTTTTCATAAATTTAGTTTGTCTTTCATATTTTTATGTAATTTCATTGTTTGGATGCGGTATTGTTTTTTTCATCATCTTGATACAACGTTTTTGGATTTTCTTATTTTATCTCAGTGTTATTTAATTTAGATTGACAAAATAATTTTAATCAATTACAATATATCAATAAATGAATTTCACATAGTCAATATTTTAAATCCATAGACATAAATATTTTTAAGTCAAATCAATAACATGATTAGGATCATACCAGGGAATCCCACTGCATTGATGATTATTTTCAAAGCTAAGCAAGTCAGATATGCAACTATCCTAAAAGTGTTTATTTTAAAAACTCCAATAATTATTTGTTTCTTGTTTCTGTTGCAAAAAATATCTATTATTTCATTCCAACACTATAATATTAAATTAAACATTTACATGATATTATTATAATAGAAATGTGTGATGAATAAAAAAAGTCTTTTATATTATTAATCAATAAAAGTTATTTATTTTGTCATATTATAATAATCAAGTTATAAAAAATTAAATGATTTAACAGAATATACAATTAAAATAAGATAACATTGTAAAACTTTATTAGTGCATGTTCTTTTTCTCTTTATACATACACAAATTATAAATTTTTTTTTACGGGATGAGTTTTGTTATCTAATTTGTACAGTATTGGGTTTTCACCACAAACTTAGATACCTTTTTGTGTAACTGCCTTAAATAAATGTTGAGAAATTGATTTGCCTACACATGTTGTAAACGAGGTTAAAACAGACTTGCCAACTACCCAACACAATGGAAAAAGACAAAACAAGAAAAAAAAAATGGATGTAAAGATAAATCGATTTAAAAAAGGTGAAATAAAAAATATCGGAAACTAAAATCCAGATGGTGGTTGTTAAGGTATTCATGGGTCGGGTTTTATCGATTTTGGCAAAACTCATTACACAAGTTAATTAAATTTTATTGATCTGAAGTGCGTAAAATATTTGTATTTTTTTAAAAAAAAACTCGAACTAGCATAATTCAGTGATAGATGGATTGGTTCGAATTCTTCAATTTTTCAAAAAAGACATTATATGATTATATTTTTTATGAAAAATTTAACATTCACATTAAATTTGTCAATTTAAAATTTTAATTCTTGAATTTAAAGAAAACACTTTTATTAATATATAAAAGTGTTAATTTTTTTCTTTGTCTTAAAAAATGTTAATTTTTATTCACATAAATTTTAAAAATCACAAATTTTTAAATGGATTGGATTTACATGTTCATGTGTAGAAAATTAAAAAACTGTTACTCGAACCAAAATTGTTTGGTGTTTGAACATATTAATTTGGGTGGAACTTGACTAATTTGAATAAGAAAAATGAATTGAATTGATTTGGGTAACATGTGACCACCCTTAATGGCTATGACTCCATTGGTTTACACATGTGATGAGTTTGTTGGAAAAGTTGTGGTTAGATAGTTTACATTGATAAAGCATATTGGTGGCTCCAAGTGTTTTTTTTAGGCTTAATAAATAGAGTCTTTCGTTTTCGTTGTCTTTTAATTTTCTTTCATTAGTTATGCATTTGTTATAGTGTATTTTCTTATATTGTATTGTGCTTCTCAAATTGAAAATGTTATAACACACTTCTAACTTGCAGGTTAGATATAATTAAATTTAGTTAAATATATTTTAAGGTAGTTAGAAGTTATTTATGTTTAGGTGGAGTTTTATTAGATTATTTACATTAAAACACTATATTAAAGTGTATCATACTCTAATTGTATAATAATATTTCATACTATTATTTCAAATTTAATATTTATCTTTACTTATTTATCTCTTTATTGAGCTCAATCATAATTATCAACATCATATTTGTATAATAAAGTTGCGTGCATAAATAACTTTGGTATATATAATGCATTATTATGAAATGACAAGATTGTGTTTCTTCTCTAGTGAAAACATTTTTTTCTTCCGAAAATCTAGTCATCACACATTTTTTTCTCCTATCTTCCTTATTCGTAATGGTCATAGAAGATAGGTGATTTGAGACAATTTTTTTGTCTAAAATTACTCATGTACATCGTTTTCCTCTATCCTTTTAGATAAATAAGTGATTTTCAAACGATTTTTCTTTGTGATTTTTTGTTATCTTGTCAATTAAGTGCAATTAAGTGAACAAAATACAGTGTTCATTTTATCCATATTAACTTCAATCAAGATCATATAAGTTCAATAAACAACTTAAACATTTGCAAACGTTACAGATCCGAAAACATGAGTATTCCGGTCACTTTAATTTATTAAATTTAAGCATTTTACCGTTTTATTCAATTAACTTGGATGCTTTGAGTTTATTCATAAATTCATACTTTTCATTTTTAATAAATTTATATTTATTTTTCTCGATATATATATTAATATAAATGAATCAACATTGTTTTTAAGTAAATAAACGAAGAATTTAATTATCAAATTCGAGTATCAAACAATGTTTGGTAGATTGCCTACTCTAGCAGCGGGTTCATATAGCAGTTGTGCAATACGAAAAGAAATGAAATATAGTATTGTGATGCTCTGAATAGAAAAAGGAAATGAATACTCTCACGCTACATTAAAGTCCATTAAATCCACACCATCCGTTAAAAAAGAAAGATAAAAAGTTTGAAGAGTGGAAATGAAAACACATGCAAAAACATAAAATAAAATATAGAGGACCATTCTGGTCTTCAAAGAAAGAAAGAAAAATAGAAATAAGAGGTGGGACCCAACATATAGAGTTAAATTCGGCCGCCCGGTTTGTCGTGTCTATCGTCTCCGTCCATTTCCGTCGCATTTGTTTGTTTCACACTCTCTCTCTCTCTCTCTCTCTAAGCGAAGCTACCTCTGTTCACTTTTGTTTCATATACAACTGTACCTTCTTCTTCCTCTTTCACCGAAACCTTCATTTAATACACCAACCTTACACACATACGTACTTATATACTTACCCTTTTCTAACCCACATCACTCACCAACACCTTTCTTTCTCTTCCGTTATTCTCTCTATACATAACAACCAGATATGACTCGTAGTAATCAACTCAACCTCAATGAATCTAGGGTAATCTTACTTTTCTTAATTTTTATTTTTTTTTATTTTTAAGTTTGCTTTTTTCTGCTTTTGTTTTATTGCTTGATGTTGGGTTGTGAAGAAAGTTCTAACCTTAGCTACTTCTTCTTTGATGGGACATATGTGATTGTTGTTTTCTTCTTCTTTTTGGGATTTTTCTTTGTGGGTTAGTTTGATTCGTGTTTTCTGCTACTTTCTATTTTCTTCCTTGTTGTTCTTGTTCGGGTAAAGTTGAAAAAATTTGAGTTTCATTATGTATCACAATAGTTAGAAGTTTTTGTCTTTTCCGCCAAGATTTGTGAGATTCATATAAAGCACGTAATTTTTTCTTCTCTTTGCACTGATTCAACAAAAACAAAACCAATCTAAAGTTTTGTTTTTTGTTTTTGCAGAGTGTTGTTCCATTGAATACATGGGTGCTAATCTCAAATTTCAAGCTAGCTTACAATCTTCTAAGACGCGCAGATGGAACATTCAATCGAGAGTTAGCAGAGTTTCTTGATAGAAAAGTACCAGCCAATGCTATTCCGGTCGAAGGTGTCTTTTCATTCGATCATGTCGATCGAAACACAGGACTTTTTAACCGAGTTTATCTACCATCTTCTGAAAATGAAGCTCAATGCGGTGTCATAGACTTAGAAAAACCATTGAGTACTAAAAAAATTGTTCCTGTCATAATCTTCTTCCATGGAGGAAGCTTCTCTCATTCTTCAGCAAACAGTGCTATCTATGACACTTTTTGCAGAAGACTTGTAAGCATTTGTAAAGCTGCTGTTGTTTCGGTGAATTACCGACGATCGCCGGAGTATCGGTTTCCTTGTTGTTATGATGATGGTTGGGAAGCACTTAAATGGGTGAAGTCAAGAAAATGGCTTCAAAGTGGTAAAGAATCTAAAGTTTATGTTTACATGGCTGGTGATAGTTCAGGAGGGAATATTATTCATCATGTAGCTGTGAAAGCAGCTGAAGAGGAAAAACAAGAAATTGAAGTGTTGGGGAACATTCTTCTTCATCCATTGTTTGGTGGTGAGAAAAGAACAGATTCTGAAATGAGATTGGATGGAAAGTACTTTGTTAAATTGCAAGATCGTGATTGGTATTGGAGAGCTTTTTTACCTGAAGGTGAAGATAGAGACCACTTTGCTTGTAACCCTTTTGGTCCTAAAGGGAAAAGTCTTGTAGGACTTGACAAGTTTCCTAAAAGTCTTGTTTGTGTTGCTGGTTTGGATCTTCTACAAGATTGGCAATTGGCTTATGTGGATGGTTTGAGGAATTTTGGTCAAGAGGTTAAACTTCTTTTCCTTAAGGAGGCTACTATTGGTTTTTACTTCTTGCCAAATAATGATCATTTTTATTGCCTTATGGAGGAGATAAAAAACTTTGTCAATTCTAACTGTTAATTAATACTATTACAACTATAGTACTACTTAACCTTACCTATACATAAAAAAATCTTAACTTTTCATTTTGGTGTTATTTAGTTTTTTGTTTTTTTTAGTATTTGTATCTTCTCTTCTCTCTTTTTTTTTTACTACTTAGTAGTAATGGTGTGTATTTATAGAATTATGTAGCATTACTGTTTGGGTCTCTTTGACCCCATTTAACTTTTTGACCTCAAATAGCTTGAGGGAAGATTGAAAATTAGGTAATGGATTTGATTTGGGGATTGTAATATATTCCTCTTGTAGGAGTACTAATTAATGACTGAATGTGACATGGAGAATATCCCAACCTGATATTATGAATGTATAAGTATAAATAAATATTTAGTTATATAACTTGTCTTGGATGATTGCTTTTGTTTTTTAGTTGGATTCTCTCAATCTCAATGTTGTGCTTGTCTCTGTCGCATCACCTTATGGTTCCAATTCAACAGTTTAAATTTTGTGTCACAAACAGTGTTGCACAGTTGCTTGGATTTTGTTGTGTTTGCATTGAGATGATTGTGGAAAAACTTGGCCATTGTAGTTTTGTTTTAGCGTTTCAATAAAATTACAGTAATGTGATTTTACTTAATCCATGCAATTCAAGCATACACTCACATCCTAACACTATACTAAGGTTAGATGCGAATTAGTAAAAATTGCATGTAGTCTTGCAGTTAAGATTATGTGGTTGTTCAGTTAAGAAAGGTTTAAATTTTAAATTTGTATCATTAGATACTATAATATATTGAATTTATTTAAAATATAAATTGTTTAATCTTAAATCCGACGATTTCAGAACCTCTAAATTTGAAATTAACGATTAAAATCCTTTAAACGTTGGATTGCATTAGTTAAATTTTGAGCGTATGGAATTGGAACCTTAACATAGTGAAGCCAAGACAAATCCCATCCACCAAAAGAACATGAAAAGATTTTCACGCGGAGAATGATGATTGGCAGGAGCTTGAATCATTTCACCATCTTTCAACATCAATCTGATTAATTCCTGTCATCTCTTGTATTGCCTATTCAATCAAGTTCTGTTTGGACCTTGGGAAAACAGCAAAAACGATAATTTGGCATTGTTTTCAAAGAAGGAGCCCTTTTTTTTCTTTTTTCTTTTATCTGGTGGTTGGGAGTGTTTTTGGATGTATTCTTTTTGGGACCACTTTTGGGAACCCAAAAAAGTCTAATTAAAAAAATATTAACACATGTTTGGGATTGCTTTAAAGTGTTTAAGCGTAGGAACAGCTAAGCTGGGATAAGGACATGGAACCTTGTCTTTTATTGACTTTATTAATGGTTATTAATGTTTGGTTTTAAGTCATTCTTTTACAGTAAACAAATACATTTGAAGCTTTACTTTCACCTTTCTTGTTCATATTGTTTTCCTGCTTACTACTACTATTCATGTCTTATTGTGATTTGTCCTTAGTAAGTTAGCTGTTTATGTCTTGAAAATATTCCTCAATGCGACAAGGCAAGGAGTCATTGTCAACAAATGGGTTTTCTTTATTGGGGATCATAGATAACAACTTCAATTTTGTTTGGTCGGTTGCTTGTTTTTTTTAAATAAAAATATAGAGAAGAGTCTATTTGATAAGACATATAAACTAACTTATAATTTATAAATTATAAGATATGTTGGGTAATTACTAAAAATATATATATATATATATATATATATATATATGAGTAAAGTTTATTTTAATATGACTTTGTAGTTTATAATAAATTACTTCAAGTATTTTATAATTTATTATATTTTTTTTATCGATTTTAAAATAAGCAAACTTAATTGAATTAAAAAATGTTGAGGTGGTAAATTACAATTGAATTTTTTGAATTATTATGATTTATCTACTTTTTTTCTTAAAAAAACATAAAATAAATAATTATATAATACCAATAAATTTTTTACAAGTTTTTAGAAATCTTAAAAACAATTTTTAAACAAGTGTTAAATTTAATTTAAATTTTTCATAACATAAATGTGTTTCAAAAAAATTTGTAATTTAAGTTTTTTTGAAATATTTTTGTTTTTTTGAATATTTCAACTTTAATTATTTTAGAATACATTTAAACTTTAATAAAAATGAAAGAATTTTTCAATATTTTTTTTTTGAAAAACCACGGGCAACTGGATTCTCTGGAAAAAAAAGATGAGATAGGAATATAATTGTTTGAAATTAAATAAAGTTTAATTTTTTCAAATTCGTTGTCCCTTTCTTAAGTTAACAAATATTTAACGGGCATATTGTTTCGTAAGCCTATTCCTAAGTCATATTAATCAATTGTAGGTGGAGCCGTTGGGAACATACCCAATGATCTGGGCTTAACATGTATACTCTCCGGACTCAAGTGTAAGTAAATATACAAGTCATATTTTGTGTATACAAATATTATAAAATTTCAAATAACTTCACCATATTATCATTCAAAAATACTATTTAAATAATGTTCTCATAAACTCACAAAAATTTAAATGAAGATAAATGATAGTATGAGACATGTAATTATTGTTCTTAGGTAAATTCTTATATATCCATAAAAAAATATTGCGTGCCACACTCCTTTAAACAAATTTAACGAAAAATTAATTTATTTTAAAAAATAATAATAAAGTATAAAAATAATGTGAATATTAACTAACATATCTTATCTTACAAAATCATGTGGAGGTTAACTATCATATCTTATAAAATTTTAGGTATGGAAGTGCTCACATTTTTTTAGTAGATATAGAAAACTATATAAATATTAACTAACATATATTTTCGATAGATTTATTTTACTAGAAATAATTATATTTGATACGTGTCAAACACTAAATACAAGTATTTTTTTCAACAAAAATTTAAATCAGATTTACTACATTGTGGAAGTCTATTAAATTATATGAATATTAATTAACATCCTTATTTAGTATATTTTTAAATACTTTTAATTATATTTGAGTTAAGAGAAAATATATAAAAAAATTATATACGGGGGGAGAGATCAAATTATATTTGATAGATACACTATCGACTACAATCATTCAATAAAATCCTATCGAGTACATATTTTTGAAAATCAACCATTATAATTAAATGATACTGTCATATACATCAAATGTTTCAAATGAGTTAGCCATAAGCTAATAATAAAAGGGTGGGCTCCAACAATTTGATATGTCAAAAAAGAAAAGTTAAAAATTGTATATGATCTTTTAACTTAATTTAAAGTTGGCTTAATTATAGTTTTTATTTTCTTATTTTTATCAATTCACGAATTTGGTCTTCTATTTTAAAATTCGACAATTTTGACTTATATTTCATATTTTTAAACTAAAAAAATAGTGATGTGAGATATTTTAAATGACGTTGGATCCAATTTCATGAATAACCATGTAGATGCATTATATATTTATATGTCAATAATTAAATTACAAAAATGAATAATTTCAAAAGTTGAATTTGAAGTTTTTAAAGGGTTTTATGACAATTTTATGGATGTTAATCATTCTAGATCAATTTATGTCATCATATCATATGTTATATCATTTAAAACATGCCACTTCACCATTTTTTAATTTAAAAACTTGAATGAAAGACCAAAATTATCGAATTTTGTTATAGAGGTACCAATTTTCGTGAAATGGCAAAAATTGAAAACCTGCAATTAACCCTTTAAAGTTTGTAAACAATTTTTTAAGATAAAAAATAATTTATCGTTTCATGGACGAACATTTTTTTTATGTAATTTTTCGTCCAAAATTTTGTGAAGTAGGTTTTTTTTTTTAGAAAAAATGTTTTTAAATATTCCATTCGAAATAAAATATAAATAAAAAAAATAGTTGAAATGTTGATTTATTTTACCTTGATTTAAAATCAGATATATCCATTTTTCAATTATGACTTTTGTTGATATTTTATTTCACATGTAGTATAATTTATTATTATATTGTTATTTTGAAACTATAATTTTAATTAAAATATAAACTCGAGTTGTTTTATGAGTGGATTGATAAATTAGTTTTCAAAACTGTTGGTCAAGTTAGTTCTATAATTTTAATTTGACAGAATACTCTATCTGTAAATTTTTGTCATTTAGAAATGATGATATGATATACAAATTGAATATATATCTCTTTCATACTGTTTCTACATAATTGTCTTCATAATATAAATTATTTTGTTTATAAAGTTTAAGTTTCTCATAGAATATTAACTTGTCAGTAATTAGTAAATATAATATTACATATATTATTGACAATTTGACTATATAAAATTAAAATTTATAGATAAATTAATCCTTAATAAAATGACATTGACGTAGATTAAACATAGAAAAATCACATATTAGTTATAATTAATATATTATATTATAATTTAATGTTACAATTTAATTAAATAATTTTAATAAATGTTTTGTAATTTTAGAGATATATTTTTCGATCACAAAATTCATAAATTAATTTTACAACGGCTATGATTTAAAGAATGAAATCGACTATTTACTTTCATTATATACTAGCCAATATGGCACCCACGTTCCAAAAATGAGGCCGAAATGACATCATAATCCTAAAGTAAAGACACAATGACTATTTTTCCCAGTTTTGTAAGAAATATTTTTAAAAGTCCAATACAATCGCCTATTAGAAAAATAAATGACTTTTTAAACTAAAAATAATAAAGAATTAATTTAAAACTTAAGTTAAAAGGCCATTCATACAGTTTTACCAGATACTCATTTAAAAAAAACAGTAATTCACTAGCATTGTACACCTCCCTGCTAAATGCTAATCGCAAGTATTCAGAATCATCTTATTAATATCGTTCGAAATACTAAAATAATAATAACGAATTAGTAAAACAAGTCAAAAAGAATAATAATAATTAAATACAAAAGCAGGACAAAAAAAGCTATATATATATATATATATATATTATAATTTATGATTATAATGTTTCAAGATTAGCTATCTCTGCCTTGAATATACTGGTGCTGAATATCAGAATGTGATATGGTATGAGACTTCAATTCAGTGGTATTGGTTGCACTCTCGAGCAGGTCTGATTTTCTGGTAACCGGCTTTGGAAGGACACGTCATCTGAACGGGCGGAATCATGCAATTATACTGCAAGCACAGAGAACTGCTCAAAGGAATCTCCGCCGTTGGATTTATTACGATTCCAGTGAGATAATTATGCTGCAAATACAGTATCTGTATACTCGCCGCCAATAACCGTTCCACGAAGCTACCGGGAACTTCGCCGGTGAAAGCGTTATTGTTTAGGTACAAGTTTTGCACACTTGCTAGTAAAGGTGATATTTCACCTGATAGCTTATTGTAACTAAGATCAACGGTTTGGATTGTAACTTCATTGAAAGGTTTGACCGGACCGCATAACTGGTTCCTTTCTAATTGTAAGTTTATTAGCGGGAATGAGAACAATTGAGGCGGGATTGAACCGGTGAACCGGTTTAAGCTTAGATTAAGATAGTTGAGCCGGTTTAGTCGGTATAAAACCCGGTCCACTGTTCCGGTAAACTGATTCCAGGATAGAGAGAGGTATTGGAGTGAAGGAGGGAGAGAATTGGGAGCAAGTGAACCGGAGAGAGAATTGTGCTTTAGATCGAGCCGGTTTAGGTTTTGAGCCGATGCAAACGAGGGAACCGAACCGGTGAGACGGTTATGACGGAGGATTAGGTTGTTTAGCTTCGGCAATGTTCCGATTGACGGAGGAATGGATCCGGCAAGCTGATTATAGCTTAGATCGATGGTTCTGATATTGCGAAGCTGACCAAGCCCTGCCGGAATCTCGCCGGAGATGAAATTCCGACTGATACCGAGAAACTTGAGGTTTTTCAATTTGGAAAGGGATTGAGGAAGAGGACCGTAAATTCTACCGGGAGTAACGGTAAAGTCGACGAGAGAAGAGAGTTTTCCTACGGAGTTGTCAATTTTCCCGGTAAGGCCAGGGGAACCGGCTCTAGGTTCTCCGAGATTGAGAGCAATGACTTTATCGGAGGCGCAGTAAACACCGGCGAAGTTGCATGGATCATCGGTGAAGTCCCAAGAAGAAAAGAAATTTGAACCAGGAACATCGTGCAACGCTCTCTTAATAGATTGCAATGCCAAAAAATCAATAGGATCTAAGATTGCTTGCGCGGATTGAAGGAAACACAAAATTAAAATCAGAGAAGTCGTACAAATCTCCATTGGAAGTTGGAGAAGAATGGAAGAACAACGTTTTAATGCGTTTTATAGTAATGATTTTTTCATATTTTGCTTTCTCGTGAGTAACGGTGTGAGGTTTTAATGCCGGAAGTGAACAATTATCACTATCAATATCAAATCAACTAACTCTAGCTGGCTTGGAAGAGAAGCAATTCTTTTGTGAATAAATTTTATTGCTTTTGTGTGAATGGTTCTGCTTTTTCATGATTTTGCCTTATAGCACAAGGCGAAGCAGAAGAGTCACCGCCACAACCAAACTTCTATTTCTTTGCTCACTAATGTTAGTTTAATTGCTCATTAATGTTTAATTTATCACTCTTATCAGCTTCGGAATCAAACGGTTCTCTGAACCATAAACCTCCATTCCATACCACTAAGACTATGTAATACTTCCTCTTTGTCACTAATACTATAATAAGTTAAAAAATTATTTTTGTAATTATTAATTAATTGCAATTAATTTTTAAAATTTTATATAAAATACAAGTTAAATTTATTAAATTGTCTCATTTTAATTTTAAATATTTAACTACCGACACTACATGTTTTTTCAAATATATAATATAATAATAATAATAGTAACAAATTAAACTATAAAACTCCTGTTTCAAATTCAAATCTCATAAAACTATAATCTTGTACTGTGAAAATTAAACATGTGTACGTTTTATCTTATGCGACAAATTACACTACAAGTTTGATAACATAAAATTACACTACAAAGATTGTTGATATTGATCGTGTTATTTTTAATACGACATTATTTATTTTTTGTTTATTGCATGTGAAACGTTATTTTTTAATTATTTTATTTTGATAGTCGTTGTTTTGTTTCCGTTTATTTTTAATTTTTCAATTAATTTAACATGGATGTTTTAAAGGAAAAAGAAACTGTTGGGTCACGTTCCGAGAGTGACAGCTATGCACTTTAAACAAGAGGTGGACTGGGATAAGGGATTCAGTTTCATTCAGCAACAAGTTCCCGTTCAGTTCACGTTGAATTCGAAGATTGGTCAAGTTTATGCTCACATGCTTCTTGTTGTGCGATCGATGGTTGCGAACTTGCGGTTCTTTTTTGTTTCCCGTTTTCCGAAGTAGTGTGATGAAAAATGTATAATGTTCACATTTCGATGAAGACTTGACAATCAATCAGATCGAGATGCTTCGATACCTATGACATCTGTAATTGTAAATTGTCACTATGCAACTGGTCAACAAACATAAACTCGGTATTGCACCAAAATAATAAGCCAACTTTATTCTTCAATAAAAATTGGTCAAACACTGAAACAAAAGTTTATCGGTTAGTATAGATTCACTCGTAAAGGCAGAGTTCAAAGTGAACTCTGGTTTTGCCAACATTCATTGATAAATATTTTTAAAATCCAACTCATTTCTAAACTTCTGTTATAAAAAAAATAAAATTGGTGCAACACAATCGGAGTCTCCTAAGTTTTATAATTTTTTTTTTTAAAGTTATATATAACCATTATCATGTGATTTTATGAAAATTTAATTATTAAATATTTTTTTATTTAAAAATATAGTTAAATATATATTTTATTAGTTATTTTAATCTTTAAATATATATTTTATTAATTAGTTTAGTTTTTAAATGTACTTTTTATTAGTTAAATTAGTCTATAAAATTATTAAAAAGAGTTTAACAATATGTTTAATTTTGATACATTAAAAATTCTAGTGATCACACACACTTAAAAAACTTAAATAACACTTTATTTTTATATAAATATTATAATTATCTCGATTAGAATTATAAAGTATGACATGATTCATCTATGTGAAGAGTTAAGAGTAGAGCCAACAAATGAATCAGCTCAACTCAACCTATCATAATAACCAGGGCTAAATTATATACTTGAGTCCATAATTATGAACCATTTTAAAATAAATTATAAATATTTAAGTATGATCTAATCATTGTAGACTGTGAGTTAATAATCAATTCAACCTCTTTTTTTTTTTTTTAAGTATTTAAATACTTAAAATTTGTTTAAAAAAAATTAAATCTCCCAAATTAACAACATATAACATCATTACATATAACGAGACATCCACTCTAACAACTAGTTTAATTCCAAATTGAGTTTTTAATTTTAACTTGAGTTTCGGTATCCGAAAAATAAATGTGTTTTAAAAAATTTAAATTTTGTCTACCAAATTTTTTAAAAGTATTTTGAAATCTATTGGTGTTTTGATTTTTATTTTTTTAAAAAAATCTGAACACAAATTTGTTTAAAAAAATTCGAACTTTGTGTACCGAAATTTATTTTTCAAGTTTTTCGAAATATAATTGTGTCTCTGAAAATTTAAAGTATGTGTTTCAGAATTTTTTTAAAAAATTTTTCAAAACAAAATGTGTTTCGGATTTTTTTTTTCAAACTTTTTCACGGTACACATTTTTATAGAAAACTCAAATTGTGTTTCAAATTTTTATTTTAAGTTTTTAAAATTCATTTATATTATAGAACATTTTTTTTTAAATTTTTTTAAAACACAGACATGTATTGAAAAATATAAAATTTAAGTTTATTTACTTAAATAAATAATAAAATTAAACTTTTATTAAAATGTAGAATAGTAGTATAATTAAGTAGGTATAGAGTAAAATTTTCGATTAAGAGATGATCCCACGGTTCTTGAATAGTAAATGATGCACAATCCTTAATTGCTTCCATCTTTCACATATTGAATTGAAGTCCAGGAACTATCACCAAAAGCCACATCTCCAATCACAATATTGTATTTTCTAACTTTCTAAGGGGTTTTGAATCTTTTGATCGCTAATTATTTACTGTGGGCTATATGGGAAAAAACAGAGGAGGGACCAAGCTAGCAGGCTAGCAGCATAGTGCAAAGAATGTCATAAATCGATTTGATTCAATTCAAATATATTTCATATAGCTTGTTTTGCAATTCACAATCTGCTTTCACCATTAACAAAATCAGAATAATCATCTATCATGAGTTCCATTCTTAAAAAAAAGTGTAATCGAAAGAGTCTGAAACAAGCCTATTATTGATCAATTGGCCTCATACACTGATTGAATCATTTTGCCACATAAACCTCTTACGTCAAGTGCAAGTTTTTTTTATCACGAGAAGTACGCCAAAATTTCCAAATCGTACTTATGTGCGGTGGCGCGGTGGCTTCCTTAATTGATTATGAATTTTGTGGTCACTCAAAATTGATTATGAGCTCTAGTATTTTCTTTTGTCCACGTTATTAGATATTAGTAAAATAATTTTCTCCATATTTAATTGAAAACTTGGGAGAGAGGATAGAGAAAAAAAAAAAAAACTGATTTTAAGTCTTCGTACTCTTTTAATAATTTTTTATCGTTCAATATTTTTTATGAGTTTGGGTGACGATTAGCTTGATCCTATACATAAATTGGTCTATCATAGTCTAATAATAGACAACCGTGGATAAATATATTTGAGTAAATAAAACTCTTTTTATCATTGTAATCAATAAAATTAGTTATTTTCTTAAAAGTCGGGCACAACTTAAATTAAATAATTTAAATGAGACGAAATAAATATTGGGTGCGTCTGTTTCATATTTTTTCTTAAAAAAATCTATTTTTTCAAGCAAAAAATCATTTTATAGGGTTTGAATGGTGTTTGTTTTAGATTTTTTAAAAACGGTTTTGTTAAAAAAGCCGAAAATGAAAATACGGAACTTAACTCATTAAAGAGAGAAAATGATGTAACTACCCCGGCCTTATTTTGAAAATCCCAAATTTCCTTCCGTTCATTAGTTGCATTTTTATTCTTCACGCATTAGTCATTTTTTCTCTTTCCACGACGTTGTTAGTTTTGTCATCTAAATTTTCATCCAGTAAATTTTGTTCTCTTTCTCGATTTTTCTACATAGTTGTTTTTCTACATAGTGTCAAATGTTTTATTTTAGTTTGTAGCGTCGACTTAGAGTGGGTTCCGCCGACGCTAATATAGCATCGGATGACATTTGTTCGACGCTACATATTAGCTTCGACCGTTTTAGCCTAGGCCCGACACCGACGCTAAATCATCGTTAGCGTCGGCTTTTTGCATGTTAGCGTGAGGTTTTGGCCGACGCTAAATTCAGTTTTTCTAGTAGTGTTGATTGATCGATGGACGGGGGAACTGCATGAATGACGCGACTGGCCTAACTAAAAGTCAAGACTCTTCCCTCTCTTGATTGTGAATCTTGATTGATTGACAGATGAAACCGATTTGGAGCAACAAGAAGCATGGCATGAGATACACGGCAACAATGTGCTGAACATGTATTTGGTGATGATATTACTGATGAAGATAGGAAGAGATAATCTAAAAAAGATAACCGGTAAATATATTTATATCATTTTAAGATATGTTTGTTTTCTCAAGCAAATGATAGATATTGCAGGTGTTGTTATTGTGGGCTGAGTTTAAGATATTCCTTTAGGTTAAAGAATAAAGGGAGTTGAAATTAGTTAGGGTTAATTGGAGTAATTAGTTTGTCAGTTTGTTACTACGAGTGGATTGATTAGATAGATAAATAGGCAATGTAACATTTGATATTGTGACTATTTCTAACAAACAGCCGCCAAAATCAATTTTAGGATACACGATTTTGTCTCTTTCCTTATTGTTCGTTCAAAAACAATGAAAATATATATTTTCATATTTCAACAATAAATACCACCATCCACCTCGTAGTATCTTTACCACTTTGCTTTAATATATTTCTAATTCATCGATCACCTTTTTCTCTTTTTAGGCTCTTAATTAATGGATAGCAATATGTACCCTCAACTATCTAATGATATTGAGATTATAAACAATGACAAAGTGCTTAATATTTTACCACTAGATTACAAATTATGTCCTAATGATGTTGAGTTAATCAATTATCATTGAAGTAAAAGTTAGTCGGTGATCCCATAAGTCCATAGTTCTTTGATGTTGATGTTTACAAATATTTTCCTCAAGAACTATGTAATTATATATTATATGTTTTTTATATTTTAAATTAACATTCAACTAATTATATATATATATATATATATATATATATAAAATTTAATATTTTATTGCTGTTATACACTATGTAGAAAAAGTCTATAAATACAAAGGAGAGAAAGAAATGTACTTTTTTATCCGAAGGAGTAAGAAATATGAGAATGAACAACGTCTTGATTGAGCCATTGAAAATCGTGATTTTTGGAAGGTTACTGAAAAAGAAAATATAATGACCAACAACGATATCAAAGTTGAATTTAAAAGAACTTTAATTAGTTTTTTATGTAGGTAAACAAGAGAGATTATGTATTTTTGTATTTTTTTTTTGGATAAAATGAAAGAGGGATTATGCAAAATTTAACGGATTATTCTATTCTCTTTTAATATATTAAAGAAGATAATAGATAGAGAAAGGCTTAAGGGCCAATAATGCACGATAAACCCAATTACATTACAATCCTAGAATAACAACTTGCAATACTTGGAGATAAATTCCTCGAGCCGGAGACATCACCGGTT
Source organism: Cicer yamashitae (assembly GCA_037974755.1). Lineage (NCBI taxonomy): Eukaryota > Viridiplantae > Streptophyta > Magnoliopsida > Fabales > Fabaceae > Cicer > Cicer yamashitae. Next base: position 55,748,042 of record JBBPBQ010020321.1, read on the forward strand.
CCCGGTCCGAACCACAATCCAATTACCTAATTTTAATTTCCCTGTCCATATATTATTATTATTATTATTATTATTATTATTATTATTATTATTATTATTATTATTATTATTATTATTATTATTATTATTATTATTAATTATATATTCAGTTTATGGCATATTCATGATCTTGTTTTGGACCGAAAAACTACCTCTTGTTCTTGTCTAAGATTGAAAAGTGTATTCTAAAATCGTGGAAAAAAGGCAGCAACAACAAACCACTCATTGTTTCTTCTAATTCATCATCATCATCATCATCTATGGTTCCTCTTCTTATTGCATCCCTCAAAGATTAGTTGTTATGCCTCTAGGAGTATGTGGGAGGAAGCCTTTCGGCTATTTGGAAGGATGCAAGAGGAGGGTGTTAATGAATATAATTATATGGAATACCATTGCTGGAGGGTGCTTGCATTCTGCCAATTTCAAGGGGGCACTTAAGATGCTTTCTCATATGAGAACGTTGATTCGTTTGGACTCTGTTGCAATGGTTGTTGGATTAAATGCGTGTTCCCACATTGGAGCCCTTAAATTGGGAAAGGAGATTCATGGTCATGCTGTAAGGACTTGCTTTGATGTGTTTGACAACGTGAAAAATGTGTTCATTACAATGTATTCCAGTGAGTTTTCTTCCTTTTTAGTAGGGGACACTTCCAACTCTCATTCAGGTGAGATTTACCCCCTGATGAATGGGTTGAATGAACTCATGAAGGATGCTGGTTATGTACCTAGCAAAGGGTTTGTCACATCTGAAGAAGATTTTGAGTAGATGGATATAGTCTTAGGTGCAAGAGCCCCAAAAGCAGAAGCATATTCTAACAATTCCATAGAAGCATATACCTCTTGTCATTTTTCTCCATTTACTATAGTCAATTATAGCTAAAGATAATCAACGATGGGAGCTCTATGATTACTACTTCACTTCTGGTATAAGCATTTCTAGAAGGTGATTATATGATAAATAGCATAATTTGCAAGATAAAATAATGTCATGTTTGTAAGGAAAATGGAAGTATTCATGTGTGATTGGATTGCTTTGACAGCTATGATTTATTCCCTGTAATTTAGAGTATCTTCTCTTTTGTCAGTTTTCAATTCATTTTCTTGTAGTTAAGTTCATTTTGTTATGGGATAATGGTGAAAACAGTTTCTGGATATGGCATGCAGTGCTGAAATTATGTGTGAGTCTTGGTATTATTATTCAATCAAATTTACTAATGGTCAAAACAAAATCTGCTTATAGAGTATCCACCAAAATAATTGCCATGAATTTGGACAGGATTTTTGTCATATTCATGTCTTCCTTATTGTGTTTAGTCTATTATGAGTTAGTATATTGTTAGAATCAAGTCCATGTATTTATTTTTAGGATTAGAATTTGAATTAACAAATGATACCATTAGCATTTATTGTATTTTTTTAACATGCTACTATAAAAAGAGGTGAATGTGGCCTAAGTTAGATACACAAATTCAACATATACAATAGTAACATTACTTGATCTATTTTTTTGCTGACTCTGCTCTTTCTCTGCCCCTGAACAGCTTGTCTTCCGTACTGTTGGATTCTCTGGAGCAGATATAAGAAACCTTGTCAATGAAGCAGCAATAATGTCGATAGGTGTATGGTGCATAGACCGTTATAGGTACTATTCTTCAAATTTATAACTCCATGTCAGTAGGTTTATGCTGCAGTATGACTTTTTTGCCAGTAGTTTCTTTAAATTGTATTCATTCTTAGTCTTAATAAATAAAAATGTTAAAAATGAATCAAGTATACATGGGGAGAACTTGTAAAGAACACTATTCATGTCTTTAATCAATATATTTAACTTCTATTATTGCTGTTTTGTGTATTTCCAATGACCTTTCTTTTAACTGCTCTCTTATAGCTCTGAGTACTGCTTATTTGAACATAATCTTCACTTCAAAACTTGCTGCCCTTCTAGCATTGTTTCCTAATGTCTTTTTATCATGTTTCTCCGCATACTGAGTTTTATAAATGAAAAAAACCATTTTCTGGATAATTTAAAATTACATTTGGAAATCATAATTAGATGGTTATGTTTGTGTCATCTTGCAGATATGAAAACGGTAATATTGTGCTTGCACACTTATTTCCTTGGTTTGACTGGCATGCATTTTTACAGCTCCTGCCCGATGAGAAGATATGATACAATATCTGGTCACATGAATACACAAAATAATGATATTTTAATTACTGAAAATGTTACACGGCAGCAATGTGCTGAAAATGTTGTATTTGGTGATGATATTACTGATCAAGGTAGGAAGAGATAATCTAGAAAAGATAACAGGTAAACATATTTATATCATTTTAAGATATGTTTGTTTTCTCAAGCAAATGATAGATATTGCAGATGTTGTTATTGTGGGCTGAGTTTAAGATATTCCTTTAGGTTAAAGAATAAAGGGAGTTGAAATTAGTTAGGGTTAATTGGACTAATTAGTTTGTCAGTTTGTCAACAAGAGTGGATTGATTAGATAGATAAATAGGCAATCTAACATTTGATATTGTGACTATATCTAACAAACAACCGCCGAAATCAATTTTACGATACACGATCTTGTCTCTTTCCTTATTGTTCGTTCAAAAACAATGAAAATATATATTTCCATATTTCAACAATAAATACCACCATCCACCTCATAGTATCTTTACCACTTTGCTTTCATATTTTTCTAATTCATCGATCACCTTTTTCTCTTTTTAGGCTCTTAATTAATGGATAACAATATGTACCCTCAACTATTTAATGATATCGATATTGTAAACAATGACAAAGTGCTTAGTATATTACCACTGGTTACAAATTCTGCCCTAATGATGTTGAGTTAATCGATTATTATTTGAAGCAAAAGTTAGTCGGTGATCCCATAAGTCCACGGTTCTTTGATGTTGATGTTTACAATATTCTCCTCAAGAACTAAGTATGTAATTATATATTATATGTTTTTTGTATTTTAAATTAACGTTCAACTAATTAAATATATATATATATATATATATATATATATATATATATATATATATATATATATAATTTAATATTTTATTGCTGTTACACTCTATGTAGAAAAAGTCTATAAATACAAAGGAGAGAAAGAAATGTATTTTTTTACTCGAAGGAGTAAGAAATATGAGAATGGACAACGTCCTGATCGAACCATTGAAAATCGTGATTTTGGAAGGCTACTGGAAAAGAAAATAGAGTGACCAACAACGATATCAAAATTGAATTAAAAAGAACTTTAGTTTTTTACGTAGGTAAACAAGAAAAATCTACTTATTTAGAAAAAATCAATTAGAAAACCAACTGGATTATGCAACAGTTTAGTTCAAATGTAACTTGTAATATACTAAGCTAAATTTGTTACATGATAATTTTACATTTTCAATATAAATAGTTATTCATCATGTAGAATTCCGATCTTGCCTCACATCATATATTGTTACATTTTTTTAACTTAATATTATTATTAAAGATGTTGAACTATGGCATAAAGGTTCCATGTCGGGGACTATCAGTGAAGCCTCGTATATATTAAAAATAAAGTAACAAATTAACGTATTTTGTAATTTTTAAGATTAAAATAACAGTAAAACAAAAGAAATTATAAATTAAATGTATTTAATTTGTATGCGCCTAAGGTTTAGATTTCTTTTACACATGTATCTAATCAAATCACTTAATATATCACTTTTTTTAAGTTAGTTGCTAAAATATTTCTACAAATACTTATTTGGTATATTTTGATTGGTTGCTTGTGTAAATTTTTTTTTACATTTTCCATGCATATAAATTAATCTCAATTAAATATAAAATTATTTAAAATGATCATTATTTAAAATCTTGTCTCGTAATTCTTTCTTTTGTTATTATAAGATTTTTCTTCTATTTTTATATGGTTTTCTAAAAAAATTTGTCTTTTATACACCAAGTCTCTTCTATGAATTTTTATATAATAAAAAACTTAATTTTTGTTTTATAGAAAAAATTCGTCGACTATTTTAATTTACATTTTTTTTTATGTAATCTCATATTTTTGTATGCACGATGATTGGATTTTATGCAAAATTTATGAGCATCAATATAGAAAGAAATGTCAAATTACAAATCAAAACAACCATAACGTTATAGTATTTATTGATATTGTTGTTTCTTCACTGTACCAATCCAATCAACATTTTTAAGTTCAACAAATGCAAGTTTCTTTGTCATTTGAAATGGATGTTACGTCACAATATCAATTTAACCAACATTTTCAAGCTCAAAAGATGCAAGTTTCTTTGTCATCTAACATGGATTTCACGCCACAATATCAACTTAGTCAATATTTTCAAACCGAACATATGCAAGCTTCTCTTTCTTCCCCACCTTCAATTTTCCATCATCACCCAATTCATCCAAATCAAAAACAAAATCTCAAAGTAAAAATGAAATCCAAATCAAGAAAAACAAATTCAACAACATATCAATTAATTATCACACTACACATAAACCCTACAACAATTGGAAATATGATCTCTATGTTCTCTTCATAATTGCACAAAAAACTAGACAAGTGTATTATGTACCCTATTTAGAAATATGAACTAACAAGCGTCACTGATGTGCAGATATCAAAACAAAGTTTATGGGTCATGTAGAGGTGGACGACGTTGATGAGGACATTCCATATAAAGATGAAGATATGGAACGAGTTGAACAATTAACTGAAATGGAAGAAATGGTTGGCTTGCATGATGAAACACATAGCGACAAAGAAGTCAATGTAACGTTAGTTCCAAATATTTGAATTAATAATGATAGTGACATGGATGATGAAGATGGGGATGATTCTTCAATTGACGTTTGAATTTTTAGTAAGTATAACAATCAGTTGATTGTTTGTATAAATCTTCATATTATGCCTTTTTTTTATATATTAGTTTTAGATTCAAATTTTTTAATATTGTAGAGTTGATAATCTTGAATACATCTTGAATTGTGTTTACTATTGTGTGTGCTAATTGTTTTTCTTCATCTTATTTTTTTTATAGATGCCTCCAAAAGAAAATATTAGAGTTAAGCTTCATTTGAAGAAAAATTGCACGATTTTACCGCATAAGGTAACTCAGGCAGCTCAGCAGGTACATGCAATAATTGATCAATCGCCACTAGATGTTGATGCCACTACACCAACCTCATAGCATGTGCGGCGTCCCACCCAACATGTCAAGCCTTATACCCAACAAGTTGTAGTGCTTCCACCCCCACCTAATAAGGTGCATCAATCCGAACCAACTATAGTTATTATGCCAACACCGACTTTTGTCCCACAAGACAACATTTCCCTTATTGTTGATTGTTTCCCATCACAACCATTGACATTTGTTGCCTCACGTCATACTTCAATTTCCGCTAATCCACCACCTTCAATACCTGCTGCTACTGGTAATAGGGCTCAGGGGTCACGATACTCCAATTCTAGTCATGGGGTTGCGTCTGATGGGAGAACAATGATATGGCCAGATGGTCGTGGGTACGTAATTGATTCCGAATAACTTTTCATTACTACATGAGGTTTAGGGTTCTTTTCAAATTATTTATCAAGTTATTTTTTAAATTATATGTATAGATTATGTTATATATACTGTTAATGAGTTCAACTATTGTGTGGATTGAAATTAATACATTATAACTTATTTGTAATGTAATGTTGCAGGAGAAAGTTGTTTGGTTGCCCGAGCACAATTTTTCAGATTAAGAATATCTTCAATACAAAGGGATCAATACGTCTTTCTAAGATATTGATGCAAGTGAGAAATTAGCGTAAGTATCCAACTTGAATGGACAAGAGTGTTTGGAATGATGTTTAGAAGATACAGATGGATCCTTTGTATAAAGAGATATCAAATTGAGCTAAGAAAAGTGTGCTTCTTTTAAAGGAGAAGTTGTCCATACTGGTGGATCTATATCCATCGCTGAGCATACCATTCGGATGGTATGTTTTCTATGTTAATGTCTTCATTGTATAACCATTTAATGTTTGACTCAAGGACATGCCTACTATTTGTTATTTTTATTGTTTTGTTGTGTTGCTATTTGAGAATCTATATAGTTATTTTGGTGAAATGTTTTGCTCTTTTGTTGTGTTGTTATTTGAGAATGCATAAAGCTATTTTGTTGAAATATTTTGTTGTTTTGATGTGTTGTTGAAATGCGGCTCTCATCCTATTCATTGTTTTGCTGTTTTTTATTTTTTGTAAGGCAAGAGTTAGGTAAAGACCCCACATTAGATGAGGTCTTTTTAAAAACTCACACTAAGAAGAAAGACAAAAAAAAAACATATGAAAGAGCAAAAAAAAAAAAAAACATAAGAAAGGAATATTAAATAATTCATTATTTCATTTGTATTTCTTGTAAAAGTAATTTGATTATGTTACATTATTTTCTATTTGCGCATGAAACATTTCAAGGTAAGTTGCAGCAGATCTCCAATTGTGGAAAACATCTAGTAGTGGTAACCAAGTGGTTAATGCAGAAGCTCGCTTAGACATGTGAGTCTAATCTTTTGGGGGAAATAATAAAGGGCGTATCTATGGTGCCGAAGATAGATTCTCGCTTTATATACCATGTGTCGCAAGTCTAGTCCCAGACTCTCGTCCATCTAGAGGTTGCACCAATGTCTTGTCTCAACACTCTAGCGAGATAATTGCACAAATAGCAGCAGTTTAGGAGCGAGCACAAGCGGCAGAACATGAGGCACGAGAGGAGCTAAGGAAAGCAGAGCAACATCGACAAGAGGAAGTTCAACAAATAGAGCAGCGCACTACAGAGCTCCAACTGCATCTAGCAACATTGAAAAAAAGTGTTGCTTTCATACAGGCTGAGCCCTCCCATCGTCGTCATCCAGATTATGATGAGGATGAGTCTAACGGTGATGAAAGCGAGGAGTAATACTGATTTCTGTGTCAGTTTCATTAGTAGTTACGACAACATCTTTTGCTCAGACTTGTAGGCATTATCTATGTATAATCTTACAATAGTGTCGTTATGTGTATTTTGAAACTTATGGTAGTGTAAATTGTCCTGAAAACTATTTTTCATCACCCACGAAAATTTCATGAGTACACGATACGTAATTTGAATGTTATTATTCATGCTTCCGTCCGTGTATAATTTACCCACGAACATGTCATGGATAAAACTATAAATATCAAATAGAAAACAATACAATTTTTTAAGGATTGTCTATGAGTAAGTACTACGTCTTTATCCATAGAAAGGTCATGAGTAACTTTACTCACGGAGACTCCAGAAGTTGTTTTACCCACATATATTTCTTGAGTAAGCATGTCCTAGTGCTTGTCTGTGGGTAAGTATTTACCAACAAATGAATTAACTACGACCCGTATCCGTAGACAACCTATGAGTAATTTTACGTTACATATAAAATTGTCGTGAATAAAAACAAAATCTACCGTATACAACAACAGTTTTTCTTGTAGTGTTTGAGCTATTAGTTGAAAGAGGAAAATGATTAGAGTTTTAACTCTAAAAAAGAAAATACTAACATAATATACTAAGACATTTTTCTATTAAAAACAATCACACTCGTCATCGCTCGTAGATCCTATCTATCACCATCATCACCCAGAAACCACATACTCCAAAATTCAATTTAATTCACATCCCCACCTATCCATGAAAAATGCAGAGTAGAAGATTAAACCCAAAATCTCCAAAAGCACATTTCATTGTTTAACTCATTAATATGCATTGAGCATGAGGAAAAGGGGGGCGCACGGTGCCAGAAACACAGATTTGGAACGGTGAAAAGGAGAAATAAGTGTTTTTTTGCGGTTAGGTGATAAGGGAAAAGGAAGAAATAATACTTCATTTTAGTGGCTAGTCACAGCTATCGCAAAGCAAATATGTGTGGTGTAGATGGGACAACGGAATTTCTTGTCCCGCTCATATTACATGACGTTTTAGTTTTATTGAGTGTCTATTCCTCGTGTAGTTTATTTCCTTGGGCTTTATGCTCTTCTTATTTCCAAAAAAAGAAAATAAAATAGAAAGAAAATGTTTTTTTTTATTTAATTTAATTATATTACAAGAGAAAGCTTACTAAAATTTTAACATAATGTCACGTTATTAAAAAAAGAGAGAGAATAAGATATACACAATTATTGTACTTTTTTTTCTTTTATATTGACAATTATCTTTAAATTATGGTTACAAAATAAACTAATGTGAATATATTGTAATTTTTATTGAAATTATTTTATATTGATGATGTATAGTCGTGAAATTTTTAAAAAATATTAATTGATTTAGTTTAATTAAAAAATCAAGTTTCTTAAAAAAATTCCAAATTTTCTCAATAAAACAATTAAAAATCCAAGTCTAACATCATATTTGCCACATAAAAATGCTACATCACCATTTTGGATGGACAAATCTGAATAGGAACCGTAAATACAAAGTATTTAAAGTTACACGGTATAATCTAATTTTATTTTACAAAAAATAAAACCAAATTCATTCTAGAGACCTAAAATACTATTAACCAAAAAATAAAATACTTACTCTCTCCATTCATCATTGTAAAAAATTTAATTAAACTCAATTGATTTTTTTGACTTCATATAAAATATTAATTTAATTTATTAAATAGTCTCTTTTTGAAATAAAATATTGAGCTCACTACATTAAATAATTCTGAATTAAACGGATAAGAGTATTAAAAATAATAATATTTTCCTGAAAAAATAATAATAACATTAAATAACTAAAAAATAATTATAACTAAAATTCAATATTTTTATTACGATAGTAACTAGAGGAATAATAAAAAGGAGTTTAATTTATATATATTATCAATATAATATTTTGATACTATTAACCTATTATTATCAATTATATTTACAACTTTAGAATGATTAAAATAAAAATCAAATACTTTCATAGAATCAATGGCCATATAAATTAAATTATAGCGAATTGCGGCAAATACAGAACACGTCGTTGGTTGTTGCCAAATAAAAAAAATGGAAACTAAAAATATGAGAATATAAAAAAGATAAGACTTATATATCTGTTTGATCCCTGTAAATATTTGTCACTTTCATATTAGTCCTCATAAATTTTTTCTTTTATTTACATTCTTGTAATTTCAATTTTTTTTAAAAAACAACCTTATTTATATTTTTTAATTAAAAAATGTTGATGAGACAAATATTTGATGATATAGAGCATGCTGACTGTATCATAAATGATGATTGGACATTGTTTAAATTTAAAATTAAACTTATTTCATTAAAAATCTAAAATTAATTAAATAATAAAAAAAATTAGTCATCTTCATCTTCAACCCTAAAAACACAACAACGTTCATTCTCAACCTATTCATTTCCCATAATCATTCAGAGGCCTACAGAGAATGGGTTTGATTTGAATGAGAATGATTATGAGAAAATGAATGAGTTTGATTTGAATCTAAATCTTAGAATATGTGGGTTGAGAATGAACATTGCTGTGTTTTTAGGGTTGAAGATGAAATGACCAATTTTTTTATTATTATTTAATTAGTTTTGGATTTTTAATAAAATGAATTTAATTTTAAATTTAAACAATGTCCAATCATCATTAATGATACGGTCCATATCATTAAATATTTGCCTAATCAATATTTTTTAATTAAAAAATACAAGTAAGGTTGTTTTTTTTTAAAAATTGAAATTACAAAGATGTAAATTAAAAATAAAAATTTACGAAAATTAAAATAACATATATATATATATATATATATATAAAAGACAAGAGATAATCAAAAGTAAGCACAAGTAGTGCCTTATGAAAAACATTTATTTGGTGGGGAATGTTGAAAAGAAGGTAAGGAGACCGTAGTAACAAATTCCACCATAGTCAAAAGACTCAAATAATGCAAAAATCCCTTTTTGTCTCTCTTTTTCTTTCCATTCCTAATGCTAAAACTCAAACCCTCTCTCTCTCTCTCTCTCTCTAACTCTCACCAACCATTTCCACTCTTTCTCCATCTAGCACCTCAATGTCACTTCTCTTCAATTTCTTTCCCTTCCTTTTCCTTCTCCTCATTTTCCCCACGCCATCCTTCTCCGCCACAGCACCATGTCCTCTCAACATAACCGTCCTCCGCGACATCGGCGGCGGTTCAAAACCTTCCTCCGACTCCAACTCACAGTGCCATTTCGTCCTCCAAGCTCTCCATCTCGTCCAAGCCGATTACCTCCGCCGCACCGGTTTCTTCGTTCCGCCTCTGAACTCCTCCGAATCATGCTGGTCTTCTTTCCAATCATTCATCAACGAGTTTCAACCTAATTTCGATATTCGCTCCTCTTGCGGTTTTCAAACCTCTTGGATCTCACAAGGTTGCATGAACATCACAACGAAACAGCAATTCGAAAATCAAGTTTCGCCGCCGGCACTTCAATCTGTTCAGTCAAACTGTAACGGATCTCTCGAAAACAACGCTCCTTGTGCCCTTTGCAATGTTAAACTTTCTAATTTGCTTACTTCTTTGACCGGAGTTACCGTCGGTAATGTCTCCGATTGTAGGTCTTATACAACTATTTACGCCGCCACACTTTCCGATCAGTTTGGTCCCACTGATATTGGAACCGCTAAGTGTATGTTCGGTCTTGATTTTTCTTCTTCTTCGAGTTCTAGTAGTAAGCATCGAACAATTGTTATTGCGCTTGTTTCGGTTTTTGTATTTTTGGGATTGTTTTTGTTTGGTGTGTTTTGGATTTACATTAGATTTAAGAGGAAGAAGAGAGCGGAAATGAAACGTAATAGTAATCATAATAGAACTGAGATTATTTTGGGTACGAGTTCTGGGTTGGATTCAATGAACCAAAGTACTACTTTGATTAGGTTTAGTTTTGATGAGATTAAGAAAGCTACTAGGAATTTCAATAGGGAGAATATAATTGGGAGTGGTGGTTATGGGAATGTTTATAAAGGTTTTTTATTTGATGGAACACAAGTTGCATTGAAAAGGTTTAAGAATTGTTCTGTTGCTGGTGATGCAAGTTTTAATCATGAAGTTCAAGTTATCGCGAGTGTTAGGCATGTTAATCTTGTTGCATTAAGAGGTTACTGTATTGCCACTACTAATTTAGAAGGTCATCAGAGGATTATTGTTACTGATTTAATGGAGAATGGGAGTCTTTATGATCATTTATTTGGTTCTGCCAAGAAGAAGTTAAGTTGGCCGATTCGTCAGAAGATTGCTCTTGGTACGGCGAGGGGTTTGGCTTATTTGCATTATGGTGCTCAGCCTTCGATTATCCATAGAGATATTAAAGCTAGTAACATACTCCTTGATGAGAAGTTTGAAGCCAAGGTGGCAGATTTTGGATTGGCGAAGTTCAACCCTGAGGGAATGACTCATATGAGTACTAGGGTGGCCGGAACAATGGGGTATGTCGCTCCTGAGTATGCTTTGTATGGACAGTTGACAGAGAGGAGTGACGTGTTTAGTTTCGGTGTTGTGCTTCTCGAGCTTTTGAGTGGGAGAAAGGCGCTTGAAACGAACGAGGATGGCCAACCCGCTGCTCTCACTGACTTGGCTTGGTCGTTGGTTAGAAACAATAGGGCTTTGGATGTTGTAGAAGATGGTATGCCAGAACCTGGAACACCGGAAATTCTTGAGAAATATGTGTTCGTTGCTGTTTTGTGTTCTCATCCACAGTTACATGCGAGACCAACAATGGATCAGGTTGTTAAAATGCTGGAGACAGATGATGAAGTAGTGCCGTCGATAGTGGAAAGGCCGATCCCTTTTATTGCTGGAAGACTCGATATTGAGAAATCTGTCGGCAGTAACTCAGGTCAGCTCTGCAGTCCAACTGGTTATCAAGCATATACATTACAATTACAAAGTCGCCGCGCTTCTAATTGTGAGGAAGAGGAAGAGGAAGGAAGCCCTGAACGTGGGAGTGTGAGCAAAGATTGAGATTGGGGGAAATAAGATTGTTTTCTACTGGTTAGTGTCAAGCTTGATTTGTTTGTATATTTAGATTTTAGATTGTATGTCTTTTGACGTGTTTTCTGTTGTAAATTCTTAAAGGATGTACAGAATTTGTTTACCACTTTTGTTGTTGTAGAGTTTATGTATTTAATGGCAATAGAATATGATCAAGTTTTGCCTATTTGGATATAAGATGACAGTGACACTATTAAAAGTTGTTCCTGCCAAATATGACCAATAACAAGGTTGAGGTTAAGTGGTCAAGTTTAGCTGCATTATTATGCCGTCATGTTTAAGATTTTCTTTGAAGTTGCTTAATTAGGCAGTCATAAATGTTCGTTAAATATGTGTTGCCAACTTGCCATCCTTTTGTCTCAAGCTCATAATAATGAATATACTACTCCCATTCGGACTAATTAACTATACGGATCGTTTTTTTTTTTTCTTCTTCATGATATGTGCTCTCTTGGGATCTATTTGATAAACAAAAATTGATATATTTAATTTAAATTTTAAATCAAATAGTAAGTTTAATGTGTTAAATCTCACATTCAAATATAAAGGCTACTTGTGACTTGTGAGGCAACATATTACTATTTGTTGAAGGAGAGGCTACTGTTGTGTGTGATTGCTTTGAATGTCAATTGCAGGCTTAAAGAGATATGCATCATGGTAATGTCCACTGTCAAGTCCTCAACAACTTTGGATTTCCTTTTGGTTATTAGAAGAAGAGAATGTTTTTTCTTCTTTTTCTGGCACAGATGGGTTAATGTAAAAAAGACAAATTTTATGAGCTTACAACTAAATAAAAAATAAATAAAAATAGAGTGAAAATAAGGAAATTTATGGGTTAATCCAGGTAGTCTATGTTTGATGATGGGTTGGATGATTCTTATTCCAGATTACTTGTCCAACTGGTTTTTGTTTATGTTTTGTATAATGAAACTTGACCTCCCCTCATCATTCCATAATAAACATTAAAGAGCTGGCAAGAATATTATTTAAGTTATTATATTAGACAAATATGCAGCTTCTGTTGTTTGATTCTTAGGATGGTAATAGGTAATGTTCACATAATTAATGTATTATAATTGGATCGATCCCATGAACAATAAACTGGCATGAATGTAATAATTATTACTCAATCTTCGATCAAATAACGAGTGATTCATTTTACATAAAATAAAAAATATATATGAATAAAAGAGAATAAATTTTATAAATGTATTTTGAAAAACTTAAAATTTAAATTTTCTAGAATATAAAAATATTCTAAAATATTTAAATTTTTTAAAATACATTTATTTAAAAAAACTAAAACTTTAAATTTATCCAAAACACAATTAAAGATGATAGAAGTAGAATAATATTTTTTAATGAGAAGGGTATGGAGCAAAAATTTCCGAATGTTACCCATAATAAATCTCATAAATCACTCAAATGGGCCATTAGACATTGGGCTGCTTGCTTCAGCCTAGTATTATTTGAGAGAAAATTGTACCCTATACCCCACAAATATTTGAAAATGTCAAATTTATCTTTAATTTTTTTTACTATTTTATCAACTCAAATTCACTTTTTTTTGTACCATTCAAAGATTTTCGGAGAGAGTAATTGAAGTTTTCCGGAAATTTTTTTAAAAGATTTCCAGTACAGAAGTTTTCAAATGTATTGACCGAAAATCTTTTTAAAAGTTTTCTGGTACAGAAGGTTAACATCTACATTACCGGAAATCTTTTTAAAAGTTTTCCAGTACAGAAGGTTGAAAATCTATATTACTGACTTGTGAAAAAGTTTTTCGGTACACACTTTTTTTTAATTATATAAATTTTAACAGATATGGATAAACCCATACTATTATGTGATAAAACATGCATCGGTACTACCAACATTTTTGACACAAATCAGGTATGAATAATTATAATTAATATTAATATTGTAAAAATATATTATTGTGATTAATTGTAAAAATATATTATTGTAAAAATATTAATTATAATTTGCTTTATATTATATTTTAGATATTTGATACACGAGAAGTTGTTGTGAATTGGACTAGGGAAATTGGTATAAAAAACAAAGTGACTGTTATCATTACTAGATCAGATAAAGAGACAAGAAAGAGAGTGAGGAGGAATAAATTAATATTAAATTGTGACAAAGGAGAAAAATACAAACATATTGATAGTTTAACTCGAAGTTCAACAAAAGAGTGTGGTTGTCATTCCCAGCTTAGATCAAAACCATATATGATTTAGGATGGACAATTAAAGTAATTTGCGGAGTTCACAATCATGAATTACCTGATATTTTGGAGTGACGTGCATTTGTTGGACGTTTAGATGACTTAACAAAATATAATGTTGCACCGAGGCACATATTACTCTCATTGCAAGACCGAGATATGAATAGTGTTACTCAGATATCACAAATATATAAATAGAAGAGTATGATACGATTGCACGTGAGAGGTAAAAGGACAGAGATGTATCATTTATTCAAGTTAATTGAAGATACAAAATATGTGTGTTGGAATAGAAAGCGGGAAGACTCAGATGTTATGAGAGATAGTTTTTGAGCCCATCCAGATTCAGTGAAGTTGTTGAACTTGTTTCCTATCGTGTTGATTATGGACAACACCTACAAAACCAATAAATACAGAATGTCATTACTTGAAATTGTTGGTATGACATCAACAGATAAGAAATTTGTAGTTGGGTTTGCTTATTTGGAATGTGAGCGTGAAGAAAACTTTTTTTAGGCATTAGAGAAGTTAAGAGAACTGTTTGTTAGACAAAACAAATTTCCTCACGTAATTGTGACAGATAAAGATCTTACTTTAATGAAAGCAGTAGGTATTGTATTTTCACATGCTGTTAATTTGTTTTGTCAATTTCATATCGACAAAAATGTTGGATCAAAATGCAAGCAATATGTCTTAAAGGATAAACAAGAGTTAGTATTGAATATGTAGAAAGACATTATGTATTGCAGTGATGAAAAAGGGTATATCATGCACTTGCATATGTTCGAGCAATCATGTGTCGATAATAAAGTGTTTGTTGATTATGTGAAAGAAATTTGGTTGACTCCTCATAAGCAAAGGTTTTGTTGAAGCATGGACAAATCGAATGTTGCATTTGGGGAACAAAACGACTAACAGGTATGTCATGTCACTACAAAACTTCGAATTTGTAATTTTACTATATATTGTTGGATTTCTCCATGGTTAAAATTTACATGTAATGATAGGATTGAGTTAGATAATTGGAAACTAAATTAATGTGTTAGAACACAACATGGGTGACATGTGTAAATGTTGGGAGACTATGAACAAAATGAAAAGGTTGAAACTTAAAAAAAATTAAGGGCTTGTTTCAGAAAAGTTTATATGATAAATTGCATGAACACAACAATTCATTTTATCAGAGTTTGAATACATTCATATCAAGAGAAGCTCACAAACGCATTGCTTTAGAATACGAGAAAGTTGAGTGGGTGGGTACCGAGAAATCTATACGTGGGTGCTCTCTCAGAAGAATATGCGGGTTACCTTGTGCTTGTGAATTGACACAATATAAATTGATGAGTGAATCAATTCCTCTAGATGTTGTGCATATTCAATGGAGGAAATTAAGCATGGAATGTGAACTCACCAAAGACACAGAAGATGAATCAGAGTTGGATATGTGTAATTAGATGAATGCCTTATGGAAACATTTTCAATCACTTGATGTTATAGGAAAAAAAGTGTTAAAGAGTAAGGTGCGTGAACTTGCTTTTCCAACTACAAGTTCAATGTGTCCACCACCTGAAAAAGTTAAAACCAAAGGACGAGTGAAGAAGAGTAAGGGTTAGAAGCCGAATGAATATGATGTATATCGAGACCGTTCTTACTTTGAGCATGTTAATGCAACATATTGTGAAGATCCTGATTCCCAACCATCTCAATCACCAAAGAAGAGACATTCTCATTCATCAAAGAAACAACCCCCTCGATCATCTCAATCCTCGATACATTTGTTTTTGAGACAATTTCCTGATGTTATTCAACCATACATTGATGACATATTTAATGTGATAGCAGATAGAAATTGTGGCTATCGCGCTATTGCATCATTGCTTGGACACGATGAAGAGTTTTGGTCTTTGGTCCGCCATAGTTTGTGCCAGGAGATTGCTTATCATATAAGTCCATATGATAGATTGTTCCCAGGACGCATTAGAGAAATTAGAGATTCTTTGAAGATAACAAGTTTTGGTATTCAACTTCTAGATAAATGGATGTCCATACCTGATATGGTTTACATGATAGCGACAACATATAATATTATTCTACTCATGTTTGTTCAGACATCTGCCATGACTTTCTTTCATATGAGGGGTTCACACTGTCTTTTGAAGACCTCTTTCAACCAATCTAACATGTAGTGCGCACCCCTTGTTTTTTTAGTTTCCTCCCACATCTCTTCAAGAGACACCCCTAATAAAGTTATGGCAAAATTACATATCATTACTCTATCTAGGTCGGGTGGTGGACTGTAGAACTCACCCCTAATATGAACGCCTAACAGATTGACAACATCATTCAAAATAATCGTCATTTCATCAAATGACATGTGAAATAACGAGGTCTCTGATGCCATCTTTCCACAAATGCAAAAATCAGGTTGTTGTCAATCAACTTCAAACTACTCCGTTGTAGTGAGACTAATCAAGACAAATTCACTCACTTCTCTATAATTCGCGGGAGAACTTTTGGAGTAAATTGTTGCAATTTCTTTCCATGAACAACTATTTTCAGCATTGGTCGCTCATGCATACAAATAAAATATATGACATTAAAATTAAATATTAAACAAAAAGAATAATTAATTTAATATTTTTAATGCACCATAAATAATAATTAATTTAACTTACTTGACCAAACCACAGTCTTCCAGAAACATGATGCCGGTATCGTGTAAGGATGGACAAATCATATGGTCCTCCAGTATACCGTGTCAGGTCACCCTCCTGTTGTACAGGTCCCTCTTGCAAATGCTTCTCATGTACTACAGTATTCTCCTCATCCTCATGTAATACAGGCTGCTCCTGCTCCTCATGTATAACAATATCAACCTCCGGGATAGATATATGACCCTGCTCTCCCTCGTCATCATCTTCCATTATAATCCGTCGTCTCCTCCGAGATATTGTCGGTCAAATCCTTTCTAGAACATCTATAGATGATGAAGTTTCAACATCACATGTTGTTCGTACTATCTTGACGTCTCTTCCTCTGACACCAGCACTCATTGGAAAAAAAATTAGTTAAAATAGAATTAATTAAATAAATAATAAGGAAATAAAAAATTAAAAAAAATAGAAGAAAAAAAATACAAAAAATTAAAATTAAAATAACTTTTGAAAAACTTGCAGGTTGAAGTTTTTCAGAAACTTCTGAAAATCTAAAAAGAAATATTCAGTATCATGATTGTTTTGAAAAGTTTGAAATAAATTTTCTGATACCCGAAATATTAAAATTAAGATTTTCAGAATTTTATTTTTGTATTAGAAAACTTTGAATTTTTATTTTAAAAAAACGAAAACTTTAGTACTCATTGTGATTATTAAAATTTGAGCCTGTCAGACAACCTTTTGACTTATTAAAATTTGAGTCTGTCAGACAACCTTTTGACCTATCCAAGCATAATTGACCTGCTGAAAATGATCTTCCACTATCAAGTTTTCTAATTTTTTAGCTTTGTTATGAATTTTGTCGAAGAGTTTTGAGTAAAGTATTCAAAGATTAGGATGGGAAGAAGATGAAAAGTTTAAAGTTTTTAAGATTTTTTAATAAAAAGTTAATTTAAATTTTTTTTTTACTAAAAAGTTATTTTAATTTGTCAAGTTAATAATCATTTGTATATTTTTATAACAAAATAAGTTAAAAATGCGAACGATATGCATATTTTATAACTTAAATAATTTAAGTGTTATAAAATACTTATAATTAAGCTGATATTTTGGTGAAACTTAAAGAATCACGTGCACTTTGTTTATGAAATATCACTCTTAAGTCATTGATTTATCATAATATTAAATTATCAAAAAATTTAAGATAAAATTATTATTATTTATAATTTTTTAATTTATGTTAAATATATGAATGTCACATTCATCATCGACCAAGGAGTAGGAGTGTATTTAATGAATTTCATCACGTTAACTTGTTCCAACTCATAAACTATGGGTCGGGCATACCCTAACTAAAAACAAATAGAGACACAAACGAGGATAATACATAGACCAAATTGAAGTATGAATTAAATTAGAGTTTACCTTTGAATTACCTATCCCGAACCAAAAGTTTTAAATGACAATGAATTCTATTTTTTATTCACTAATTTTATATTTTTACTCAAACTCACACTCATTTTCTCTAAAAATAAAATAAAACAGTCTCACACTTTACTTTTTATTCTAGTGAATTGTTAAATAATTTGTAAGACAACACAGCTATTGATGAATTGTTGATTAATTTGTAACACAATACTACTTTACAATCCAATATTCATATTATGAATTACTTGTTAATTAATTTTTTTTGGTTTTTCCAAAAAAATATATTTATATTTTCTATTTAATAATTTGTCTTAAAATCAACTCAATCCGATAATTGTATGGTCACGTTCTTATTAAATTCATATCCCATTAGATGCGATCGGATCAAAGATTGGATTCAAGTTTAAAAAATTGGTGTATTACTTATTACTGCCAGCTTAACCCCTATGGTAGTATAGGTGGAGGATTTAACCCAACTAGATTAAGACTCGCACGTTACCTCTGTAAACATATAATTTTAAAAAAATATTTTGTAATATTATGTATATAATTTGACAATAATCTATGTAAGGTCTCGTGATTTTATCCTTGGTAAAAAGTGTTTTGGTAGATTGAAGAGTGTAGATGTTTTTAAATTACCTTTAACAACAATTTATAAGTAATGTACGACTACTTTGATGTATCGAAATAAGTTCCTTAGAATATAAAAATTGGTTAGAAAATATGTGTTTGAGATAAAAAAAATTCTAGCATTGAAACAATTTACTATTTGAAAGAAGTTAAATATATATTTTAATATATAATCATACAAAACAAATTCAATATTTTCAGAAAACATACACATTTTTCTTAAAGTCTATATCAACAATGGTATAATAAGAAGAAACATAAAAATACATGATAAACAATATAAATTAAAACTAAAGAATTTTATACTTCAATAACAAATTATTTGCCTTAAATTATATCCCTGTGTTTGGTTTAAATATTATTTAATCTAATAAGTGACGTAGGATAAAATTGTATATTTTACAGACCTCACTAAAAATGAACTATATTTTCAATAAAACATGATTTTTTTTCCCCGTGATAATACTATGTAATATTTAATTCGAGGAAATTAAACAAATGTAGAAATAAAAAATGTGGGATAGGTCTATCTCATAGACATGAAATATTTATTATTCTTCATATGAGGAAATTTAGAGAGTTATGTGTTATGTTCTTTGACTTCATATGTCTAAAAATGAGGTGAGAAAGATAACATAATTTTCATATACTTGTCATCATATAATACTTTATAACTTATTCATATTATCATTGAAATTTAAGAGGTCTATAATGGTGTTAGAAACTTGTTTCAACATATTTCCGACAAATACATTGAATGACACATAATATACTCTATAATGAAATATAAGAATAATTTGATCAAAAACATTGATGTATTTAAATCAAATGTCAACACCCAACAACTGACTACAAATATACCAAAACAAATATACAAATAGAATTAAAACTCAGGGGTATAAACTAAAAAATGTAAAAATTCTCACACTTTTTGCTTATCTAAATGGACAAAAATCAGAAAGTATGTAAAATGAGCATCCAAAGAAACACAAATAAGATGCAAGCAAGTATATAATTGTCGACAATTCATCTAACACAGATTTCAATATAAAGAGTTGTATAGAGGCCTAAACACATCTACCATGTCTTCCGATTTCCACAAAAACATAAGTAATATATGATATAAAACAACTTCCACTTATTGTAATCATGTATATATCTTGAGAAGCATTTAAAAGAACCTAATATATTAATCAAAGAGTTAAAACCATAGGAAGAACTGTTAACAACGATAATGAACAATGAGTGTGAAATAATTAATATTAATTGTATTATAATTTGTAACTTAAGGCAAATTAATATTTCTAGAGAATAGTAAACGTTAAATAATAATAGTAAAATGTGTGATAAAGAAAATTGTAAGTGTATATAAAATAATAAAGAGGATAGAAGAACATTTCTTAAATGTGTCACATCATTTTTTTTTTAACGTGACAATATTTAATTATATGTAGTTTTGAGATTCTATTTTAATATATTATAATAGATTGATTCAACTTTAATTTCTTCTAATTTTAGAACAATTTTATGGGATAAGATTAGTGGAGACAAATGATGTATTGGCTCTTGTTTCATGGGCAGTCTAATATTTTATCCTTCTATTTTTGTAACTGTGTGTAAATTGAAGTCCTCAACTCTTATGGAGAACTATCTTTTCTAATGAAAAAAAAAAAAAAAAACCTTTCATATTTGTAGTAGGAACAGTACGTCGGTTCTGTGTCCACTCAAAGACATGAAATCTACTTGAGTGTACTCTAACGAATGCGACCAAAAATGCCAGCTATGTGTAGTATGCTAAGTCTCACGTTTATTATTCCATTAAATGTTTATAGTAACAAAAGATGTTTAAGCTTTTATAAAAGATATTTAAGCTTTATTAATTAATCTAAAAAGTGCCGGAACAATTTGAAAAACTTTAAAATTAATTATTGAACTGAAATAACTTATAACGGACTCTTAAATTTATCAATATTTTGTAATTAAATTTCCATGTATAGCACATCATGCTTACTTGCGTGAATTGAGTGACTTAGATAGATCCTTAATAGACACAGTCACTATCACAGTGACCAATACCACCAAGGAACTAAGAATTGTACACACAGGTAAGAATGAAGATAGAAATCAAAGAGGATGTGGAGGGTGGTACTCACAAAGGAATAACAGAACAATTATTGGAGGGGCAACACCATGCAAGAAAAGACCATCATCATCCATGGATGGTTTACTTCACCACATTCATTGCTGTTTGTGGTTCTTATGAATTTGGTGCTTGTGTAAGTTTACTTACTTCTGTTTAACACTACCAAATCTCCAATAAAGCTGATCTATTTCTATACATGAAAATCAGCAAAAAGAAGCACTTACTTTGACTACTACAAGATGCTTGATTACTTGTTAGTTTAATTGAGTAAGGCTTTGTTTGGATACACAACTTAACTAACTGTTGATAGTATTTCTTTAACAAAAGATTATATATTAAGTTAAACTATTTTCATATAAGAAATAAGTTGTTTTCATAAGCTATTCTGAAGAGCTTGTAGAAAAAAGCTGAAAACAACTTATGGAGACCTCATGAGTTGTTCCCATAAGCTCTCATAAACAGTGTCACATGTGTTTATGTCGGTAGGTAAGTTCAAATAAGCCGATCCAAAGAGACCATAAGTTTTATGGAATGATTGTTATTTTTTTCCAGGCTGGATACTCATCTCCAACTCAAGAAGCTATCAGGAAGGATCTTAGTCTATCTTTGGCAGAGGTAAGTCAGTAGTTATTGAAAAATTGTTATAACTGCATAATCCTTAATTAGGACTAATGAAATAATGGGAATGAACAGAAAATGTTAATAATTTAAGTTGATTTGCAGTAAGAAATAAATACAATGTTCTTAAAGTATAAAACTCGACTTATCAAAACTAAAATGCATGCTAGTGATCTAAAAAACTTTCACATAAACATTGCCTCCACATTTTCTAGAGGAAAACTCAGGATTATCATTGCATAACTTGTATTTAATGGATTTGATTCCAGTGCTACAAAATTGGACCTTGATTTGATGTAATTTTCTTTGCATTTCATGGATTCACTCTATGCAGTACTCCTTGTTCGGCTCCATCTTGACTTTCGGTGCGATGATTGGTGCAATAACGAGTGGTCCTATAGCCGATTTCGTTGGAAGAAAGGGGGTAATTTTTTGAGGAAAATGATGATGGTTGTTTTTATTTGGGGTATTAAAATTATAAAAAGTTGGTTTTGTGAATATATATTGCAGGCAATGAGAGTGTCAAGTGCTTTCTGTATTGCAGGGTGGCTTGTTATTTACTTTTCTCAGGTTCTTACTACAAAAAAACTTAAGTCATTTTTTTGTTGTTGTCATAACTGTTCTCCAAAGATTTTAATTGAACTTACTTTTTTCTTTTTCTCTTATATAGGATCCAGTGCCTTTGGATATTGGTAGACTAGCAACTGGATATGGAATGGGAGTTTTTTCATATGTGGTTGGTTGTTCAATCAAATGATTCTCAAAATTTCATTTTTGAGACACTTACATATTAGTAAAATGTGACTTTATATTTTATGTATTATGTAAGGTTCCTGTCTTCGTAGCAGAAATTGCACCGAAAGAACTCCGAGGAGCCCTAACTACCTTAAATCAGGTATATTTTTGCTACACATTGTTACTTCAGATTCATGGTAATATACAAATTGTTAGAACAACAACCAGTTCAAAAGAAAATAGATACAAAAAATACAAATAAATAATATACGAGATTTGATCACAAAGTTCGGCCAATTGTTCCTATCTCTCTGACTGCAATACCTTTCTATTATTATTCAAACTTAGGATTACATATTACAACTTGTATTTAAATACTACGGTCCAGTTTTAGGGGTGACTTGCCCACTTATGAGTATACAATGAGCCATACTTGGCACAGGTCTTTACAATGAACTGACTAAATCTGTAGTAAGTAGTATGCAATGAAGCTTGCAATGACAAATAAGTTTGTTTTTCTTCTTCCTTTGTAGTTCATGATTGTTACTGCTGTATCTGTCTCATTCATAATTGGAACAGTACTTTCATGGAGGGCTTTAGCTATAATTGGTTAGTTTTCTTTGCAATTTCAGTATAATTCCACCAAGAAGAAGAATACTATATGCAGAACATTATAAATTAATTGAAACTATTCACTAGATAAGTGTATGAAATTGCAGGCCTCATTCCAACTGCTGTGTTGCTTTTGGGTCTGTTCTTTATTCCAGAATCTCCTAGATGGCTAGTAAGAAATAAATTTCAATATGCAGTGGTTAGCATTATTAATATCAAGATTACTAAGTAGTAACCAAATAAGAATGCAGGCAAAGAGAGGACGTGCAAAAGATTTTGTGGCAGCATTGCAAATACTCCGCGGTAAAGATGCTGATATATCTCAAGAGGCAGAAGAAATTCAGGTAACTATATGTCAGTGTTGAATATGAATCTGTGACTTTGCCTCCAAATAAAATGCAATTAAGGTGGTGTATATGTGACTGTCACACAGGATTATATAACTAGTTTAGATCGGCTGCCAAAACCGAAGGTGCTGGATTTGTTTCAAAGAAGATATTTGCGCTCACTCACGGTTGGTAGCAATACCTCTCATGTTCTTTTCTGACTTCTAATGTTATTGTTGTATAGTGCAAATATGAAGTTATTTCCTTTCAAAATAAAGTCCTACAGTTAACTAATTTTGATACATGACCAGATTGGAGTAGGCCTTATGGTCTGCCAGCAATTTGGAGGAATCAATGGAGTTTGCTTTTACACTAGTAGTATTTTTGACCTAGCAGGTACTTAATTACTGTAATTGTAACCCTTCATTCCAAGTATGACACCATCATACTTTATTTGCATTATAACCTATAATTCTCATTGAAAGCAAGTTATAAAACTTGAAAATAAACTTTATATATAACTCAGATTTTTATTTTGTTCTTGTGTATGTGTACTATGTTGTAGGATTTCCTTCCTCGACCGGGAGTATAATTTATGCTATCCTTCAGGTTCTTATTTTTAACTTAAAACTATTAGTTCTTGAAAAATCTGATTTTTGTTTCCCTTCAAACGAACTGATTCGTGTATTTTTAATTTTGCAGATTGTGATCACAGGTGTTGGAGCAGCCCTCATAGATAAAGCAGGCAGAAAGCCCCTACTTTTGGTAAATTCAAACCACAAAACAACTTATCTTCAAACTTTGTATGATATTCTTATTGTTATTTGTTGGTTTCGTTTAGGTATCGGGATCAGGATTGGTTGCAGGATGTATATTAACAGCAGTTGCATTCTATCTTAAGGTACTTCCCACCTTAGATCATTATAGCTTCATGTTTTAAATTGTTATACTTATCAAAAAGTGATACCGTTGCATGTAACAGGTTCATGATGTGGGTGCCGGGGCAGTCCCAGTGCTCGCTGTAACTGGCATATTGGTATGGTTACTACTCTTTCTCTATTGATTTTTTTTATGTATCTCAGAAATATGAACTCATTCAACATGTGACATTACTCTTTCTACTGATGATATTAGGTCTACATAGGATCATTTTCAATAGGAATGGGAGCAATTCCATGGGTCGTAATGTCCGAGGTACGAAAGTTGCACTTCAGAAGTAGCAAATGTTCATTCCCAACTAGTACTGCTTATTCTTTTTCTTTTTTTATTTTGGGAGGAGTTATTTATGCGTGTTACTTTGTTAAATTCAACTTTGAATTCGCTGGTTATAAAACGTCTCTGCTTTATAAGAATTAGTGTGATTTTACTTAGTAAAAAGATGGCACAAATCTTGCTCAAATATTATCTTTGGTTGCAGATATTTCCTGTCAATATTAAAGGGCAGGCAGGAAGCATAGCCACATTAGTGAATTGGTTTGGTGCTTGGTTATGTTCCTATAC
Organism: Cicer yamashitae; assembly: GCA_037974755.1. Classification (NCBI taxonomy): domain Eukaryota; kingdom Viridiplantae; phylum Streptophyta; class Magnoliopsida; order Fabales; family Fabaceae; genus Cicer; species Cicer yamashitae. Next base: position 55,772,992 of record JBBPBQ010020321.1, read on the forward strand.
TTTTAACTTTCTCATGAGTTGGAGCTCCTATGGTAAATACCATTATTTTTCAGCTTTATTTTAACACTATATTATGATAATCATTTTACCATTTTAGTTAAAGAAACCTATAGAACATGCAAGTTTACTTGTATTTATGATTTTCAGGTACCTTTGTTCTTTATGCTGCAATCAATTCACTAGCTATATTATTTATAGCTATAGTAGTGCCAGAAACCAAAGGTAAGAGCCTTGAACAATTACAGGCAGCCATTAACGCGTAGGAAATTTGCGATTTTCAGTGTTTGGTGGAACAACAAAGGATGCAAGTTGATGATTGAATCACTAGCCATATATTTTTTTTAATCTGTTTGCTTCTATATTTGATGATTGAATTTACTATTGTTTATGATTGAACATTGGTTGTCTTGATGTCATTGATTCATGAAATGTACTCCAAAGCAGCATAAAAAATTTACTAAAATTATTAAGGGTACAGCTAACAAGTGTCCTTAGGGCACTTGTTAACAGTACAAAAAAGGAGATAAAAAATAAGTTTAAATTACGCAACTTTTAAGATTTTTTTCTAAATTTGAATTTTTAACATGTGTTCCAATGACACATGTTAGAATTTTCTAATTATTAAAATGATTTGTTGTGAAAATTATTTACTAGATAAATTTAACCACAAGAAAAACAAATCTAGAATTGAAAAATCTTCCCCCAAACTAATATTGAATAACCTCTTGAAAAAATACACAATCATGTCTAAATGAACAACTAATCTTTCAATTACAAGATATTTTTATTGTTGTATAAAGCCACTAAGCTCCTTGTAGACATCATGTTTAAAAATGTGGTCAGCTTGAAATTGAGGTAGTGGTAGATATTCAGTCCATTCACTATACATGATTAGTCATCCATTGATATTGTAGCAAAAGCTAAGTTTTCCAAGAATTTGACAATTTCATGATTCCTTATAATCTTAGGTGGCTTATATTGACTAGCTGATGTTCCATTCTTAATGGCCAAATCTAATAACTGATTAAAAGCTCCATGCCTTAGGATAGTTATCATTAAGTTCCCTAAATGACCTTTATCCCTCTGCACCTTGTACAATGCTCCCAAACCACTCTCAAGAGAGGAAACACAACTTTTAAACATTTTAACACATTCATCCAAATTATCCTCCAAGAAATTAGATTTGTCTTGAACTTCTACTTCTACAAATACCTTCAATTGCTTCAACACAGGTTCCTGATCCAAGAAACTCGCGAACTCAACGATCTCGATATCCATAGCGCCTCTAAGTGCAAGTTGAAAATTTTCAACTGCTGAAAACAAGTCTTCCTCAGTGAGAATCTCAGCTGAAGACTTAGGTGCCCTCATCACAAATTCCACTTCAGGCGATGAATTATGGAAACCGACAACTCTCACTATATCGCCCAATTTATATCGATAAAATCCTCGGTAAGTAGTAACAACTACTTCATACATTTTCCCAACCTCAACACTGGTAAGGTCCACTGTTTGTTCACAAACATCTTTCTCATTCTCATTCATCTCAAATGGAAGAAACTCAAAGTAAGCAAAAGTAGGAGCTATTACAAACCGCGTTGTCTCAGGCGGTTGAGTTATGTCTAAATTTATACCTACACAACACTCTGAAGTAAAGTAATCTCCTCCTAGAATAGGTACATCTCCTGCATAAAACTTAAGTTTTTTATAGTACTGTTTCATGCTTCCGGTCGTAACACACCTGATAAAACGAACATTCGGAAACATTCTATGAACAATTCCATTCCAATTCTTACCTTCACAAACCAACCTTATTCTATTTGACAAATCTAGTTGAGGACCACCAAGTGTGTTGATTACAGCCTCTCTCATTGCTACATCTGAAATTTCATGACTAGGAAAACCAGAATTAAGATCATCACATAGCTGCTCCCATTTAGATTCCAAAAGACTAAATGCTTTAATCAAACCTATGGCATAAGGAGTACTGATTCCATCTATAACATCAAGATTCCTTAGGCCACAGAGAAGGTGGCAATACATTTGATGCTCCACATTAGATCCAAGAATAACTTCTAGGGGACTAGAGAACATGGCTAGTTGTTCAGAAGTTACCTTACCACTTTGTATAGGGTATGAAGAGGCTGCCATAACCTTCAAGCCATTTTTTGTGGTAGTGATTTTATCAGCATAGAAAAACATTAGGATCTTGTTGACATTAGGCCTTGGTGGAAACAACCTGCATGGAGGTTTCAAATTTAAACTCATATAGTTAAACAAATATAATATATTTCAAATGTTGATTAATTTAATTTAATTTAATTTACCTTTGAAGAACGGCGGCACTGCCTCGGTGGCCAAGAAAGGAGGCAGCTTTTGAAAGGGTTGAATCAAAGTAAGGGATCAGTTTTGGTTTCAAGGAGGTAGTTCCTGAGCTGAGAAAGAAAAAAGTCGCAGTCATGTCATTCACAACAAAATAAAAGACCTATTTTAGTGATCAAACATAAGCACGTCAGAGTAAATCATCAGTTTAGTTTCTGAAATTATAAGCATGGTATAATTTGATCCTACAATTAATAAAATTTGAAAATGATAATTGAAATTAAAACATTGATCATATTAATGATTTGATCCTATGAAGAGAGTTAAAAGAAAAGCAACCTATAGAAGAAGCAGAGAAGAGGATCAACAGAGAGAAGAGGGTGAAGTTTTGCATGATGATGATGAGCCAAGTGGTGGATAAAGGGAACGTAATCTTCATAGGAAGACAAAGGAACATGACGTGTGAAAGTAGAAGGATGAAGTTTGTTGTTATTGAAGGAGGATTGAAGATAGCGAACAGATGCATTATGAAGAAGGATTGAACGAAGAGTCTCCAATTGGTGATGTTTGGCGTTCTTGGTCAACTCTTCTAGCTTCTCTATCAGATCTTCGTTTCTCATCACGTCCTTTGTATTCAACTTTCGTAGCCTTTTCGGATTATATCGTACTAGCTGGTTTGCTTTTGACTTTTGATACCAATATTGACAAATGTGATATTCTTTTAACAAAATTGAATAAAAAATTCACATTTGGAAAACAAAATCATCGACAGAAAGATTTCAAGTCTGTCTCCTTAACCACTCGGACATGTCGACAACTGATGTTAATGTTGGACTCTAAAATTTAATTAACCTACGTTATTAAATGATACTAGCATATTATGTTCTTGTTATATAGTAATGTTGTTTTATTTTATCCTAACCCTGGATCGGCGAACTAAAGCATAGAGATTCGTTCAGCTTTAGGGGTTATACAAATCTATCAGCCGACACTTTTCTTACCATTATTGGAATAATGTCTCAGGCTCAGTATATGTGTTTGTTTAAAATTGTACGTGGAAAATAGATTCTAGTGCATCTTTTTTTAGCGCAACTCGGGGATGTTTCAACTTTTTGATTTTCAAGTGTTAAAATAGGCATCTAAAAATTTTAGTTATTTTTTTTTCTTTGAATATGTTCAAACACACTTTCTATTCCCAACGAGTTGAATTTAATGGAAGGTTTAGACTCCCACAACTTGGTGAATTTGAATTTGAATCTCTGTTGAAAGAGGTATCCACATTTAATGTTCATGTCTCAAATAAAATTTTCTTCTTGGGAAAAAACTTAGGAAATGAGTTGTACTTGGATTGAGCCAACCCGATCAACCCTAACTCAAATTGACCCAAAAAATAGTTTGGGTCGGGTAAATGAGTGTAAATGGACAATCTTAATTTTGCAAAATGGAAAACCGCTCAAAAAAAATTGGGTAACCGGTGAAATCATACTCAAACTATTTTGATGCTTGCAAACATTTTATACAATTTGAATAACCTTACAACTTTGGTTATATTGATGTTTGCAAGTATTTTATGATGAATTTTATAATTTTGATATTTGCATTAGTTGTATGTTTGTATATATTAGTTACTAAAAAAAATAGTTGAAATAGGTTAACCTTAAAAATTAAGGTTGTGTTATTTTTTAAGAAGGAATATGATGTGCATCATTAACAATTAAATTTTAAAAAATAATGTGGGTAACCTAGTTAGAGCTCTCAAAAAACCTCAAACTCCAAGGCTCCCTTTAAAAAAATTCTTACTAAGCCCCTAATATTAGGCCCCTTAAAAAAAATTCTCAAAAATAAAAAAAATAAAAAATTGTCAAAATTTTTAAATAAAAAAATCAAATTTTTTTTTGAAAAAGGAGGCTTATAGGCCCACTAAACCCACAAAATTTTAGGGACTTTTTAGTGTTGGGGGCTTTCTTTTTTGGGGCCTATATAATTATGAAATTTTTTGACCCCTCCAACATGTGGGATGAAGCCAATAATTAATGGACTTGTCAAATTGACAGCTCTAAACCTAGTACCCAACTCTACTCAATAAAAAAAATAAACAGTTTGATCCAACTCAACCTAATATTATAACAAACAAGTTTTTTTTACCGAAAACTACCTGGTATTTCCTACACTAGTTTGAGTTTGAGTTTTGATGAAACTCAGCCCAAATTGACTCACGTAAGTAGTTAAGAATACCAATAATATTGTATTTTTTTGGTACACATCCATCTATTGGATCAACTTTAACATAACTTTCCATCTTAACCTTAACGCTTAAATTAGGAATTAAAAAAAAGTACATATTAATGACACAAATCAAAATAGAATTGAAAAATAAATATACATAATTAAAAAAATTAAGTTAGAAAAAAGAATTTTTTCAACTACGTCCTCTTTTTAAATTTTTTTTCCCAATAAATCATAATTTGAAATTAATCTATGAATATGTCATTTTTTTCTTTTGATACTTATTTTTGATTATCTACGACTTTCTATAACTTAGAGTCCACTATTTTAGAAATTTAAAAAATATATTACTTCACATGCCAACTTTTGCTTGACTTCAAGTAGACATAAATTTCATCTAAAAAAACTTTTATAATAATCCAACCTTTTTTTATTATATTTTATTTACTAAATTCATATTTTTTTCATTGGTTAAAAAAAATAATCAATACATGACCGCATCTCTAAGATTTAAATTCTTGAAGAAAAAAATTTTCTTTCACCTGATCACATATTTGAGATGTGATTTTCCGAAGATAAAAAAATTTAAATATTGTCGTATATTAATTTTAAATTAAGATATATAAAAAATATATATATTTTTTAAAAGAATGTAGTTGAAAAAATTATAGAGATAAATAAAATAATTACAAATGTATTTTATATATAGAGACCGAATTTGACTAGTATGTGAATAATTTCCTTTAAGAAATAAGGTGAGTACCATTGATAATCTACTAAGTGGTTGATTTTATCGTACAGAAGTGCATCTATGTTGATAATATTTACTCATTCTACAATTTCTCACATATGTAATACTTGCTTCCCCTTGTCACAAGTCTGTTCTCCATTCTCCGGTTCAGGTTTGTCCACCTCACATTCCTTATCTTCCATCTTCTCAACATCATCCTCTACTTTCCGATGACAACTTAATTCCCGAACCCCCAAAACAAAGATAACATGAACACTTTAATCCCTTCTTCAAACCATTACCTCTGTGGGGTCCACTACCCTTTCTTCTCTCCATTTCTTACCAACAACAACACCAACCTTCCAAGGTTCCTTTCACCTATTAGGCGCTCTCCCTATCCCATTTCATGTGCCACTTCAAATGAAGAGTTTTCAGAAGATATCAAAGTGATTGAACCCAATTCTAGCGAGGAAAACACTTCCACTACTTTTTCTACTCCAATCGACAAAGAGCTTAAAAGGGTCGCTTCACATTTCCCACAAACCTTCCTTAATCCTTCAATTTTCAATTTCATTCACATTTTATGGATGTCCATTTCGTAAAAATCCTATCTTTCCTATAAATTGATTAAGGGCGTGTTTGAATTGAATTATTTGAGCTTATCTACTGACTTATGCAGGTGTTTGTGCGACTAGCTGAAAGAACTTATAGAAACAACTTATGATATGATTATAAGTTGTTTTCACCTTATATTTTAAACTTATTTAGAATAGCTTATGAAAAAAATCTTATAACAAATAGTTTGATTTTATTTTTTATATTTTGTTATAGAAAATCACATAATTAAACTGTTTATGCAAATTGGGACTTATTCACTTGAGAAAGGTTTTGCATGCTGCTTAAGAGTTAATGAATATATTAGAAAGATAGAGAAAAATGCTGATTTTTGTTTTTTAAAATGTATGTTTTGAACTTGGCAGGTTGCTCAGAAGACTGCTGCAACATTTGCACCAAGGGCTTCAACAGCTTCAAAAAACCCAGCAGTACCTGGAAGTACCCTGTACACTGTTTTTGAGGTTCAAGCGTATGTATCCATGTTGTTGGGTGGAGCTTTGTCTTTTAATCTCATTTTCCCTTCAGACCAACCTGATATTTGGAGATTGATGGGAATGTGGTCCATTTGGATGTTCAGTAAGTTCAAACCTGCCGATATCTCAGAATTGCTTGCTTGCTACTTCATGCTACTCTGTAGAATATTTGATTGATCAGTAATAAAATTTCACAACCTTTTGAAAATTTAATGCATTTCTGTGAAATTTTTTTAGGTTTTGAAACATTTGAGTTTAACTCAACCATATAAAATCGACTTGTAAGTGAAGATTGTCTCGACTTTATTAGTTGTATTTAGACCATATCTTTAAGTCAATGTTAGACTTGAGTATTTCACAATGTTGACCCATTAACTGATCTAGGATAGACTTTAATATCATCTTAGATTTGTAACGTAACTCAATTCCATAAAATAGACTTGTTAGGCGAGGATTGTCTGGATTTTACATGCTCTATTGAGGCCTTGTCTCTAACCTAGGTGTGGAACTTCAGTTTATTCCAATGAACAATGCTTTTGGTTTTGAAATGGAATGTATATACGGCCAATTGCTATGATTCTTTAGTTGGTGTAAAAATTTTGTGACGAATGTTATTCATTTATATATATGCAGCAATTCCTTCATTACGAGCCCGAGATTGCTCAAAAAATGAGAAAGAAGCTCTCAACTATCTTTTTCTACTGGTCCCATTGCTCAATGTTGCAATTCCATTCTTCTGGAAATCCTTCGCCGTTGTTTGGTCGGCAGATATAATAGCTTTCTTTGGAATGTATGCATGGAAGGTACACATGATTTCTAAGTATTTAATTCCTCTACTAAGCAATAATAAACTAGTCTTGTCGATCACAAAAAGTAATGGTTTGTTCAAATTCTGCAACGCCATAGTGCTATGGGCTATAGCCGTTATTCGACAATACTTTGTACTAAATCGCATATTGCGCAACAACATCAGTTTGTTAAAGTTCTGCTACGCTATAGCATTATAGCTCTGTTATAATTGCTATTTGACAAAACTGAATAAAGTAAAATAACTCAATTATCAATTGTTGAAAAGTGTTACTTTGTACTCAAAAGTGAGAGTTAATTTGGAGTTATAGTTATCCAGATTGTCTAATGTATTTTTTTCTCGTTGTGTGTTAAATCTCTTGCAGCTTGGATGGCTCAAGAAAACGGACTAGTTGGCCTGACTTGGTGGTTAGCTGGTTTCAAGGCTAGTTGCTTCTTGACTTTCTCGTGGATCTCAATTATATAATATGACAAAGCAAATGAGATGCAACATTTCTTCAAAAGCATTTCGTAGATCACAGTCCTCAACACCGGGAAGAAAGAATTCGCCATCGAAATTCCAGGTGCTTTTGAATCTATTAAGGGAGCTTGACGTCTTCTGTGCATTTACTTAATATCAAATCAAGGAAATGCTTATACATTCTTTAAAAGTTTTGCATTTTATCATGCATAACGTTGCAGAAAAATTGAAATTAATGAGTTTGATCAACAACCTCCCATAGATGAAATGTAATTTAGTCATGGTTTATAGTACATATGATCTGTATTAATGTGGTAAATCAAAATTGAGAAGACAATTTTATCCTATTGTTTGTGGTGAATGAATAGTAAGAGTAAAAAAATATCTTGTGTTAATATTGCATCACTCTTTCATTTGTCATTTGAATATTGAGGCATTGCTTTATTGTTTTGCCACTGTTATGTGTTAAAGCATAGGAAATAGTTACTTTTGGATCATAGGATTCAAAATAATATAGTTATATATAGACTGCACTGTGGATTAACATGCTTCAATCAAATCAAAAACAAGATAAAATCGACAATTTGTTGGTTCTAACATTTCCAATGCAATTGAACTATAAGAACATATGCTAAATCTATCACGATGTTTAAAACATTATGAAATTCATAGGTTTCGCATCACATATCTCTGGAGAACAAAAGAGCATGGTAGTTCATCCATCTGGCAATGTTTAACTGATTCAGATGATATTATCATCCACAAACAATATACCAATTTTACCCCAAGCACCCAGAAAAAGGGGAAACACCATGAGTGATGTTGTTCCGTATATATTATCATTGTCTTCTCAAGTACCTTGCATAATAAGATATAACTTGGTCTTCCAAACTGCAAAAATGCAAGCTTACCTCTAATTAATTACGTCGTTTAGTTAATTTGTCCGTCCCCGACCAACATTTTTGGTCAATCTTGGCTACAAACTTGTGCATGCATAATTCATCTGATGTATGATTTCTTTTTGTTAATAGTTAACTACTTTTCTACGTGTTTGATCTTCTGCAAGGTTGTTTGATTTAAGTTCAAGGTTTCTTTGTCTTAGATTCAACAGGCCTATCGCCGCTATACCGTGTTCAAAGTTTCTACCGTTGTTTTCATCCTTCAATGAAATGAGAGGTTGGACGATAGAGATCATAAGGTGCCCAAAGATGATCAACGGTGCAAGGGTTCCTAGAATCCAGCCTCAACCAAGGTTTACCTTTACCACTCCAATGAAGCAAACTAACGGGTCCCGGATGAAGACTCCTACATTTACCTTCAATATTATCCCCTCCTAAACCATGTTGATTCCACCTATGATCCACACCCTTTATCTCTCCGGCCAAAACAAGAAGAAAAGGAGGCAAAGAACCCAGATGATAAATCCTCTTTTTCTTTTGGACTCGCATCCACTCTTCCACCTTATGTGTATACCTTCCTTCGCGCCATTTTTCAACATCCACAACCATAACACCTGTGTTGAAATAACAAGGATTCCGACCTCGAAATGCACGTGGAAGTTCCGGGTCTGACCAAAATATTTCGGTGAAATACCTTGTGAAATTTGCCTGACAATATTCTGGTGCAGCAACTACCTTGCCACCCAAGTCAACTCCCCAAAGCTTTGCAATGTCATCAACAACAACAAGATCAGAATCAAGGTACAACACTCGCTTTACGTGACCCGGTATAATATCTGAGAGATAGATTCTTGCATAGTTTAGAGGCTGATCCAAGGCTTGACGAATGGATTTGGAGATTTTTCCACATACCCTATTTGATTCAAAGCGGTAAATCTTGAACTTTAGGTAAGGAAATGTGGATTTAATGGTGTAAAAGACTTCGGGTTCAAACCTTGCCCAAAGAAAATGGAACTCAACGTTTTCAGGACATGTTGAGTGTTGTAAGATGGAGAGAATGGCTCCCATTGTGCCTCTTAGGTAGTTTGAGTCGAGTGTCATGGCAATGTGAATTCTTTCTTGGTTGCACGCGTCACCATTGCGAAAGGAAGGAGCTTCTCTAAAGGTGGTAGGCTTTAGGACTATGCCGAGGTTGATGTTGCCGACGGCAGCGGTGACATGGCAATGATTGAGGAGGAAGAAGGGAAAGAGAGACAGGACAAGGAAGGAGAGTTGGGTATGTTGCCATCTTTGGTTCCAAAACCCCATCCTTCCTGTCCCAAATGCTGCAAAAGTGAGGGTATGGTAAAGTCAAGGATGAGGCATTGCTAATTTTTGTGAGGCTAAGTTGAGATTGAAGATAGAAAAAAAAAAAAAAAAAAGAAGGTTGGGAATAATTAAGGGAAATGTGAGGAAGGAGGTTGGTGGGATTAATTGTAGGGAAGAGAATATTGCTCGGAAGGGATATTAGTTGAGTTGAGGACTTCATGCTTCCTATATTAAAAACATGAATATTCATTCGTATTCAATCTTTTTCTTAATGGTAATAAAATGATGTGAGCAAATTTATTGACACGATCTTATTTATTCTAAAAATAAATAAAATAGGATAACAAGTTTTTACAAAAAATATTTCCGCAGACTAAGATTTCTAATAATATAGTTAAAACATCAAAGGCTGCGGTCATTTATTTTATTTTTTTATAAAAAATAAATAATTATTAATTTAATAAATAAAAAAAACAAAATTATATTTATAAAATAAAACAAAATATATTTAGTAAAAATACATCAAAGTTAATACGGTTGATTGAGTAGATGTGTCAAAATAAATAATGCCTTATATTATTTTAACAACTCCCTTCTATCCTATATCGTAGACAAATTAACAACTTTTTATTTTTCTCTTATTTTATCACAAATATTATTTCTTACATTCAAAGTCATGTAAAAATAGTTGTGATATAAAGAAAAAAAAATAAGAAGAAATTGTTAACAAAATAGAATAAAATTTATTTGCTATGTAATTTTATTTTTATTATTCTTTACAAACAAATAAAATAAGTATATATGTGTAAAGTTGTTTTTTAGTTATTAGTTATTGCCAATATATTATTTGTTATTTCAAAGAAATTACATGCAATATTTATTTACGTTGAAACTGATCATTATAAGATGTCTAACAAACTATAAAGTACGGATATTAAAAGCAAAAGGATTGGCCATAGTTTTGTTCGTGCAGTTCAAAACTAGTTCTTCAAGATTATCGATTAGACCTGTGGAAATCATTGTCGTGGGACCTCATCCTCATCTTTTTCCTAACATTTATTTTACGAATTTGTTTCCTATAATAATAACATTTCATTTCTCTTCCTCATTTCAATCATCATGAATTTCTTCAAATCCGTTTTCTCAGACGACCCAGACCCTCAACAATCCCAATCCAACAACGCACACCACACCGACTCGCCACACGCGCCAGAAAGTCCCTCCGGCGCGTGGAACTTCGGCAAACTAATCAAAACCCTAAGCCAAAAATCGGAATCGGTCATCGAAATTTACCGCCGCGATCTTAACGAATTCGGCACCGGTTTAAAGAAAGAGATAGAGATCGCTCACGACTCTCTCGAAACGGTTGGCCACGTCATCGATCAATTCGGTAACACCGTCATCAAAGGAACGGCTCAGATCATTTCTCAAGGTAGACACGCAATCATCGAATCCGATTCTCATAACAACAACAATAACAAGAATAAGAAACAGAGTAATTTGAATTTGAAATTGTATAATAGATTTGAATCTCAGGTTCGTGCAATTCAAGGTGATCCTAACACTTACACCGAAGAACCTATTGATTTGGACCGTTATAATAAATGGAAATTGGAGTTTTCGTTGGAAGGGAAAACCGAAGAAATGGTAGGGTTTCTAAGAGAAAATGACGCTATGGAGAGTGTTTATAAAAGGGTGGTTCCTAATATTGTTGATAGTGAAACATTTTGGTTTAGGTATTATTATAAGGTTTATAAGGTTAAAAAAGCTGAGGATGTGAGGGCTAGGCTTGTTAGACGAATGTCCAGGGAAGAGGAAGAAGAGTTGAGTTGGGATGTTGAAGATGATGATAGTGGTGATTTTGAGATAAATGATGATGATGATGATGATGATGTGACAATTAAGAGATTGAATATGGAAGAGGTTTGTGATTCTGGTGGGGAAGAGTCTAGGGTTGAAAAGAGGATGGGTGAGTCTGTTGAGGAATCAAAAGTTGATGAGGATTTGGAGGTTGTTGATGAGAAGGGTGATGGAGGTCAAGTTGATAATGGTAAAGATTCGGATAAGAAAATGTCGACGGATAAGGATGCCGGCGATGGAAAGTCTTTACCGGTTGTAAGTCAGAAGGAGGAGCATGGGGAGGAGGAGAAAGATCTTGAGTGGGATGAGATTGAGGATCTTAGTAGCATTGATGAAAAGAAGGGAATGGAGAGTGGTAGCCCAACCAAAGTTGATTTGCTGAAACGTTTGAGTTCTGCGGCAGAACAAGAAGAAGACTTGAGTTGGGATATTGAAGATGATGATGATGAGCTTGCCAAGGCTTGAGAGCTATAGGTATACATGTAAGTTTGATTTTGATAATAGAAATTTAGCACTTTACTGATATTTGTATAGATTTCTCAGAAATAGTTGTCTCATTGTTCAACATATTAAATGATCTCAAGTAATGTACGAAAAACAATTCTTTTTATTGACACTAGTAAGATACATGGGCATAGGCATGGGTCACATTGATAAATAAAAGGTGGGTCATAGTTTTGGATATATTTAACTTCAAAATTCCAGTGATACGCCAGGTGTTTCCAACTTCCACCTTCTATTTCTTTTACTTCCTATCCATTTACAATCTTTTTTTTTTTGCAAGTGTTTTCCTTTTTTTTTTTTAATGAACATTAAGTGTTTTCCTTAACAATGACGTGAAACTATGCATGCTTCTTATTGCATCAAATAACAGAACAACTAACAAATACCAACTTTTAATATGTGTGCGTACATTTAACCCAAGATTATGTAATTCCTTGCAAAACCTCAGAAAATGGATATTTTTTTCCCAAAAAGGATATGATGTGAGGGGATCACTAGTGTATTACAAAATAAAACCTTCACTAGAAGCATTTACAGATTAGAAATGGCAGCTTAGATTCTCAAGTTTTTATAAATAATAATAATCGTAATATTCCACAAAGACCGATCCGCACATATATAGCCACTGTAAATTACCAAGTAAATGACTCTAACCAGGCATCCTCGTGATGATTTGATAGTCTAAAATGATAATGTAAATAACCATTCATACAAAATTTTACCCTTTGATATTAATTCACATTTCGCCAAACTAGGAAGCTAAACATCTCCAAAACCTATAAGCTGATCGGAACCCACAATAAACTATTCATGAACACTACTGTCTAAGATATCTAAAAGCAACTACAAAGAAAAGTATGAAGAAAATGAATGAAATGAACTCTTCTGGCAGCACCTGGGCCCATTTGTACAACAAAATAAATTACTCCAGAGTCTAGAGCACATAACTTAGGCATGAAAGCCCCTTTCTTGATTCACAATTCTTTAAACCCAAGGCTGCTCTGAGTCTGAAATCATGCCTATCCTTCAACAGTAATGGTGGGTTCAGTCGCAGTGACTTCCCTGGGTGATTCCACAGGGGAAGGTAATGCAGCGACTTCCCTGGGTGATTCCACAGGGGAAGGTAATGCCATAAGTCGACCTCTGTTGGCTCGCGGTGGAAGATGCCGTGGTTGTTTTTTGGGCTGCCCCTTCCAAGGCAAGAAAACCCCAGTCCCACTGCGAGGAAGTTTGCACGGACTCAGCGGCATAGGGTGCATAGGGGCTAGCATGACCATTGGAGCACCGAGAGTACCCCATTTGGGCATCATATCCATAGCCTCGGAGCCACCCAGTGCTCCATTTGACAAAGCAACTGGACTGCCAATGCCGGGTTGCCAAAGAGTCATCGCAGAAGTCGAAGTTGGAGGACTTGTTGATGGGCCTTGATAGGAGTCTGCTCTCACTCTAAAGAAGGTAATGCTCACCCTTTTATTTGGGGATGGACACATCACATGCCTTGCCATGTCAGCGCTGTTTCCTTTCATCACTAAAAGAGACCTGCAAGGTATTTCATTAACTAATCATGATCTGTAAAATACCCAATTTTATTCACCAAAAGAAAAAAAAAAATCAAAAAACGTAAACTATTAAATGCTAATGACGGAAAATTGTCACCACTGTCATAAGAAATGTTAACTAAGGTGCCAATCCTATCAGTATTTATGGATACACATCCTCCAAAATGGCCTGAAATCACTTCTTGAATCACCATACCATACCCATATCTAACATTCCTTGAGTACATGTCAGAAACCTAAATCTTTTAATGTTGATGATAAAGGAGAGCTTTGATGCTGACTGATAAAGGAGAGCTTAACCACGTTAAACACAAAGTGAGCGTGTGATGTAAATGAGAAAATGATATATTTATAGAAAAATTAAGTTTTCCAGTATCAGAGGGGAGACTTCTTATAGACCATGTGCAAATACTGAAAATTTCAAACTAGGTATCACTTCTGCTATCTAGCAACTGATATGTACCGGACAAAAACATGTTTTTATCTCCCCAAGTGTCTGCAATTTTCTGTGTTTATTCAAGGAAAATGAACGAAGCAATCATGCAATCTAACCAAGTGGGCATTATAGGAACACATAGTATCATCCTGTATTAAGCTTAGCTGCAGTTCACAATTTCAGATTCACTTACAAGTTATCCAGTAAATGATGAAGAATATTCTGCCTTTGTATCAAGCAATGTTACTAGTATCGTAAAAATAAATGGAAAAGATGAAGATTGCAAAGAGTATAAGTTATTTGATAGATACCCTTGCTTCAAAGGGAGCATGAGTGGACCTTTGTAATTCCCATCATTTTCACTCATAAGAATACGCCCAAAAGCCATGGTAGATTCAGAGAGAAGAAGGGTGGATAGAGGTTGATCCAAATGCGGTGGTTTCAAGAACGGCTGAGAAAACTCCTCCTGCATATTACAAAATTGTATAGGCATTGCTAGATGGTTATTCAATTGCACAAAAAAATGGTCACGGTTTCTGAGCCTTGACTAATTAGGAAGCATGAACAATTTACCTCCTCAAAGAAGTTGATGATGCAGCCATTTGGCCTTTTGTACTCTGGAATTAATTGCCACTGAATAAGGTGATCAATGACACCTTGGAGAAGTGATGGAATTGGCTCAATATTGCCTGTACACAAAAACACAAAAAGCAGAATTTTATACTATGATTAGAAGAATCAAATTACAATTTTGTTAAGATGAAGGAAGACTATCAAATCTTTCATTTAATGATTTCTTCTTACTTTTGACGTCGTCTTTTATATGTCTAAATATCGGAACACCTAACTGAATCAGCTCTCTCTTGTTCCCCTTGATCTGTTTGTTATATAATATAAAAGTATCACCTGCATTTTATTCAATATAGGGTTTGGTTAGTATGTTTATGACCGTGTAGACAGTAAGACAATAGTTTGAATTAATCATTATCTCGAAACCAGTTTTGTTATCAGCGGATAAATCAAATACAAATCATCAAACTCCCAATTCAATATTTAGATAACAATCATATCATAGTGCTTGAACATTGTACTAAATTGATTTATAAAATAAACGGAAAGAAGTTTTGTCCATTGTACAAGTCCCCAATCCCTACATTAAACCTGCAAAATTCACCTGAAAGTTCTCCATTCTGGCCAGCAGCGTGGATCTCTTTCACAAAATCAGTCAGCTTGCACATTTCTGATTCAGAAAAAATGTCCTCATACAACCTCAATCCTTTCACGGCATTCACCTGCTAATTGCAATAACCCACATCAATGAACAATATCCAGCTGCTTCTTATTACAAAAATTACTGATATTGGCTCTATGGATCCTAGCTTCTTTAATAAAAACAATGCATTTGAGTTTGTGAATGAAAGAACTTGCCGGATGCCCTTTCATGAACTCCCTTGTTGTGAAGCCTTTGGTCAACTTTATCTGTGAAGAACGTCCTTCACATTCTTCATGATTTGAACATATACTTTTGTTGATAAAACTGTGTTGCATTTGCTGCGATCCTGCACATCAGACCAAAGCAAATCCACACAAATTAATCATTCAACCAAAAAGGGTGATGGATTGACTTATCAAATCAAAATAAAATGCATAACATTTCCATCAAATGCATTGTCACAATCACCATTAGATATTACGAGTAAGTAAAAATTGTTGTATTGAAATTTCGCCATTTTAAAACTTGTTTTTGCAGTATAATAATGGTTAAGAAATACAGTAATACTATTTGACGTCTTGCAAAAAACAATGTCCCCATAACACAGTCCAGTTAAAAGTGACAAAATGATCAGGTCATTGCAACAAACAAAAGTAACCTTAACATGGTAGCAACAATACATGTCCCCCGTTTGGAATGAATGTATCGGGCTACTAAAAATATTACCGATTTGTTTCCTTAATTTAAATAATGACACTTGTATTATTTTATGACAAATTCTATGTTATAGATCGTCTATTAAGGACGATTGACGAAACTCTGCGTAATTCTTTATTTACAATTGATATGATGAATTGTTCATTGAACGATACGATTATCTATTTTCTCTTATTTAAATCAACTCTTATTTTTATTTTCTGTGGTAAAAACATCATTAACTTATATTTATGAATATTGTGGTTAAAAATTTGAGTGTCTTTTAAATATTAAGTGTACAAAATATAAAGATGATTTCTTTAAATATTAAGTGTACAAAAATAAAGATGATTTCTTATTTAGTAAAAAATATATAAAGATGATGTATTGTAGCAAAATTGGGTTATATCTAATTTCCTAACAATTAATTGAATCCTTCGCACATTAAAGATGGGGCAGAACAGAGTTGACCCTGTTTAATTGAAACATAGCAGGGTGTTTGTGTCATAAGGACTAAGGAGTAGCACCATATTTGTCAAAACTCCAACTGCCCACCCACTCAGACCCGAATCCGCACGTGGAGCGATACCATTAGATGGAATCACGTGACGTCAAAGTAATATTCCCTCGGTGCATAACTATAAAAACTCTTTTGAACACAAAAATTTCTTCTTAAATATAAATATTGATGATGCAATAAATTTTTGTTATTTTTTTCATATCTATTTTTATTAATATTATTAATTTAATTTAAAATATAAAAATTAATATTAAATGTATTTATACATCACAGACAATTAAATAATAATTAAATACAAAAATACACACATTAATTATAAGACCGACTTTTCTTTAATAAATGCCGAACACTCAATAAGTGTTACAGAAAAGAGTTGGAGAGAGTAATATGCCACGAGACTCTGTTGATTCCGCCGCCTGTAATAAAATCATTGCACACACTTCTAGATGTCTCCTACATCAACGTTGTACTATTCGTCCCCCGCTTCCCCAACTAACCATAACATAACACCAGCAACAAAAATTGAAACGGAAATAAATTACTTATTTCATCTCAAAATAATTAAATTATTTAATTTATTATATATATTAAAAAATTATATAAAAAAGATAATATTAATTATTAATATTATAAATATACAATAAAATATATTATATCAAAATTAATATAAATAATATTAATTAAAAATATAAAAGAAAAATATTTAAAATTGAAGGTATCAATATGTGTATGCAATTATTTTAAAGCTAATATTTCGTTCAATTTTAAAATAATTGACCTATTTTAATTTTTTTGTCTCAAATGAATATTTCTTTCAATTTCAAGTAATTATTTTTTAATTGTATTATTTAATTAATATTATTTATATAATTTTTAATATATTATATCTTATTATATATTAATGATATTGATAATACATTACTTTTTCTGTGTCTCTGATATTTGATTTTTAAATATTTTATTTGTGTATCACAACTTTTGTTCTTTTAAAAATTAAGATATAACTAATGATATTTTTCTTATATTTTAAAATTTTCAAAAATATACATTAAATAAATGTTATTTTTACTTTATAAATAAAAGATAAAACAGACTAAATTAATCTAAATTTATTATTCTTTAATATGTATCTGTAAGTCTAAAAAAATAAAGATTTAAAAATAAATAAAATAATACATAACAAGAATAATTTAATAAAAAATTATTCTTACTTTTAGTTATATATTTTTTAATATACGTGAAAATATTTTGGAACGGAGGATATCAAAATTAAATAGTCTCGGAAATTAAATTAATCAAAATGTTGAACGACGTCTGCGGTCTTCCATTGCGCAACAGAATTTGACTTCAAATAACAAAAATCATAAAATAAATAGGAAAAGTAATTCATTGTGTGGTTCAATTTCTTCGCAAAATTAAAAATAATAAATTTTTCTCCTAGAAGAGATACGCACAAAAGGAAAAAGATTAAATTCACACGTATTTATTTTCTTCAAAGAAATTTAATTTATTTTTTCCTAATATCCAATACATGTACACCCTATCTCTTATAATAATTGTACAAAATATATTGTCCCAAAAAATAATAAAGTTTTGTAAAAACAAAGACAGTTATTAGATAAATCAATTACACGGGAAGAGGAAAGACTGTGAATTAGTATCTAAGTACTACCACTACAAGAAAAATTAAAAAAACAAAGCCTAAATTTAAATAACTGCATCAAAAAAGATGTTTTCTTTTGTTAATTAAAAAACAAAAAGAAGTTTAAATCATGAATATTACTGAAAATAAATAAGAAAAGATCGCCGAGCAATTCAAACCTGAATCAGTGGTCTCACTGTCCGGCGATTCACACTCCTCCGTGACCTCCGCCGGAGCTTCCTCCCCTCCATTTCCGACACTTTCCACCACTTCCTCAACGATTTCTCGTTCCTCTGAGATCTTCGTCTCTCCATCAAGCGAGTCGGCTTTCTTCTCAACGACCTTACGCAGTTCGAGAGAAACATCAGCTATGGAGTGATACTTCTGCATCTGAATAACAGGGATCCAATTGAGACGCCGGCGGTGGATAGCAGCAAACGCCGAATCGTAATCGTTGGAAGACGAAGCAACTTGAGCGAGGTGGCCGCATAGAGAGTCGATTATTGCGTTGGCGGCGGCGAACTCACCGCGAAACCATGCTAGAATTGCGTCTTTCGCGAACGAGTCGGAGACGAGTAGCGGCGGCGCTGGTTGAAACGGCCCCGTTCTTGGTTGATCGGTCCGCGATTCTTGGATTGCCGGCATAGCCACTGTTGAATTGAAATGATGGATGGTTCAATTCACAACAACTACACACAAAGAAAAACAAAAAGAGAACGGGAGAATAATGAGAATTTTATTTTTATTTTACTTTTTTTCAATAAATGGGGTTTTAGTATTTTTAAACATTTTCACACAGAGTCACATGCATGTATAGAAAGGGGTTTTAGGATTTTAATGCCGCATTGTTCATGAGTTCTTTTTTTTTCGCCACCCTACTTGACGTGGCCGAACATCAATTATTAATTATTTATGAAAATGAAATTTCTATATTCCAATAATTGAGGACTTTGATCACTATTATTTTTTTATAGATAATTATTATTATTAGTTAAATTAGAATTTTTACACTTTCATCAAGATTTAAACCTTAATACTTAAAGAAATTGGTCACTATTGATTTGAATACATTGGATTCTACGTTATAGGTAAAATTTAAATATCCAAATTACAAGGAAATGTATCTGTATAAGTAGAAAGAGATCGTTGGTAATTTATGGTATTATATAAATAACTATAATTTAAGAAATATATTTACTATTTTCTTTTTTGGTTAAAATAGACAAATGAAAATGATTTTTCTGACACAGCTAGTACAGATTAAAAATATTTACATTAAAATTAGTGTCAAGATCAAACCATAGTGGAATAAAAATAATAATATTTTGCAAGAGTTATAATCATAACAATGTTCGTCGGATGGTTGGCATATGTGTTTAATACATACTACTCCATTATACTATTCTATTTTAAAATATAAATAAAAATTACTTATAAAAATATTGATATTTTATTTAAAAAAATATATTAATTTTTTTAATCCATTTTAATATATTATGCATATTTTTTGATTTAAATATACTCAATATAATCACTATTATAAGTAGAAGAAAAAAAATTAAAATATTAGTAACTATTACAAATAAAATATAATTATATTTAAATTATTTAATATTATTATTTCTTAAAAACTTTTCATTTATTTTAAAATATTTAATGTCGATGGTTGAATATTTGATATTAAAAAGAAATGATCTTGTTAATTTAATTTATGTTTTATATAAAATATGTAAAATTTACAGTTAATTATATTTATTAATATCTACAAAAGCAGTATTTTTTTGTTTATAATAATAACAAAATATATATATATATATATATATATATAT
>JBBPBQ010020321.1:55793197-55871361 GCA_037974755.1 Cicer yamashitae
ATATATATGACTTATTTCATTTGTGCAAGAATTTATTAAAGGATTAAGTTTAAAGAAAATAAATCATGTGAATCAAAACATAATCATCTATATGCATTTATTAATAGATAGATAAGATATCGACGTGTTTTTTAAAAGAGATAAGATAATATTATTATATTAAATTTAAGTGATTAATAAATTTTAACTAATTAAAATGAAACTATTTAAATTATTCAAGTTTGAATCTTATTACGACAATGAAGTTATATTAAACTCCAAATTAACACGATCTGTTGTACATATGAATGTGGGTAAAAAAATAAGCAAACACGTGTGATGCTTGAGAGTTATTAATGACTCTCTAACGTAAAAGAATAAATATTTCGCTGTCATCTTAGAAATTAAGAACATAACTCGCGAAAAATTTGTGCATATCAGTCTGGGGTATATAGCCATCCACGAAAAAGTTAAAGACCTTAATTAGTGTGCAGTAGTAAAAAAAAAAGTAAATAGGTACTGCTGTTAACCATAAAAACAATATGACGCTGTTAAAAATTATTATTAAATTGAAATGTTATAAACAAATTTCCGATAAATATTTTGATTTTATAAAAAGAAAAGAAGTATGTAATAACAATAAAATGTAAAAATTGATTTAATTAAAGTTTCAAATAATTCAAGAATAATTATACAGAGTCAAAATTACACTAAAATTGTACTGCGTAGAAAAAGAGTAATTATACTAATATATCAATATATTGAAACTCACTATTACATTAATAATTACTAGAATTAAATTTACATAATGCGTTCATGGAATGTGTTGGAACAAAATAACATTTCTAGAACAAGTTTTTAGCTTAATTTTTGCATATATATAACGTGCGTGCTCACGCTTCTAGAACATTTATAGTATATATTAAAATGTATATTTATTTGACAAAAAAAGTATATTTTGACAACACAATGTGTACAATTAATATACTAATTGTAATTTTAAAAAAAACTTTCATATTTTTTAGTAATAATATATATATATGTATATTTATAATTTTGTAACAAAAAATATACAATGTATATAAAGTTTTCAGTCAAAAAAATGTATGCATATAAAATTTATGAATATTTCAAAACTATATATTATACTACCTCTGTCTATATTTATTATCAATAGCTTCTCCTCGTCTTTTCATATAAATAAATAAATAACTTCTCCTTGTCTATATACAAATTTTTTTTTCTTGAGGAATTGTCTGTATATACAATTGATGAAATAGAAAATACATAAAAAATAGCTTCACATTGTAAATATTGCCTACAAAAACTTCACACAGTACATCTTTATTATTTAGTTTTAATACTAATTTGTACGTAATTGATATATACCCTAAAACATTTTTAAAAATCGCAGTTTAACACTTTTGAAAAGTATGAAACATCTATTGTCAAAAATTTATAAAGCATTTTTTTAACATTTAGAAAGTGACCTTTGAAGGATTGCATCTTTGATGTTTGGTTAGCCATTTCAACGGCTTGGCAGTTGGCACGAGGCACAATGCTGCATTTTTTGAGAAGCTTAAAATTGTAGCATTGGTTCAAAAGTGCGTTTTGCCTCTTTTCACTATGGAAACAAATGATCACTAAGTAAGAAAAAAAAGGTAGATTGATTTTTTATTTATTTTAAGTTTTTCTAAAAAAAATTGTCAAAATTGTTAAGAATTTTTTTATATTTCATTCTAAAAAATATGGGCTGATTTTGTTTATATTATACCATTAATGAGTAAACTTTTATTTTAAACATGGATTTTAAATTAAAAAATAATTAAATTCTGCATTAAAATTTGAATAGTAAAAAAAGTTAGAGAGTCTCCATGCACATAACCCAAGAACCATCAAAGAACCAACCAACATCACAAACATTTGGTTCTCCTCAAAGACAATAAGGATATTTCTGGAAAGGCACTTTGGTAATGGTAACAAAGCTTTCTCGGACACAAGAAAAAGAAAAAAGTTTAAAGGACATACTACTACATTATATCAAAGAATTACTAATAGAGTTTAATTTTCATCCATGTGAGTATAAAATGTTATATTGTCCACACGTCTTAATTATCACATGTGCAACTTTAATTTGATGATTGTGATAATTTACTGTATAAAAATTCTTTAGATTGATAATGTATATGTATTTAATATGTATATTTAAATAATTTCACATAAATTAAAAATTCTAATTAACTTTGTAAGAAAAATATAATTTTTGAGTTATTTTATAAAACTATTCTTCATTAAAGGTGTGATAAATAAAAATTTATAGAATTGGAATAAGAGATAATAATAAATAATAAATTGAACAGTAGAAAAAGAAAAAATAATGTTTCACTTATATTGTAAATTATAATATGAGATAATATTTTTTGTAAAGTAACTTATAATTTGAGTGAAGATTAGTTTAATAGTAAATTCAAATCACTGAAGTCTGTACTATGTAAAGAATGTCAAATATCATTATTTTAGTTATTTATTATCACAAAATATATTCATAAAAAACTTAGTAATTAAATGATCACTGTATTGGAAGAAAAGTAATAATATTACATGATTTATGCATGTGAAAGGGCCACTTTTTCATGGCGGGGAAATCACTTAGTTTCCCATGTTAAGACCCCATGTTAAGCGGGGAAATCACTTCTGCATTGAAGTCATGTTTGCTATGTTCAAGGATGGTGGCCATAAGATTTTGAGGGTCTTGGGTGAATTAAGAAATTGGCACCCTTATAATAATTTGAATTTTTAAATAGGTAGAGTGTCATTGGTACATGCCTCATATTCTTTCTTTATTAAGGATGTAGCACTATTTTATTTTTTTTAATATTTATAATATTATTATGTAAAAAAAGTTTGATGTCCTTAAAAATAGAATTATAGACGGTTGTCTACAGCAACTGCGCTCAAAGCTACCACTATAACTATAATAGTTTCATTTAGTATAAAGTTCTTTGGTTGCCACCCATTTTTAACGTCTACATAGTTTAAATGATTTTTCTACGCGTAAAATGTTGTTTATATAATTCATAAAAAAATGTTGTTTATATAACTATTTTTTATTAATATATCTTTTAGCAACGTAGTCACGTAAATTGTTTTGAGTGGACAATTGGAAGCTTCAATCTTTATTCCAACATGACAAAGGTATGTAATTATCAATTTATCACCACAATAGAATATTTAGACCTCTTACAAAAAAAAAACCTCAACATACATAAAGTCATTATCATCTAATTACAAGACCAATAAAACCAAACTATTCTCCACAATGTAGTTACCATTACGCTTTCCAATTTCAATTGGATGAGCAAATAGTATAAATTAAAACATAGAAAGTACACATATCCTTATTTTTCAATCCAATCCACTCAACAGCGAATATTAGACACCCAACACATTGAATAATGAAAAATCAGCAAATGACCAACTCACATTCACACTATCTTAAGTTTTTTTCAAGGAACTAGTCTTTCCAACATTTGATGTAGTTGTAATCCTCTTCTTAGCTTGCCGAATAAAATCTGAAAAATGATCATTATGATTTTCCATCTTGTCATTAACCCCACTAAAAGAATTAGCATCATCATCTAGAACATGGTTATTGTTGTTCTGTCCCTTACCAACATTTGACACGGTTCTAATTCTATTATTTGTACGTTTAATGTATTCACCAAAAGCATCATTAATATCTAATGATTTCTTACCTTGTTTCTCCAAAGTCACCAACCCAACCTTCAAAGGTTTTCCATTATAATTTTCAGCTTCATTTATTTTCCCTATCTTTATATCTTGATACGGATAGTTGATTCCTTCAGGTTCAACTTTTGAAGCATTGCCATGTACCATTGAATAATCAAACATGATGGGAATTGATCCTCCTCTATTTCCTCCTTCTATGTTAACAATTTTGATATGTTGAGGCTTAGGTTCTTGGTTGTATTGTTTCATGCGATAAATGTTTTTGAAAGTAAGATTGTTTGTAAGTGCTTGACGGATTTTCTTGCATATTGAGAAGTTTGAGGTTGTTGTGTGATTTTTTTCCATTGAAACTTGGATCAAATTTTATAACACAAAAGAGTACTAATTGGTTATTTGGTTGAGTGTGACTTGTAAGAGGTGCAAGAGGGTTGTGTCTTATATAGTGAAATTTATTTGAGTGTGAAAAAGACATGGATATGATTTTCAAAGGGGACAAAAATAGAACATTGCTTTCAATAGTGGAAATAATTGAATTTGAAAGAATCCATTCGGGCAAGATTCCAAACAGCGATTAATGATAGAGCTTATAAATTTTTTTTCCAAAATTTCTACGCGGGATGTGATGGCAGGGATCAATTCCTTCTTGTCCCATACAACACTCGAAACTAACAAGTCACGTTATCAAAGAGAGGAAATTAAACACTACTTTACTGTATGAAATCGTAGTCAATGAGTAATTTGGTTTTAAAAATTTAATTAAAAAATTTCTAAAATTATCTTTGAGGTTATATTTTTTTATTATATAAATGTATTTATTTTAGTTAATTTAATCTTTAATGTTGTATTTTAAAGATTAATGTGGTAAGAGATTTTTAATTTTAAAATTTATTGTGTGATTTTTAGAGATTAAATTGAATTAACCTTACAAAGTTTGGTGATTTATTTTAGAAGAAAGAAAAATGAAAAAACAGATGTGGGTATTGGATTCAATATGACTTTGTAGTATTGGAGAAATAAAAAAAACACATTCCATGAATCACGTTTCCACCAAAAAAAAAATTTGCATGAATCACGTGTGTGTCTAATCTTGGGCTTCTGTTATGAAACAAACTCAAATGTTTAAATTAAGCTCATAATATAGTATTGATAGGATTATTTTAGCTCTGTGCGCAAAAACCTGCCCGAATCCTACTTTTTGTTTGTATAGTAAGAAAAGGATGTGGAGAAAGCACCAAAAAGGTGTCTTTTTATTTTTATTTTTTCTTTTATATATAAATGAAATTTTAGGTAGAACTGGGGGTACTCTAGTCTAAAGTGAGAAATATTTTAGAGATTGGTTGGATGAGAAATTTTTTTTTTAGGGAACACACTATTTTAAGAAACTTTAATTTTTTAATGTAAATTAATTTTAGATAATAAATTTAGAGATTTTTAATATGAAGGGATTTTATGAGGTATTATGTCAAAATTAAATTTAGAGAATTTTAAATATCATGTAAAATTTAAGAATTTTAAATTTCTTCTTTTACTTTATAAAATATGAATTAGAAAATAGTTTCTATAATAATTGATAAATATTTAATTTGATCCAATATGTTTCAAAATTTACATATTAGTCTTTAATTTTTTTATGCAAATTGGTCTATAAAATTAGTAAAATAGTCTCTCAACTTTTCTGAAATTTCAATTTTGACTCAAATTTAATTTTTATTTTTGCCTCAAATCTTTTGAAATTTATAAAAATAGCTCAATTTTGGAAGAACTTTTATCCAAACAACAAAATTTAGAAACAAAAAGGAATTCAATTAAAACATTTAAGTTGTCTAAAATTCTAATTTCCCTAGAATTTCCAATTACATCCAAACACATTCTTAAGTTTATTGAATATTTTACAAATGGATTTACATTTGTTTCTCTTCAATTACATTATTGGAGATTGAACTCGTAAACTACGATTTCAATGTTAGTCTTTTTACCACTAGATCGAATCATTGGAGTTAAAAGGCAAAAATATTTATAATTTAATTTTGTGTTTTCATGCACGTTTTATTTTATCTAGTCTAGACTAGTTTTAAATTGAATTCATTTATACTTAATCAAATGAGAGATAGTTTTGGGGTTTGGGAGTAGAAGTGAAAAGGAAGTTATGATTTGAACTCTCGCTCTAACAAAATATTGATAGATGGAGGAAAATTGTCTATTAAAACTTAAAAGAGTGCATAGATTGATTAGGATCAAAGGATGTTCCTAAAAAAACTAATTAGTTTTTATCCAGCCACAACATATTAACTATGATACCAAAAACAAGATGTCAATGTCTTATGATCAAGCCAATATGAGTCGCATTAAAACCATTCCATTGAGATAATATCAGACTAAAAAAGGAGCTCCACTTTTCTCATTGTTCGTCATTATAAAGTTATCTTATATATTCCTTGCCACATCGCAATCTCCAAGAACATGCATTATGATTTCTGGCGCTTGGTAACACCTAATGCAAACATCTGTATCTCATATACCACAACGATTTATTTCAACATTATTAGAAGTATTTTGTGAGAAAACTTCCAAAAAAAAAAAAGTACAAATTTGAGGACCAATCAACTTCCACTTCGTGTTGAAGGGAAGGGGTTCAAAAGGGTAGATTCCTTTCTCTCACACACATATTTATTCACAATGTAAATTTTTAAAGAGATCTAATTAGTGTAGTAGTATTATTAGAGATATACTACTAAATTCAAATAAAATTGATATATTGAAAAAGAATATTTCGGTGGCT
Organism: Cicer yamashitae; assembly: GCA_037974755.1. NCBI lineage: Eukaryota > Viridiplantae > Streptophyta > Magnoliopsida > Fabales > Fabaceae > Cicer > Cicer yamashitae. The sequence continues at coordinate 55,799,706 of JBBPBQ010020321.1, forward strand.
TGTGAAGAAGTTCTTGTTGAACATGAATTGAGATCCAGTGTTGAAGTATTTCTTTATGGCTTCAGATTTCTTCCCATCTGGGGAACTCTGGTAGTCTGGATTAGTTTAGAATCTACTTTGAGAGAAATATTAAGTCATAAATAGCTATTTTAAGACACCTAATTCCAATTTATATCTATTAATTATTTCCTTACAAGCCACCCGAATTATTTTTCGGAGACGTGTCATGTCTATAATTTTCAACCTCTTGTGGAACAAATCGTAATACATTTATTCCCTATCTTGCTATGAATTATTTTGATAACTTTTTTTGCATGCACAAAAAGATCACAGAGGATGTGGAATGTTCTAATATGCTGAAAATGAGAGAAAGGATTGCAAAGTAGTTAAATCAAGCTTTTATATATGTAATAAGAATAATGCTAATAATATACTAATAACTATTACTAATCGACTATTATCTCACTAAATTATACAAGTTCGTGTTAAATATTTTGAATCTCTATGTTTTAATTTTAAAGATGATTGAGTTTTTAATAAAAAGAAAGTATAATTTTAATAGTTTAAAAAAAAAAGTAAAATAATTTTTAATTTCTATAAAATTTTGAAATTTTATTTTTAGTTCCTATAATAAATTTTATTTTTTTAAAAAAATTAAATAAAACTTTTTAAAAACTAAACTTAAAAAATCATAATTTTATAAGAATTACAAACATATTTAACAAAATAAAAACCCACCATCATTTTGATATATTATAAAAAAAAAAACTGGATCCCATGGGTGTCTTGTGCTATGATGCATAGTCCAATAGTGGGCTCTAAACCTATACATCCCTACTTTCATTCTAAACACTTTCATTTATCTTAATTCTTAAGAAAAATTTTATTTACCTCTCCCAAAGTCTTCTTAAATGATACACACTTTTCTAGTTTTTAAAATGTATTTACATCCTCTGTACTCATTAAAAAAAATTGTGCATAACATTTTTCCGTCACATTTACAATTTTATCTGTTATTTGTCAAAAAAAACACTAAAATATACATTCAGATTGTGCTACTAAGAACATAATAATACCTTTCAAAATTGCTTATATTAGATGTATGATTGTATCTCTACAAATTAAAGCGAATACTCTATTTGTGTCATACAGTAAATGACATGAATAGATGTAAGTGTGACAAAAAAATATTTGATGTAATTTTTTCAATAAGTTTAGGAGAGGTGAGTACTTTTTAAAAAATAGAGTAGGTGTAAGTGTCATTTAAAGAGAATTTAGGGGAGGTTAATGCAATTTTCTCTATTTTTTTATTTTATTTTATAATTTTAACTTAATATCATTTATTTTTTAAAAATTTAATTATTTTCAAATTTAAATTTAAGATAGATTTATATAAATGACAAATTTGAAGTAAATAAATTTAAGTGTGTATATATGAATCAATGTATATATCGTATATAAATCAATATGAATCATTATTATGTTACACCCATAAAACCCAAATTAAATTATTCCCCTACAGTTTATATCATGCTTCAAATAAAAAAGAATAACCAAACCATGCCCTAATAATGAGGCCTTATTTTCATGCAACACTCTCAACAATGAAGATCAGAAACAGAACACATTCATAGTCAACACCAAACTTTGCTAACTCAAAAATTGTCACGGCTTCTTCGTGAAACTATTATTTCGGATACTTGATGTAGCTCTCAACTTTTTCTTCGTAATTTGAATAAAATCATCAAACTGGTCATTTTGGTAATTTTCCTTATAATAACTGTTGTTACCGTTACTAGCCTCATGATCCGGTGCAGCAGGTGCAGTGTTGTTACTCTGCTCCCTATCAATGTTGGACTTGGACATTGTAACGGTTCTGATTTTATACTTAGCACGTCGAATGAAATTGTTGAATGTTTCATCATTATCAAGTGGTGTCTCTACCTTGTGTTTCCCTATATATTCATCATCTCTTAATATTGTAGTACCTTTGATTCTATGACCGTGTTCTGTTTGAAAACTCATGATGCTTTGTTTTGGAGCATGTTGTTTAATTGAAGTAACCTTTGTTGGCTTGCCATGTACTTTTGAGTTTGATGAGTTTTTGTTACCCATGAATTTGAAATTGTTGGAGAGGTGGTGTTTGAGGCAGGGTATACTGGTTCACAAGTAGGTTTAGTTAAGATAAGAAGATTATTGGGTGAAGTGCAATTTGAAAGAGGGACATAAGCTTGTTTTATAGTGTTTGTTTATAAGGGGTACACATTAAAAAATGGAAAAATAGTGAATTACTAGAAAGTTTTTTTTTTCCAAAGTATTTTGAATTGTATTTGAAAATACACTTTTAATATACGTTTTCTAACGCACTTTTAAAATTCACATAAATCACACCCAATTTAAATGAAATTCATATAATTTGGTGAGATCATGTGAATTTAAACTGATAAATTAGTGTATTAGAGAATATGTTGCTAACATTCTTCGTAGATGTTAAGAAATCAAGATTCAATTTGAGATAGCTTTTTCTAAATTAATTATTTAACATATATATATATATATATATATATATATATATATATATATATATATATATATATATATATATATATACCATTAGAATATGATGGGTTTTTGATTTGATGTGGAGTGTTGTAGCCAAATTTGGCGGCTTAATAATAAGGAAAAAGCATTCAGAGATGAAGGTTTTTCAAAGGAACAGGTAGATGGTATCGGATTCCAAAAAGACTAATATAGTACTACATAGTTCATTCATTTACAACTAGCAATTTGCAACGATACTAGTTTCCCATCTAGGAACTAGGAAATTAACATGCATGGTGATATTGTTTTTATTTTTGGTACAATGCATGGTAATATTGTTATTTAATGTCTTTCAGGTGGGATACAACTCACACTTTTGTAAATGGCTAAATGCAGCCAGAATGTAAGTGGGACGCACCATACAAAAAGTATCCATTCTGCAGCGCTTTGCTATAATTTTATTTTATTTTTGCTCGTAGATTGTTGTGCTTGAATGCTGAATAACATAATCCAAATTCCTATTTGTTATTTTTAAATTGAAATAATTTTTTATTAACTTTTTTTATCTATTAGTCGAATTTTGGATTATCATAAATATATTTTCTTGAGAATTAGAGAGTTAAGATAATAAAATTAAAAAAAATATAGATAAAAAGTTGAGTTGAATTGGATCTTATGGTGTATTTGGTTGAAAGATAAATTGTAAAGAGAGAAATAGAAGAGAAAAATAGATGAAAAATATAATAGATTTTATATATTAATTGGTATAGAAATGTTGTTAGTTTATAAAAATACAATAACGTTCTTAAGTTAAATCAAATTTAATTTATTTATTTAAATTAAGTTAACTAATTAATTAAATTACTCACTTTAATTTAAATTACTTAATATTTTAATTTATTTGTTTTAAAAATTGTTATCACGATAATAATTAGTCAATATATTATGAAATTTTATGAAGAAGATTAGAAGATTATAATGTATCAAAAATGTAATATTATAATGAATAAAAATTCAATAAACATTTGAATGCCAATAAACCTCTATTGCTTCTCCAAGGGTTATGACTTACTATTACTATTACCATGTCCTACACTTCCAAGTAATTATCACAAGGGTATTAGTGGAGTAAAGAATATACACAGCTGCATTCTTCTCTCTTTCTTTTCTGTTTTGAGCGGACTACAAAAATTGTGTGATCCACTTTTTTTCTCTTTCTTCGTTCTCTCTTCGGTAAATCAAGCAAGACTCAATAGGTTCAATTAAAGAAAATCTCAAAAGTAAAATAGAGTTTACAAAGATACTTAAATGATTATTTGTTGGTGAAATCTTTACATTGACAGGTAAATTCAGACCGTAACATTACAAGACATAAGTTAAATTCTTATCGATTAGAAAATTTTTTGTTATTAATTTGTGAAATAAAATTATGCAAATATGTCTTCTTCTCCTAGTTTATATACAATCCATAATCTAAATGAATAATATAAGAATTATAGATATTTGTTTCCTCGTATCAATTTAGCATTACTAAATGAATCATATTTAGAGTTATAGGCAATTTGTTTCCTCACATTAATATTGCATTGCTTTTTTTTTTCTTTTACAAAAGAAAATGATATGCATTCGTTTAAGTTGATAGAATATCATATATAAACACAAATTCAACACTGCTGAAAATGAAAAAAGATGAATCTGCGAATATACTCACAATATCCAAATTAATACCATAAAACGACATCATATCAACAAATAATATAAAAAAAAAAGCAAAGTGACCGAAATACTGAAGTATCTAAATCTACAACGTTGACGACTTAGTAATAGGATGAATTTGTAATTGATGAAAGTTGATATGTTAACATAAATCAAACGAACATCGTAACAAGACGAAAAATCAAACAAACACCGCATCAAAATGAAAAATCAAACAGCACCAATTTGAGACAACACACGAAGACAAAAAGAAGCACAAAATAAAAATCTCATCTACCCACAAGGGTGATTATGGATAAAAAAAATATCCAAAATCACCTATTTCCGTTGAATGAGGAAAAAAAAAATTAAAAATAAGGTGAAGTTTGTCTTTCTAAAAAAAATTAGAGTTGGCCTTAGCATTACTCAAGAATTTGGAGAATGGATGCCTTTTTTTTAAGATAAAATTTAAAGAAATTTGAATTTTATGCGGTAAATATGTGATATAGGTTAAAATCATCTCAAATCAACGATAAAGATTATTTAAACATAATTTGGTGAAGATTAAAATCATCTTTGAAAAACATTGAGATTAGATACTTGAGAAATAAAAAGTATTGGTTGCTCTAAAAATTTCAAATACCGTCAGTATATAGTTTTTGATGAAGACTAAAACATCTAAAAATATCATTTTTTTAAAACTACTTTACGTTTCTTGTCAAAAATAAAATGCTTGTGCATTTATAATTCTTAACGTAATTAAGCTTAAATAAATACTTTAATAAGAGTATCTTAAACCATGCATGAATCAAGACAGAAGAGTTGCCTAACACATAAAAATAAAGGCTTTAAAATTAAACACCAAATTAAGAATAAACATATTCCTTTACCAACAAAAAAAAAAGAATAAACATATTTAGTAGAAACAAATCCGTTAAGGGACACTGTGTAGCAAGTTTATTTAATCAATACTTTTTTGGCCCACCATTAATTTATATTTAGATTAGTTGATTTTAAGCTATTTTTCAAATCAATCCATATATAATAAGAACTTTCAAGTGCACTCACTTCAAAATTTAAAATGAGTTCCACATGTCATCTCATTTAAGAACCCTTCTTACACATTGCAGCCAACTCAGCCTCCTCCAACCATGAAATGTATAAGAACATGTTTTTAATGTTAAGAATGTGGCTAAAACTCACATTTGAGATCCTCCAATAACTTTCAACAGTTTCTTTTTTTTAAAAAAAAAGACATAATAATATATTTTTCATGTACAATAATTAAAACAACCATAGGTCTTTTCCAAAAAAAATTAAAACAACCATAGGTTAAATAATACTCAAAAGCAAGGGTTAGAAATAAGGATTCTCATCTAGCATATATATGCTGTTTAGAATGACCGACATATTAAAAGAAGAGAATCTCAACTTGTTCTGTCTCTTCAAAAGAAAGTGAAAGAAATAAAAAGGGCAAGTCATTCCATAGAATACAAGAAATTTAACCAAGTAATCCCAATGATTATGATCAAAACATTTCAATTTGAAATTTTCTTACCTGTGTTCTCACGCCAAAAGGTTCCCTACCCTTTCTGACCACATAGGAGTACACTCTTCCTGTGTGGATCATTGTTTATTAACATGTTTTGGAAAAAAAAATATACATTTACTCCAACATGTACAAAGTTCTTTTAAGTCAAATTCAAAATATTAGATTTCTAGATTGCCACTTTGGCTTTTAATTTATGCTATTTCCCTTCATATTTCAAATATAACAAAAATAACTAATTTTATGCTTATTAAAAAAATAGTTAAAATTTTATTGATTTCGTAAAAAAAAAAAATGTGTATTTTCAAAAGTGTCATTCATTAGAACTTATTTCATTGGAAATAAAAAATCATTAAAAAAAATAAAATTTATATTAACTGAAAGTTATTTTAGAATATACATCATTTAGTTATGTTTGAGGCAAAAAAATATAGTTTTTTTCCCTTCTATTCGAGACTTAGGAAGTAATTGCATTGCAGGGGTGGCAAGGGGTTGCATACAAGTCACGATACCATAGATGCTGCTACTAGAAGAATAAATTTGAAATAAGATATGAAGAATCCTCATAAAATAATATCTTATAATATAATGCTATTAAACCAACAAACGTGAAATTTCTGTCAAACTTCTTTTAACGCACTAAATATATACTCATGCATGCAATTCTAAGCCAACAAATGTGAAATTCCGACTAAACTTCTTTTAGCCAATTAAATATATATTGCTGCGTGCAACTCACGTGACTATGCAATATTGGATATTACATTCTACACCTTGAATTATATTATATAATCCTATTAAGCCAACAAATGTTAAATTTTCGGCAAACTTCTTTTAACTCACTGAATATATATTCATGTGGGTAACTCACGTGACTATGCAGTATTGGATACTACAATATGCACTTCGAATATACTGAGAAAATGAATGACCTCCATATTAAATACTCATAGACTCCCATGCACATAAACTCATCATTATAAGCCTCACTACATTGGTCATCACAATGCTATTTAATCACCATTACAACAAATTCATACCATGCCTTTACTCATTCCACTTGAAACCATGCCAACGCCACCCCAAAAATTATGATGTTTTTTCTCTACCAATTAGGATGTCATTAATTAAAAGGTTGTTTTGCATGCATCTAAAATGTATCTAAATTGTTTCTAGCAAGATGATTTTTACACTATGAAGCCAATGTAATTTAAAGTCAATTAGGATGTTGATACTAGGATGTTGATACTAAGTTGCTAATTCTCAATAATCAACCTTATGTCTGCCTCAATAGTTTGGAAAATCGATTTTCATAACCAACTCCTCCAAGTTATGTTGAATGGTTGCACATGATGAAAAAATATGGCTCAATGCATATAGTTAGTTCTCCAATCACATGGCTTTTGAGATTATTAAAGTCGTTTTTACATTAATTGAATTCAATATTATAAATAGTTAAATGAATATTTTCATATAGTTAGTTAAATGAATATTAAAGTTGTTAGTTCACGATTTAAATCTAGTACACTTATGATTATTTTCGAGACAATATTGTCAAAGAAAACAAACTTATTAGAAAAATTGTCAAAGAAAAATATGTAGATTTTATTGATAAACTCAAAAGACGTGTTATCATTTTTATTTCCACGCGCAACCATTTAATTTAATTTTTATTAATGTCAATTGATATAAATATTTCATTTACCAATGAAATAGGGGCATATTACCAGTCACTACACAATCCTATGATGTATTTAAATCATGATGTACACATAATTGATTCCGATATAGTCAAGAACCTCAATATTTATAAATCAACTCCCTCATGCTAATGCATGGATGGACATGAAGATATAATGCAATTCAATGCATAGTTAGTTCCCCTGGATAATATGTCCTTTGATATGTATTGTTTTTGTTACTCACTCATGAATTGCCAAAGTATAAGTCTAGTTATTGATAATTGGGTTTCACATTATATGGTCTAGTTTTTGCTATCTAATCTAAATCAGACGGATAAATGCTTATCAAACCCCAATGTTTTCTGTTTTATTCTGAATTATATCTTTGAGTAATGTAAAATACACTATCGAATCTTAACTTTCAATAGTGTATTTGAGAGAAGGAAGCAAAAACCAGAGACAAATGAGCATTCTCCGGTTAAATTTGGTTGGAAGATACTCCTATTATACTAAAGGTCAAGAATGAATTGAAAATGACCAATTCTTAATAAAATTGGTCTTTTATTATATATAAAAATATATATACATAGACTTCTTCACTACTCACCAAACCTCATGAAAATAACAAAAATTTCAAGATACTACAAATTGTCAAAGTATCGTCCAAATATTGTGATATATATATATATATATATATATATATATATATATATTTGTACGTACCAAAAAAATTAGGGTTAATCATTATGTTGTGATATTTTAAATTTTTGAGTTTTAATCATCTGATTTTTAAGGGAGTTAAACTCTAATAATCTACAGTTGGTGGAGGTAAGTAAAACTTGAACAAAAAATGCTTTAGTTATGATTCTAAGTCGGGTTTTCTCGAATTATTTGTTATTAACTAAAACTCATTAACCACTTGAGTCTAGTTATTTAGTTAATTATGATACTTTATTATATTATTGGGCTATCAATTGAAGGGAATTAATCATATATTTAAATTGTGTTAGAAGCAAAAAAATTGTTTTAACTCATTCAAATTATTTTCTAAAATTTGTTATCTCATCTTAATTTTTCTATGTTAGATAAAAAAAACATTTTCAAAATGAGATTTTCTAAGTTAGAAAATAGTGATTTGTTTTTTTTTTTTCAAGTGAACAAATAATTTTAGATAATAAAATGAATAATTTCAATCGTTGATTCACTCACTTCACGAATTTCTCAATTTAGATGAGCCAAATTCAAAAATTAAATATTTCAAAATTAGAATTGTTGAATGTGCTTAAAAATATACAACTATGGTGATTAAGTTGAAAAAGAGGATAATTATTTTTTTATAAATAAAAATAGCATATTACAAAAAATAGTTCAAAAAAACATTATACATTTTCCCTTTTAAGACAATAATAATATATGAAAAATAGTGATTAACTCTTTTTTTTTGGGTTTAAAATGAGAAATTTTTGCATGAATTTTCCTTTTTTTTTTAAAAGTAACTAATATACCCTACATTGAAATTTATATATCAAAATGCAATATATTTTTTGACCTTGGCATCTCCACCTTACGACCTCCTATCGTAGAAAAGTTAACGGGATGCGATTTTTGCAAAAAACAAAAATCATCTTTCATGTAGTAGCAGGGCGGAGATGCAACTTCCATAAAAATTAAAAAAAAAAAAATATATATATATATATATATATATATATATATAGTTTAATATATAAATTTCAAAGTAGAGTATATTGGTTAGTTTTTTTTAAAAATGTGGATAAATATGAAAAAAAAAACTCAAAATGAGTAACTCTACTTTAAATTTTTCCTATGGTATCTGTGTTTCCACATCCGAGATAAAATGAAGGTTGCGAAAAAATTGGGCCTTGCAAATATTACGGGTCGATGTTGGGGCGCCCATTCTAAAACCCTGCACATTCGTCCAATCACTCTCTTCCTCATTTCTCATTTTTGCTTTACACAAAATCTAAACTAAAACCCTCGCCTCTACTCAGCTTCAGCAACTTCAACCTTCTTCTTTGTATTTTCTAGGTCTTTTCTTCAATGGCTACTACTCTTGTTCTCAGAAATTCTTCTTCTTCTTCTTTCAAACGTCTTTCCCCTTTTCTCTTCTCTTCTCAATTCCACTCTCGTTCCTCTCTCATCAATGACAACACTCTTACTACCTCCTCTCCTCCTTCTCCTTCTTCCAATCCCTGGTGGAGATCCATGGCTACTTTCACCAGAACGTAACTCTCTCTCTCACTCTTCTATTTTTCATAATCACTATACTATCTATTTATTCTATTATTCTTTTTATTTTTATTATTATTATGCTTGCAGAAAACCTCACGTTAACGTTGGAACTATTGGACACGTAGATCACGGGAAAACAACACTCACTGCTGCAATCACCAGAGTAACTATATGATTATTCTTTTTTCATTTTATTTTATTTTTTTTTCAAATTTTGAAGTGAAATGAGGCTTTGGTTTGAAATCAATTAGGTTTTAGAGGTAACTATGTTGTTGAATTGCAGGTGCTTGCTGATGAAGGGAAAGCTAAAGCTGTTGCTTTTGATGAAATCGATAAGGCTCCTGAAGAGAAGAAAAGAGGGATTACAATTGCTACGGTTTGTACTTGTTTTATTGTTGACTTGTTCAGTGCAATTGATTTATTACATTTTTTTTTTTTTGCTTTATGAATCGATTGAACTGTAAATGTAATTGATTGCTTGATGCTTTGATTTTCAGGCTCATGTTGAGTACGAGACTGCTAAACGACATTATGCACATGTAGATTGCCCGGGACATGCAGATTATGTTAAAGTAAGCTTTAAATTTGGTCTAAAATATCTCCAAGAATTATATTATTTAGGATTTCATTTAATTTATATGCACTGACTTTATACACATGTTTTACACTTCATTGACACATTGGAAATAGGCTTTGAGAATTGATGTTATGATGTTTCAAGACAGTGAAATATGATTGGACATCATGTTTTATATCAAGGTGGCTAAGTTTTTAAAAAACGGTTGATGTTTTTTTACCTAGAACTAGAATTGTTGATATGTAAAGGTGGTAGAATGAGATTAAGTAGTTTTAAGTTTTAGCAGATGATTCTCATTATTGTCAAATTGGGTGCTTGTGTAGCTTTGTCCACTATTGAATATGCAAAGGAGAATTCAGATTAGTATCTATTTCTAATTCTAACAAAAATATTGAAGGGGAAAAATAGAAAGATCACTCCAAAACTTGTCATGGTTTTGCTGTGTGTCTCAGATAACTGCTATATCTTACGTCATTAGCAAGTAGCAACTTTAGGCATGCCTTAATGTCCGATAAGGTGTTTCTCTAATAGTTTGTTTAATGTATATCATCCATGAACCATTACACTATTGCATGAGGTATGCTTCTGCAATTTTGTGGTTGTTTAGTTATGCACATATTTAATAATTGTTTTTTGTTGTTGCAGAATATGATTACTGGAGCTGCCCAAATGGATGGTGGTATCCTTGTTGTATCTGCACCTGATGGACCAATGCCTCAAACCAAGGAACACATTCTTCTAGCTCGCCAAGTAGGTATTCTATTAATGTGGTTTGTTAACAATCGTAGCAAATTTTTAGTTCTGCAGTTTACTCTTGCTTCTACATCAACACATATTTTATCTTTACATGAATTGTGCAGGTTGGTGTGCCATCTCTTGTGTGCTTTTTAAATAAAGTTGATGCTGTCGATGATCCAGAGTTGTTAGAGCTTGTAGAAATGGAGCTCCGCGGTAGGTGTTTCTTGAAGACTTCACCTTCCCTCCCTTTTCATCATAAGAATACACCTACCTAACTTTCTGAAGTCCTCCTCGTGTTTGTTAAAATTTGAACTGGATTTATGTTAATTATGTATCTGGCAGAGCTTCTGAGCTTCTACAAGTTCCCTGGGGATGAAATCCCTATCATTAGAGGTTCTGCATTGTCTGCTCTACAAGGTACAAATGAAGAGATTGGAAGAAAGGCCATTCTAAAATTAATGGATGCTGTTGATGAATACATTCCCGACCCTGTTCGCCAGCTTGACAAGCCTTTCTTGATGCCCATTGAAGATGTATTCTCAATTCAGGTAAAAGGGCGTGCAATTGTGCATTCTTTTCTATTATCTTACTTTTTTGGAAGAATGCAAACTTATTGAAATAAAGATGAACTAGGTTATTACAATCTTACAATATTTGTTAGTCTTAAGGTGTTTTTAATCATTCACTATTAAGCCTTGCTGTTAATATTGACACAAGAGTGTGACATCTATCGAATTTCAGTTAGATATAATACTTCAAAAATATTGTTGTCTCAATTTTTTGTTCTATTTTTCAAGAAAACGAGAGAATATCAAAGTATCACAAGCTGCATTAGTTCATCTTGTATGTTTCAAAGCAAGATCATAATTAAAAGCAATATCCAGAACTGTCATGTCTGCTGCTTTGTAATTTTAATTTTTGCTGTAGGGACGAGGAACAGTTGCTACTGGCCGTGTTGAACAAGGAATTATCAAAGTTGGTGATGAAGTTGAGGTTTTGGGTCTGATGCAGGTATGTTGATTGAGTCATTTCCTAGATTTAGGGCTGCTCTCAAATTCTCATTTACTGATTGGTGATTCTTTTTTGCTTCTATATTTTATTTGCTATTGATGGTGATTAGTATTTTGTTCTTAGATGGACATTTGTCAATTTTTATTTATCGGAGTTTTAATAAATTCCTTGCATTGTAATGGTGGTTCCTAAAACTAAGCTTTCCCTGGTAGGGTGGTCCTCTGAAAACAACAGTAACTGGAGTTGAGATGTTCAAGAAGATTCTGGATCAAGGACAAGTAAGTTACTGTTATCTTCATCTTAAGGGCTATTTTTATAGCATATATTAAACTAATATGGATTTTTACATTTCTTAGGCTGGTGATAATGTTGGTCTTCTTCTCCGTGGTCTTAAACGTGAAGACATTCAACGTGGTCAGGTTAGAACCAATGAATAAGCTTTTCCTCTTTGCCTCTTTGTTAGACAGTCACAAGATTCTAGAGAACTGTATATTAATAATATGTACTTGTTTCAGTAAATAGTTGTAGAGTTTTCAATTTTAAATGATAGAGTCAAGAAACCACTTTACTAACTTTGCTTTGTTTTGAAAAGGTCATTGCTAAGCCTGGTTCTGTAAAAACATCAAAGAAATTTGAGGCAGAGATATATGTACTCACAAAGGATGAGGGTGGGCGACACACTGCTTTCTTCTCTAACTATAGACCTCAGTTTTACTTGAGGACTGCTGATATCACTGGAAAAGTAGAGTTACCAGAAAATGTTAAAATGGTTATGCCTGGAGACAATGTTACTGCCGTGTTTGAATTGATTTTACCGGTTCCACTCGAAGCAGGTCAGGATATATAATTTAACAAGGATGCCATTTTTTTTTTGTACATACTAAAGGGAGTAGAAGGATTACGTTTCTGCATGTTACTCAATCACCTCACATTTTTACATATGCTACATTGTTGTCCTAACCATAGACTGAGTTTATTATGCATTTTATGCTAGAGTATGGAAAGTTTACTGCTTGCTGTTTGATTTTACAGGGCAAAGATTTGCCTTGAGAGAGGGTGGCAGAACAGTTGGTGCAGGTGTGGTGTCAAAAGTGCTGAGCTGATAAGCACACATGATTCAAATCTTTAGTTTGACACATTTGCAAAAGGGGTGGAAATCTTTGGGACCCCGCCTATTCTAATGAAAATACAAACCCTGTGATAATTAATATTCAGCGGTGGTTGGATGAACGGAGTATATTTTAGAGAAGCTCATCTTCATGGTTCATTTTTGTAGTTCATAAATTGTCAACATGCATTTGATCGCTTGACACTGTGCCTGCTTTAAGAAAAATAACCTGCGAATCATCTCTTCATACATTAACAGACTGAGTCATAGATGTTGGGTTTTGCAAATCTTTATTAAAATTTAAACATTATTTTGTTTTAAGCTTTATTAATTTCTACATCTATTGGTTACAGAATTCAGATACCCAATAGATTGAAGCATGATTGTCAGTTGTGGTTATTATATCTTGTGTCTGATATAGTTACTGATGTACAGGATTTGGGGAATTACTGCATTGCTCTATAGCATGAAAATTATCTAGAATGTAAGACTGAACTCTAGCATGTCCGTATATCTGCCATCTATACTAATATTAACCCTCCTGTTGGATCGGTTAAATGAGTTGATTGAACGTACGGGAGTTGCAGGGGCATCACTTGGTTAGAGTTAAAAATGAGTAAAAATTGGGAACCATCACTAGCTTATAAAAATTACATTGTACGGGATGTTTCTTGTTAAATCTGAAATCAGTTTATTTAAAATAGAGTGAATGATTTAAATGTCCACTTTCTAATCAATGCTCAATTTGCTTAATAGACTCGTAAGATACAATACATTCATGTGCGACTGTGCATACAGATCATGACATTTTAGATAATCTTTATAGGAGAAATGTTAATAACAACCTCTCTACCACACTTTATTGAACACTCTTTCTCTTATTGGGCCACACTACCGTTATTTTAAAACACTAAACCTTTTAACCGGTTCTGCCGGTTTGGAAATCACCACTTCAATGAAAAAAGAATGATTGTCATCTTCGGCAACAAAATTGCAGGCGTTTAATATTAAGAAAAAAACTTGTAATGGATTCTTTCACCCTTCTTTTTTCTTTCTATTTCTTTTCACCTCTTATATCTCAACAATGCAAATCCTGTACTTTTTTTGTGTTACCTTTTTGGATCTGTTTCTAATAGATATGAAAAATAAAGATACAAATTTTAAATTATTTTTGTCTTCTTTGGAATGGATAGATATGTTTTGCTTTATCAAATAGGTATTAGATGAAACGAGTCAAGTAACATTCTTGTGAACTTACTGGTGGTCAACCAGTAGATCTAAATCAAAAATGGAACTGGCTTTTCTTTCAAACTGAATTTACTTGACATTCTCGCTTGATTTATGGAGATTCATACACTATATAAATAGAGAATTAGAATTTTTTTCTATTTAGGGTAGCAATTCAGGTTGTTAAGAGTCTCACATTGAATGATATAAGACCTCACAAAATGTTTATAAATGATGGTATCAGAGTCTGATTTTCCAAACAGTTTCTCTGATACCATCTTAGAATTTGGATTGAGTCCTATACAATATCACAAAACCGGTTTGTAAAGTGAGAATTACCGAAACTCTAATACCATCTTAGAATTTATATTAGAAACTACATAACCCCACAAAATTGGCTTGTAGGGTGAAAAATACCCACCACTTATAAACATTTTTTCATACCACTCGGCGTAAGTACTAAAAGAAAATAAGTTGCTTGATTCCATAGCAAAATTATATATTACAAACTACAATACCAAGCAATGCTGCCTGCCTTAATTAAAACTGTGACAATAACTAAAACATACAATTGTTGATCTATGCCTTAAAATATTTCTTAGTGGAACTGTTTAGCCATCACAGTAGACATCCACATAACTAAGCATTACCTAGTTAACAATACAGCATTTACGGTTCAAAAAACTACATATATGAAGATGTTACTCAACCAAGACTTAGCACGGCCACTGCTAACAATGCTGCGGAACCGAAGTAAATATCTCTAATGCTCTTATCGAGTTTCTGAATCATTTCTTCTTCTTTCAAATTCATTTTTCCTGCATTCTTGCTGATACCGACAATCGTGGCCCTTAGCTTACTTACGGCCCAAGAAAGCCAAACCAACCCAAATCCTAACCCAGTGTTGAACAAGCTTGATGCAGAAAGAAGAACCCTTCCACAAGCTAGCTTACATATTCCAGATAGTAGGACCGCGAGCCCGGTTCCAGCAATGCCAGCAGAAATTTGTGTAAGGAGCTCGGGAAGCTCAGGGCCGGATTTCTTCAGCGATGGAATTGCTGTTTTCCAACGTCGTTTCTTGTCGACCATCAATGACAGAAGGCTCTCGCATGCACGTGAATGGTTCTTGTAAAGATCTCTTTCTTTATTTATTTTCTTGTTTTTCTTTCGCGATGGTTTGAGTTTGACTTTCTCGGGACTGCGGAGCAAAGAAATAAAAGCATTAACTTTATATAACTTGAGCAAGAAATTACTATAAACAATTAGGCATTTTATATTACATAAGTTTGTTTTCTTAAATAGACTTTTAAAATTTAAAATACAAAAAAGTGCAAGTGCACAACATTTAAATGCTAAACAAGGTTGGAAGATCAAAATAATTGATTTTGAAAAAATGTAAATTTCGGCATACCTCCTTAATGGAGCAGTTAAGGTAGATTTCATTTTCATTGTTGAGGAATGTCTCTGTCCTTCTGCTTCATTGATATTCACCCTGTCCATATATAGAATCTCAACAAAGTCGGTTTCTTGATAGAAAACTAATAATGCAAACATAATGCAGTTCTTATTTTGATGTTAAAATCTAATGATTATATTATGGTTGATGCTAATCCAAATATCAACATATAGATTATAAAGTTTAAACATTTGAATATATTTATACCTGCTGAAGTGTGGAACAAGCATTGAGTGCTTTTCACCCATATGTAAGCTCTTTGACAAGTATGACTTAGCAACTACAGAAAGAAGATCTTTCATTTGAATCTCAGTACCCATGAATGTGATTTGACCATCTAAATGAACTGTAATCTTTGAAGTAAGAGCTGAATCTTGAAGAAAATAAAGCAAAGGCTTCTTGATGTCAAATTTATCATTAGGGTATAAAAGAGTCGAGTCACATGACAATTGTTGTTGAGGTTCATCAATGGCTGACAACTGCAATTTCATCAAATCTAACATCAACGAGGATATATTTGCGCCGTCTAACCCCGCTTCCGCCGTTCCAGACTTTAGGAGATTAGAAATTGTGTCATGCTTAGTGCATTGTTCAACAATGCCAAAACCTAATAGTACTGCATTTGTGCAGGATGCTGCAGTAATCAAGGTAAATAATGTTACTCAGAAGCCATAATAAAATAAAACAAAAAAAAATCTAGCAATATCAATCAGGCGAGTGTTTCGGTGGACCAATCCAACATATGGTTCACAACCTTCTTTGTCCATATGGTTGAGACGGTGACCTGATTGATGTCGGTTTGACAAGTTCAGTTTTGAGGCGCACATATTCGTTTTCCCTTGTTTATATCGAACAGGCATCAATCAAGTCACTTTCTAAGTCCTAAGAATGAGGAGGACCATAAACTGCTACTTCCATGAGACAACGTTAGTCTTCGTTGGAGTTTTAAACAATTTTCAAGTACAAGTTCACAAGTGATCCACCGTAGAATTTGCCTATAAATCAGCTCATGCATTCATCTATTCTCCTGTTTTCTTACATCAATATTAAAGCAAACTGATAATATAGGCAAAATTACATATGCAGTCCTCTAAGTCATCATTTGTTTGTATCAGATAGGTTCTTTAAGTTTCAAAATGTTTGCACTGTCAACATTGTTTCGTATGATAATGACATGTATCACCTTCAACCTAATAATACTTCTACTTGTAAATGATAATGATTGAATGATTATCTAGCATTATAGAAAAATTAACCATAAAATGGTTAGATTAAACATACCTTGTGCATCAATTAACACAGGGCTTTGAGGTGAGGAATCAACATTGACAAACTGATTGTCATCAAACCATTTATTTTGGGTTTTCATTGACTCCACAGATGGACTTGGCTTAAGAAAAGGACACTGATAACTGAGCATGTCTTGTTTTGTTACAGAAGAAGGCAAGAATGTTTGACAGCCCTGTCTTGGAAAAAATATTAAAAAAGAAACAACAAGCAATCAGAAAACAATATATATACAATTTTCCAGATTATATTGAGCAAGACTGCCACTAGTATGAGTTTAAATTCGATCCATTCTCTATAACTGATAATTTTTAGGTTTAAATGTGTTTTTACTTTTTAGACCAAGTTTTATGGACATACACTCATAGGACGATTCAATTATATTTTATCATTGTGTCACTTTTTTATGTTATTTCTTAAAATATCTCAAAAAATATCTACATAGTGATATTGATTTGATGTTTGGATAAAACTATTTTACATTGTCGATTTGTCGGGAACATATTAAACTCTTTTAATCCCTCAATTTTTTTCTTTCTCATTTTGATCCCTCATTTATGAAAATGTGTCAACTTTAGTACTTATAGTCATGTTTGGCCTATTTTTTACCACTGAATCTTTGTTTGCAACCATTCAAGCACATGTAATCTGCGGCCAAGAGTCAGAAGCTTTTACATAGATTCTCTGACTGATAGAGTTGCCTCTTGGGTCCAAAGTTTACACATTTTTAGAAATGAATGACCTAAATGAAAGGAAATTCTTTAAGGGGCAACCACTATGCTGTCATAATATCTTAACATATAAAAACCCTCTGTCCCAAACACATCATAGAGCGCACAGAATAGCACCAATTCTCACATGAGCAGCAAAATTAGAAAAAAATGAAGAACACCCCACCTTTAATTAATATAGACTCATTTCTCAATAACTCTTTTATTTTCATGAATTAAGAAGAAAAAAAGAATATAAGACCGGAGAAATTACCTTGATATGAGTAGTGGACAAGGCCAGTTCTTGTTGTAAGACAAGGCCTGGAGGGTAGCTATGAGAAGCCATCACACACAGTCTCTGCACCATTTTGTGTGTGAAGGAAAGCAGTTAATAGCTACAAACTTATCCCTAACTCTGTACTTGTCCTCAAATCCCAGAGAGATTTTCCTAATATTATTATTTGGATGACAGCCATAAAAGAATAATACTTGATGTGATCCACTTGTTTTATTCACAAACTTCCAAAATAGTTGAACTAACGGCGGGCATGGCCTTAAGAGTCAACATTGGAATTGGAATCTCATCTCATAAAGGACAAAACCAGCTGCACTTCTCTTACATTTTCATCTTCATTATTTTTTTATGTGCATTTTCATGCTCGCTATTTTCTTTAAGATATTGGTGAAAAGAATCAACAGATTAACTCCATCATTGGATTTATATGATTTTGGCAAAATTATTTTAGTACCGTAATTTTGTTAAGTTTTTTTTTTTCTTCATAATACATCAACTGTTCTGCGAAAATAACATTTATTTTTTTTTTAAAATTAAATTTGTCTTTTATGTTTGTAAATGTTTACGTTAATAATTTTAATTTCAAACTAACTAAATTGAAATTCAAAATTCTCACAATTTTTTCAATAAAATGATATAATTCTTAAGAGATTTTAATTACAATAATCATAAGAACATACGTCTACAATCAAATTTTATAAAATAAATTAAACAAGAAAAAATTCGGGTGATATATATTTTAGGGTTCTTAAAATTAAACACAAAATTCTCTCAATTTATGTTATGAAATCACATGAAAATTTATTATATTGTTTTTATACGATTGATACAAAACTTATAGTATCATTTTAAAAATTCCTAATTAAAAACGATTGAGATGAGGTTATGCTTTAAAATACTTCAATACTATAACTTTTACAAACATAAAAAATTAATTTAATATAAAAAAAGTTAAAAGATTAATTTAATATTTTCGTGTAACTTAAAAGACTACGATGTATATAATTTTTTTTATGGCAATTTTTTTGAAGTTCTAAAGTACAATTTTTGTCAAAATGGTTATTAATCCAAACAAACTAGATTGTATGCATTTTTTAAGTTGGACTGGGTATTAGTTTTGATTTATTTATTTTCATCGATTTGTAAATTTGATCATCTTATTTTAAAATCAAACAGTTTTTGTCTTAATCTTAATTATATTTACTAATGAATAGTGACATGACATATTTTAAAATGTGTGACATATGATACGAAAATGTTGAATAATTAACATCTATAAAATTGCAATAAAACTCTATCTAAAAACTTCAATTTGAACTTTTGAAATTATTCATTTTAGCAATTTAATTAATAACATATAAAAAGTCAATGCATCTAAATGGTTCTACATCATGAAATTACGTGTCATCTCATTTAAAATATATCAATTCATCATTTTTTAGTTAAAAAATTCAAAAAAATAATCAAAATTGTCATATTTTAAAATAAAGAGATTAATTATACGAATTAGTGAAAATAAGGGGTCAAATATTTACATATTATTTTAAAAAATGATTAATTTAAATAATAGCATCAAACTTGTTAACAATTTGTACTATTTTTCTACTCTTATAGTTATTTAAATTTTAGACTCATCTCATTTTTATTTTATATATAAAAGTTTAGATATGTTTTTGGTAAAAAGAATTATAAAAAAAAAATTATTATTAATAACATGACATTAATGATTATTTATAAAGGTATCATCCGCTATGTCTTTTTAGGTTATAGTGTCAAGCTATTATCATTAGATTCTAATATCAAACTATTATCACTAAATTGACACTCAAAAGACAAAATTTTATATAAATTTGATCATACAAATTTACCGGACTCTAAATAAGTCTCAAACTTAAAAAATATTAAAAGAAACAAATTGTAATATTAATAAGAAAATCAAATATACAAGTTATTGTATCAACATTAATCGATTATTTTATTAAGTGGTCAGCTTAGAAGTCATCCACTAACATAGCAATGGATGATACTTGATACTTTTGGCACGGGTAATAATTAACAGAGCAATGGATTATAGTAACAGTGGAGAATCGTCAACGATCGTGAAAGGTTCTCAACAATTGAAGATCACGAACTACTCGTTGCTAAAAGGAATTGGAAGCGGGAAATATATATCATCGGAACCGTTTTCAGTGGACGGAAACGATTGGGCGATCTATTTTTACCCAGACGGCAAGAACGAAGACTGCAACGCTGCCTACGTGTCAGTCTTCATCGTCTTCATCAGCGACACCGGCAAGGATGTTAAGGCACTTTTCGAATTGGTTCTGTTGGATCAAACCGGTAACGATAACCATATGGTTCATAGCCAATTTCAAGGGACGCTTCTAAGGGAGCCTTACACGATGAGATACCCCGGTAGTATGTGGTATGTTTCGTTCAATCTTGATTCTCATCTAAAATCAACTTTCCATATTTCTAATATGTTTAGAGATTAATTGTTAATAATACTTTGCACATTTTTTTAACGTATATTTCTACTAATTTAACCGTTGTGATTCACTAATTATTTACACTAACAATATATATGAATTAAATTCACACGATTATGTTTGTTTAACTTATAATTTAAAATTTAAGTTTAATTACAGTTGATCTATCTAGTTTTACCAATTTGTAAAATTGGTTTTTTATTATAAAACTAGATAATTTTAGTCGATCCTTCATATTTTTTAACTAAAAAAATAATAATTTAACATATTTTAAATGATGTGACATACAATTTTATGATGTAGAAATATATTTATGTATTAATTATTTATATGTTATTAATTAAATTACAAAAATAAATAAATTTCGAAGTCGAAATTTAAGCTTTATAGGGTTTTATTGCAATTTTATGAGTATTAATCATTTAATATCATCCTATTTTATGTCACGTTATTTAAAATATATCACATTACATTTTTTAGTTAAAAAAATTCAAAAAGTAAAATTAAAT
The DNA here is from genome assembly GCA_037974755.1 of Cicer yamashitae. Classification (NCBI taxonomy): domain Eukaryota; kingdom Viridiplantae; phylum Streptophyta; class Magnoliopsida; order Fabales; family Fabaceae; genus Cicer; species Cicer yamashitae. The sequence goes on from JBBPBQ010020321.1 coordinate 55,820,830, forward strand.
TTTAAAATAAGAAACCAATTTCACAAATTGGTGAAAATAGAGAGACACAAAATGTAATTAAGTTTAAATTTTAAAATAAAGTGATTGGGGTTAGTTAACAATTATTTGTTCGACAAAACCTAAATTCAAATAATGATAGAAATAATTTCATGAGTTAAACTTTACGTACTTTTCAATTAAACTCCAAATTACAAAAACATCATTTTCTTAAGAATTAGAAGATTAAAACTAGAAAGAATTTAAAATTTAAGATACACTTTAAAGATTAAAAAAATAATTAATTATAATAATAATATAAAGTATTTTTTTATAAATAAATATTCATAGTTGTTATGTTGGTTTTTTCTCCATTGTAAGTTTCAGCTGTACTATACAACAACCCTACGAGAAACATTTTGATTATATATTAGCAATACATTTAAATTGAACTCTTCTTATATTATCTTGTGACTACATAAAAGAAAAGGGGAATGTTTAATTTTAGACTAGTTAAACACTCTCGTTTATACCATATGGTCTTAAGGCAGGTTAAACAGAACAAATGCTATTGTTAATATATTTGATTTCATATCGGGTGTTTCAGGGGTTACAAGAAGTTTATCAAGAAAATAGATCTCGAGTCGTCAAACTTTCTTAAAGATGATTGCATCTACATCAATTGTACCATTGGTGTTGTCAAGACACACTTAGAGGAGAATCATGATTCGTTCACACATAATTGTCCACACTCCACTACCGTATTGCCATAGCTTTATTTATGTACTGATTATTAATATAAATGTAGACAAATGGCAAAACCAAGTAAACTATACTTTGTTCATAATTGTAATATGACTAAACTATCTATTAGAATTCCGAAATTGTGACAATTGAATAATTTGAGAGTCTAAATTTACGAATTAGTAAAAGTATCTTTTAAGTTGAATCACGTCAATCGAATTACCCTCTTCGTCAAGTATTTCTTTTATGTGGGCTGAGATGTCATGTTAAGTGATACAATAGTTTGTTCGTGTATAAGGTGTATCACATGAAACATTTTGACGTCAAATGATTATAATTTTACATTGAAATTCCCCCAATGACTTGGCTTGTTACCAATTGAGAGTCAATTTTTGCATGCAACTCTCTCGCTCTTACTTCTCGAGATAATGTCATTCATTTGATTAAGACTTTATACCCTACTTGATTATTGTTGGCTTTAAATTCAAAACGCAGGATTGTTCAATTAGCATTCCCTATGGGTTTTCAAGGACAATGTTAGATCCACTTCCTTTCAAGTTATATGCTCCGGTAACTAATAGAATCCACAATCATGGTCGTTTCTATTGAGGTGATGAGGAGAGCTCGACTATTAAATATGCAAGCACTTGAGCTTTGATGGCAACTCTTGGTACCAATGGGACATTGTATTCAAATAACTTAACGAGACAAGTCAACATTCTTCCCGCTAGATATGATTTTTTGAGGAATTTGACGAATAGGATAATTCGTTTGAACCGCTACTTTATGGCTCTAAAAGTAAGGGTCGAGATGTCGAGTTGTCGCAATGATTACAAATGCTAGATGTTCTATCTTTTGATATTTATTTTCAACTCATTTGAACATTTTGCTAACAAAATATATCATCTTTTGTTCGTCGTCTACTTCTTCAACTAGGACTAAACTCAAGATTCTTGCATTAAATAAATAACTTTGATGTTGAAGTCATTTCAATATTTTTACATTAAAGAAGTTATTTATGGTTTAAAATGATTGAAAAATAATATGAAAAGAACATTATCAAGATTTTATGCAAAAGAAATATATCATAAAGGTTTGGCATGATTCAATAAAGATGCCATCACTATTTTAGATCTGGTTTTAGACCAATAACAACTCAAACAAATCATCCTTGCCTTGAGAGAAGGTCCCCCATGTTTTATAGAACATTATGAACTTTTGAAGCTACTAAAAGCCAAAGAATATTTGCAAGTACAAAAGTGGGTTGACATTTTCACAAGTCCTAACAACTTTATCTGAAACACACATTTAGGTGACATAAGCACGCATTTTGACCCACTCAAGTTGTAAAGTTGCAATTGTTCTAATAAAATGGAGATAGTTCTAATTTGTTTTATACATAAAATAGAATGACTCATCAAGAAGGTTGGGATGGTGCCTAGTTTTATGAAAACGATAACTATTTTTTTGAAGCTGGTTTAAGACAATCATCATCTATAAATATGAGTGATTTCAACACTTCAAGAGATATAGTCCATGCTAGGAAACATATTTCACTTGTTTTATCATACATGCGCATTCTAGTTCTCCTATTCAGATTTGGGGATCACAATATTTTGAGTGTGCAGATATTTTTATTTGCTACTCAAACTAGTTTATGAATTTTACTAACTATATCCCAAACACTTTGTAAAGTCATTCTACACTAAAGTGGTAAGTCTGTGATAGTACAAATTGTATAGATCTAGAAGTGATAAAAGAAAAAGAAAAGTGTTACTTGATAATTCTTGTCTCAGTAATATAGTGAAAAATCTCACAAAGTGTGAGGAATAGAGTAGCTCAAAATGGATAAACTAGTATAAATATTATGTGTGATTCTCTTACCCTCTACTATTTATTTTAAGTACACGCGGATCATCATAACAATTAAGAACGTTCTTGTTAAAAGTTTACTAACAACCTTCATTATCCAAGTATCAACTTGAGATATCTTTTGATTTTAAATTGGATCACAATTCATATCTCATTTCTTATGTCACTTATTGATACTTCATATAGCACCTAGAGCATTAAGGGAAGGTCGACCTATGGTTATATTGTACGAAGAGAGAACACTAATGACAAGGTACCTCCCCCTTGCCGTTTTAGCATTATGTTTGGTGCCAAACATGGTTGTAAGAGTTATATAGTTTCTTACTTGCATTGTTCTCCTGAAAATCCAACTAATGAATCCCATAATGGTTGGAGCTGCTTATAAAAAAGTTGTAATATTTCAAAAGCATCCAAATATAGAACGTATGATGAGCTTCCTCGATAAACTTAAATAATTTTGATGTCAAAATTCGACATTTGTAGAATCCTTGCCTTGGACTCGTCCTTGTGAGAGCAGTCCCTTCCAAATATATGGATGAGACAATTATGTCATGAAATTTAGGTATTTCCAAATTGTTAGTTACATTTTGTACGAGTGTTATATGTCTGACATAACGTCTTCAAGTAGAACTCAATTATCTTCCAAAACAAAAACATTATGTTATGGTATTCAACGTGTGCCTGACTATAACATCTTGCTTCTTTTTCTATATCATGTTCTTATTTCCACAAAAATCGGAGTGTCTATTGTTTATTCAACGTTTGTCTTCTTGAATATGCTTGTGTGTCTTCACGCCAAACATATTTCCTTTAGCGCCAATATTGGGTGAGTTTTGCTTTCTCTACTCTTGATAATTGGCAATCATTTATGGTGTGGCCCTCACCTTTGTGGTAAGTATGCAATGATCTGTATTCAGATCCATATTTCTCATCGAATGAGGGGGTTCGTGAAACAATCATGTGCAATGTCTCTTTATGAATGTGTCTCTTTTTGGTGTTAAGAAGAGTGGATGGCTATTTTGATATTCTTCTATTAGGATAATGGTTGCTTCATCTACAATCTTCACTTTCCTCCACATTTATATAACATTCGAGTCGAGTTAGAATTTCCTGCATATTCGATGTAGGTTTCTGCTCAAGGGATTTATTGAAATTTTGGGTGTTCAATCTAATTTGGAAATGACCTACAAACATTTATTGGATTAGATTTACCACATATATAATCGCTTCCGTGAAATGGACATGATAATCATTTAATGACTCAGTTGAGGCTTAATGCACATTGAACATACTTGTTGCGACGACCTTCTGGTGTTTGTTTCTCAAGAACTATTGTATAAACTAACGGGTGAACTTAGTGAATCCTTGTATGGAATGTATGGGAGATTCATGTACCATATAAAGGCAACCTCCTTTAAGGTTCCTGAAAATAACTTACATTTCAACGACTCATTTACCCCAACGATGGACAAGTGAGTGTTGAAAGTGATGAGATGTTTCCGAGGGTATCATTTTCCTTTAAAACAATCCAATAAATGAGGTTTAAAGTTCTCAAGAACAAGAGCCTCTAGGATTTATTCAGGCATGGCCAAGGTTTAATTGTTTGGTTGATTGCACATTATCATAATGAAATTTGAATGTGTAAGGTGTGGTCGGGAATAGCTCCATTGATGCCCCACTATGGTATGGGCGACAAATGTTCTTGCTAAAATATGAGTAGATCTTGTCGGCAATAAGTTGTGGTCAAGGTTTGAGTTTTTAGAGTGAATGATTGGCTTTTATGCTTGAACTTTTTGATATTTATAGATCTTGTCTTGTAATTATTCCTCTCCCATTTACTTGGCCTAAACTCATAGTTAGTTAAACTTTCTCCTCCCATTTTTTCCATTACATCCGCTAGTATTTCGGCATGTACTCGACTTTGACCAGAGGCGGATCTACAGCAGGACAGGGGGGCCGCGGCCACCCCAACAAAAAAAAAATTTATAGGTAGATTGACCAAATACCCTTCTGAAATTTAAAAAATTACAAAATTGCCATTAGTACCTTTCACTTCCTCTCTCTTCAACCCGTGCGTGTCCCGTTCCTCTCTCTCTTTCACCCGCCCACCGCCCTCTCTCTCTTTCTCAGAATCTCAGTTCATCTCCTCTGCTCCGCCACTGTTCAGCCGTTCCTTTCTCAGTTCCTCTGCTCCGTTTGTCCGCCACCCAGCCGTTCCTTACTCCGTTTGCCTCTCCCTCCAGATTCACAGATTTACGGTCTCCGTTTGCCTCTGCCTCTCGTCATCGCATCTGCCTCACGTCGCCGGCGGCTTCGTCGTCGATCGTCGTCGTCGCCTCACATCGCCGGCTTCGTCGTCAATCGTCGCCACGGATTCGCGTCTGCCTTACGTCGTAAATCTACGCTTCTGTTTTGGCCTTCAAATCGTCGCCTTCAAGTTCAAATCGCGTCAGATCGTCGCCTTCAAATCGCATCAGATCGCCTCCATTTTGGCCGTTCGTCAATCGTCAAAACTCAAAAGGTTCGGATTTCAATTTTCATATTTTCGTTTATCGTCAATCGTTAATTTTCGTTTATCGTCAATCGTTAATTTTAGTGCTGTTAATGCTGATTTTTGGGGTTGTTGCCTGTTAGTTAGTGCTGATTTTTGGGGTTGTTGCCTGTTAGTTAGTGCTAATTTTGTTTGTGTTGCATATAAGATATTAGTTAGTGCTGATTTTGATTTTGTTAGTGCTGATTTTGGGGCTGTTGCCTGTTAGTTAGTGCTGATTGTTGGGACTGTTGCCTGTTAGTTAGTGCTAATTTTGTTTGTGTTAGTTAGTGCTGATTTTGATTTTGTTAGTGCTGATTTTGGGGCTGTTGCCTGTTAGTTAGTGCTGATTTTTGGGGCTGTTGCCTGTTAGTTAGTGTTGATTTGTTTGTGTTGCATATAAGGTGTTAAGTAGTGCTGATTATTCTTAAATTGGTTGATTTAGATAAGTTTGTGAGAATGAAGAAGAGTAAAAGAATTGATTCTTTTTTTAAGAGGAAAATTTGTGAGAGTGAAAGAGATGAAGAAATTATACCTTCTACATCTGAAATTATCTCTGAGAATCCAAGAATTGAAGAAAATGAGAATCATCTTTCCAAAGTTCCTAGAGTTTTCGAAGATGACTTTGAGAAATGTTTAGAACGTGATCCCGGAAAGCGCCCTCAAATTTGGCAATATCCACCAAATAAATTGGATGCAATACGAAGAGCTTATCTAAAATTTGGTCCTTATCAAATAAAGTTACAAGAATATCCTTTATCTAGCAACGAGGTTCATCTAAGACGGTTTCAATATGCTTGGTTTAACATATTTTCTTCATGGCTAGAATATTCACCTTCTAAAGATGCTGCATATTGTTTACCATGTTATCTATTTAGCAAAAGACCAAGTGGACGTCCCGGATCAGATGTCTTCATTGGTACGGGTTTTAGAAATTGGAAGAAAATTAAAAATGGAAAATTTTGCGCCTTTCTCAAACACATAGGGATGGATCCTTGCTCACCACACAACAATGCAATGAAAGCATGTCTAGACTTGTTGAATCAAGATGGACATATTAGGAATACTTTTCAAGTGCAAAGCTCGGAACAAATTTTGAAGAATCGAATACGTCTCAAGACATCAATTGACACTGTTCGTTGGTTAACACTTCAAGCTTGTGCTTTTAGGGGACATGATGAAACTAGCGGGTCAAGAAATCAAGGCAATTTTCTTCAATTGATAAAACTCTTGGCAACTTACAATGATGAAGTTGCGAAAGTTGTGTTGGAAAATGCTCCATATAATTCCAAGTATACTTCACATCAAATTCAAAAAGAAATCTTGCATATTCTTTCTAGTAGGGTGAGAAAACATATCTATGAAGAAATTGGTGATTCTAAATTTTGCATCGTTGTAGATGAAGCTCGTGATGAATCAAAAAGGGAACAAATGTCTCTTGTGTTAAGATTTGTTGACAAAGTTGGTTTAATACAAGAGTGATTTTTTTTTGTGGCACATGTTAAAGACACTACAGCTTTAACTCTCAAATAAGAAGTATGCGATATACTTTCTCGACATAATTTTGATATTTTTAACATGCGTGGTCAAGGGTATGATGGTGCTAGTAATATGAGAGGAGAATGGAACGGTTTACAAGCACTATTTATGAAAGATTGTCCTTATGCATACTATGTCCATTGTTTTGCTCATCGATTACAACTTGCTTTGGTTACTGCATCAAGAGAAGTTGTTCCAATTCATAAATTTTTTGAGAAGCTAACTTTTGTTGTTAATGTTGTTTGTTCTTCTACTAAGCATCATGATGAGTTACAAGCTGCTCAATTAGAGGAAATTGCACATTTGCTAGAAATTGATGAGATTGTAACTGGTAAAGGTATAAATCAAATTGGTACTTTGAAACGAGCTGGGGATACTCGTTGGGGATCACATTTCTCTTCTATTTGTAGCTTGATAAATATGTATGAGGCAACTTGTACTGTTTTAAAAAAAATTACAAATGAAAGAGTAAGTTATTCTACACGTGGGGATGCTGATAGTGCTTATAATTATTTGAAGGCGTTTGATTTTATATTTATCTTGCATTTGATGAAAGAAATCATGGGGATAACTGAGATACTTTGTCAAGCCTTACAACAACAATCTCAGGATATAGTTAATGCCATGTGTTTGGTTGGAACAACAAAGTCTCTTATTCAAGCATTGAGAGAAGATGGTTGGGATGCATTATTTACTGAAGTGAAGACTTTTTGTGAAAAACATGATATTGAGATTCCTGATCTCAACGATGTTCATTCAACAACAAGATTTGGACGCTCTCGTCTTCAACAAGGTCAGGTTACAATAGAACATTATTTTAGAGTTGAAATATTTTTTACTGCCATTGATCAACAATTACAAGAGTTGAATAACAGATTTAGTGAGCAAGCAATGGATTTGTTAACTCTAAGTTGTGCTTTGACTCCTAAGGATAATTATAAAGCTTTTAACATTGAAAAAATTTGCACTCTAGTTGAAAAATATTATCCTGTGGATTTCAATATGCAAGAGAAAATTAATTTGAAATTTCAACTCCAACATTTCTTGGTTGATGCTCGTCAAGATTTAAATTTGAAGAATTTATCTACTATCCAAGAATTGTGCTCATGTTTGGTTGCAACTGAAAAGATGCAAAATTTCTACTTAATTGATAGACTACTTCGTCTTATCATGACTCTTCCGGTTTCTACTGCCACAACTGAAAGATCTTTTTCAGCAATGAAAATTATTAAATCTAAGTTAAGAAACAAGATGGAGGATTACTTTTTGGCAGATAGCATGACAGTTTATATTGAAAGGGAAATTGCTGCAAGTATCAGTTCTGAGTCTATTATTGATGATTTCGAGTTAATTAAAGAGCGTAAATCATTACTTTAAGGTATTTTTAAGTCATGTAGTTAAGTTATTTGATACTTCACTTTGTGTTTATTACAACTTACTTTTTTTGCTATATAATATTATTTATCTATTTAATTTATACATTATATTTTTATGTCGGCCACCCCAAACTTTTCAGTCAAGCTCCGCCATTGACTTTGACGTGCGACTATTAGTATGTATTGATAGGTGACTAACCGAATAAATGAGATTATAACTATTCATGAACTTGAATGATTATTAAATGGAATATGGTTGACTGTAGGTCCAATTCAAATACAAATATTTTTATGATGGTGCAAAATCCTCTAAGACTATTTTGTTGTACAACAACTTTCATAAATCTTACAACTCTGCATCCTAAATTAGGGAAAGATGATTCAAGTTTTTTTTTATTTACTTGTGTTAGTATTAGATAATCGTCAACTTAACATAATAAATAAAATTGATAGATTGTTTAAATGGATCGAAAACTAATTTAAGTTTTTAAATGAGTTAGAGATTAAAATAACAGTGTCTTGAACGTTTATGGACCAAAATAATAATTTTCTCTAATTTATATTGATAGTGCATACAATTTTTTATTATATAAAAGAAAGATTGCTTTTTTATTTGAATTTATTTCACACAGTATCATTGTAAATAATTTTTATTTTATATTGTTGTTTAATTTCAACTATTATATAATTAAATATATTTAACTTTTATCATAATTATTTTAAAATTTATGATTTGATGTTTTATTGGTAAACCTTTGTACCGCATACGATAAACTCTTTTTATTTACCGTTATGTGGCACGTGTTTGTTTGTAAAGAAAGCGAGTGGTCCGAGACAGGTAGATTCATGTCTCATCAAAAGTTAATGAACTCTATTTTCTCATGTCCCAAAATTCATTTTATAAACTTCGAAAATAAAATAATTTAGATTTCATAAAGGAAAAAAACTTATTTAAAGGCATGCGTATTCATGAACTATGTTATGTTGATGTTATAAGCCTTTATTCGTCATTTCATTTTAGAGTTTTCTTCTTTCTTTCTTCTCTCTTTCTCTCTCCCTCCGACTCGTTCGAAACCCTAGAAATTCATCTTCCATAATCTGACAAATTTTCTTCACAGAACCCTAGATTTCCTCATCAAAACCTCACTTCCCCAAATCAGATACCCCAATTCGTACCCAATTTCCCGCATCGATCCCAATCCTTTCCGTTTTCTCAAACCCCTCATTCGACGACGTTTCCGTGCGATTCAATTAAAAAGATTCCCGATTCCTTTACAGTGGCTCTCGCATGGGTAAGATTCTCCGAGAAACCGCAAAGCCCTCATCTAATTCATGGTCCCCATCTCCCTCATCGGAACCGGCGACAACCTCGTCAGCTTCGATCACGGAAACAGTGAGAGGTTCTCACCAGTTCAAGATCACGGGGTATTCGTTGTCGAAAGGGATCGGGATCGGGAAATATATAGCGTCGGATATATTCTCGGTTGGTGGGTATGATTGGGCTATCTATTTCTACCCTGATGGGAAAAGCGTTGAGGATAATGCTACCTATGTGTCCCTCTTCATTGCTCTTGCAAGCGAAGGAACCGATGTTAGGGCTCTTTTTGAGTTGACCCTTTTGGATCAAAGTGGGAAGGAGAGGCATAAGGTTCATAGCCATTTCGAAAGGACTCTTGAAAGCGGGCCTTATACCTTGAAATACCGCGGTAGTATGTGGTAGGTTCTCAATTTTTATTTTTAAATTTTTAATTTGCCTCCTTTTGTTTTGGTTGGAAAAAATATATATCTTTTTGCCATATGGGGTTCAAGGTTTATTCGATTATTGTATGGTATCTCACGTGTTAAACCTTTGTGATTGAGTTTTGAGGTTATATCGTATATGTTGTAGAGGACAAAGTTGTGAGATCATTTTCTAATGAAGTACTAATTAGGTAGCTATTATAGGGTGTGGTATGATTGTACTATTTGTAGATGGAGTAGGTTTAGGTGAATGATTCGAGGGACGAAATGTTTGCTTGGCTGCTCCGACAACGCTGTAGTGTGGAATACTAATTTTGAGAGGAAGGGTTGGGGTAGGGATCATGTTATTTGATTGGCATCACTTGACTCTTGAGAAAATAGCTTATATGGAGTCGTGTGTGTGTGTGTGTAGAGTCTTGTATAAATTTTGCACACACATTCTCATTGCTGTTTGTCCGAAATGAATCTTAAAACTAATGCTTTGGTTAATGCTGATTATTTAATATTTTGTGTTTCAGGGGTTACAAAAGGTTTTTTAAGAGAACTGCTTTAGAGACATCAGACTACCTTAAAGACGATTGCCTCTCTGTAAATTGTAGTGTTGGTGTTGTGAGGTCACGCACAGAAGGCCCGAAGATATATTCCATTGCAATACCACCTTCTGACATTGGCCAAAAATTTGGTCATCTGCTGGAAAGTGGAAAAGGAAGTGATGTGAGTTTTGAAGTGAATGGGGAAATTTTCACTGCTCATAAATTGGTGCTGGCAGCACGTTCGCCTGTTTTCAGAGCCCAGCTTTTTGGTCCTATGAAAGATCAGAATACCCGGTGTATTAAAGTTGAAGACATGGAAGCTCCAGTTTTTAAGGTTTTACTTAATAGTTACTATCTTAAATATGTTCAGAAAACTGATTCGTGTTATAATGATGGAAGATGAAATTTTTTCTGTATTGTTTTCATGGGGAGGACAGGCCATTGTTTTGCCTTTTGTAACTAAATACACTTCTTGAATAAGTGGTGACTATTTGGTTTCGAACTTTCCATACAATTACAAGTTCCAAAATTTGTGTCTAATGAAAATGTAGCGATACTTAGCTTGATAACTATGCAGGGCAAAAATGCATGTAGAATGACTTGACGACTTGACGGTTGTGCGTTTTCTCTTGTTTGCAGGCACTGCTTCATTTTATGTACTGGGATTCACTGCCTGACATGCAAGAACTTACTGGAATTAACTCAAAATGGGCAACAACCTTGATGGCCCAACATCTTCTTGCAGCTGCTGATCGGTATGCGTTGGAGAGGCTTAGGCTTATCTGTGAAGTGAGTCTATGTGAAGATGTTGCAATAAATACTGTGGCTACGACTTTAGCCTTGGCAGAACAGCACCACTGTTTCCAGCTGAAAGCAGTTTGTCTCAAGTTTATTGCTACTTCCGAAAATCTCAGAGGTATGCTTTTCTTCTCTAAACTTACACACTTAACTCAGTGGTACAGAAGCGTGAAGGAATCATATGGCTTTGCTTCGTTGTCATCCTTTTCCATTTACTACCAATTTATCCGTGCAATGCAGTTCATTGATTGCTCCAAGTCGACCCCCATGTCTTGTATGACTAGTTAATTCTAACCAACAAATGATATTAATACTTTGATACTTTTATCTCACCTCATTGTGGGCTTCTTCCTTTCTGCTTCCTTATTCCTACTCTAAAAATACCTTATTATCAGAAAAAAAGACAAAGATGATGAATATATCATAGAATATCTTCCAGGATATGTTTTAACTTGGACGAAATGTTTGTTATTTTCATATTTTAAGCATGTTTTGCAGTAAAACATCTAATTGCTTAGTTTTTGATAGATATCACCATAGCTCTTGAAAATTTATCTGGAGTCTGGACTAACTTGCACAAATTCGTTGATATCAATAACCTTTTTATTCTTCATCCAGAATTATTATTATTAACTGAACTATTTGTATCTTTTTGAATCTTCAGCTGTAATGCAAACTGATGGATTTGAGTACTTGAAGGAAAGCTGCCCATCTGTTCTGACTGAGCTATTGGAGTACGTGGCTAGATTTACCGAGCATTCGGACTTCATGTGCAAGCACAGGAATGAAGCTATACTTGATGGCAGCGACGTTAATGGGAGGCGGGTGAAGCAAAGGCTTTAGTGTGAAGTGAACACTGAGCAGAAAGCGTTAGTGTGAAGTGAACACTGAGCAGCTTTCTGTACAACCCTTCTACTCCTTTTTAAATGATAGCGTGTGCCATAGTTATAGGGAGGATGATGATGATCGTTTATAGGATTAGAGGCAATTTTTACTTTACTTAGCTTATTCATGTGTAAGAGATGTAAATGTAATTTGTGCTGGTGGTGCTGTTACTGTTCTGTTAGGTTTCTGTAATATCTTCGGCATTACTTTTTATTTGGATAAACATTTGTTTGAAAGTATTGATGCTCCGTTTGTGTTTATGTATTCTTTTATTTTGTTGGACATTCTGAATGTTTATTCAATTGAGCAGCAAATTTCTTTTACTGTCAATATTGGGAAGATTTTAGCATTTCTTATGTGCCTAGCAAAAAAAAATTTCTTTGAACATTGTATTTTTAGAAGTCCCCTTAAAATGCTAGTGTTTAGTATTTAACCTATAATTTTGTGCTCATTCAGAGAGTTTCATCACCAACAACGGTTGGGTGTAAATTGTTATTGTTCGGGTGATATTCGAGTTTCATATCTGGTGGAAATTATTATGGATCAAAGTTTCCGTGTCTATTAGTTTCCATGTCCAAATTATTCATGATTAATTCTCTATTATTTGATATTTTAAATAATTACAAAAATCATATATCAAACTTCCAATGTATGTAATGTCGTAGTTTTGACTTATGGAAACTTTAAGGATTATAACCATGTCTCTGAGTAGATGTTGATCATATTCATTTTTATAACTTAGTAATGATTTAAACTATATTAGTTCAATAAAAATAAAGAAAAATAAATAAATATTTATATTATATTAAAATAATATTAATTATGTTACGGTCTTATATATAAGGATATACAGGATCTTGAGTTACATAATACTATTTTTTTTTTTGTAATAGATGATAAATTTCATCATAATTAACTTACATAATTGTGAAGTCTTGAAATAAAACGCCGTCCAATTAAAATATATCGACATTTGTCAGTTGAATTAGGATTTAAGAACAAATATATCGATATTTTTAGTCTTATATATAGAAATAACTTGAATATTCCTATATTTTTAGTTAAAGATTTAAATATACTAGTCTATGCAAGTATACTGATTTTTGTTTAGCTTCTATAAATTATTTTGTAGCCTTCATATATATATTTTATAAAATGTATATTTATTGAGTTTTTTTTAAGTAAATATATTTATTGGTATTGATTCTCAAAACACGTAGAATATTTGATTTTAATTCTTAATTTAAAAGAAATATTTCAAAGATCAATTCAAAATAATACTGCTAAAAAATCTAAGATAAACAATTGTAGAAAACAATTTAAGTTATTATTATTATTTTCTTTTTAAGTTTTAATTATTATTATTATTATTGTTTAAAATTATATACAACCTATTTATAAAAAAAAATATATGAACCAAAAAATTTAATTAAATTAAATAATGAATATATATATAGCGGAGGCTGAGCATTGAGCAAGGTTAAATTCCTGAACCCTTTTTTCATACCTTTTCGCTTTCACTTTCACTCTTCCTACTTGTTCTTCCCCACAGCCAAAATGGTAAGCTTTCCTTTCTCCCTTCGTGTTTCTTCTCTGTGCTTTCTCCTTTTTCGTTCCAGTAATTTTCTCTTTTTCTCGGTGTTTTTTGTCTGTAGTTGTTCTTCTCGTACTTCAAAGATTTGGTTGGAAGAGAAGTCACGGTAGAACTCAAGAACGATTTGGCCATCAGAGGAACATTGCATTCTGTTGATCAATACCTCAACATCAAGCTCGAAAATACTCGTGTTGTTGATCAAGACAAGTACCCTCACATGGTATCTCTCTCTAGGGTTTATTATTATCTGTATTTTTTAGTTTTGCTTTTCTTCTCGTTAGTTGTTTTATTGCTTGAATTTTAGGTAGCAGATGTAGGGTTTATGATGTGTTGAAATTCAATTTGGGATTGAGATTTAATAGTCTTCGAATTAGCCATTGATTGATATTTCCTAATTCCTGTATACTTAGGGTTTTGTTTTTTGGATAAAATTATGATATATGGATATTTGGTATTTGTGTAATTAAGATTTGTGGTGTGAGGCTGATGTTAGTGGTCTGAGGCAACTCAATCGAGGATACCTTGTGCAGGTGTTTAGCCATAAATGAAAATAAAAAATAAAAAATAAAAATTAAGGTTGTTGATTGTCAAGGTGTTTGTGAACTTAGGGATAAAAGTGGATTAAATATAATAAGACTGAATATTAGTGTACTGGTTTTCTTATTTATCGGTTAATTTTGAATTATTAATTTAGTTCTAGATCTTGGTTATGTTGTGGATATGATTTGGAAATTCAGGAAAAAAGTTAAATTTGAAAGTATTCTAGTCTTTGCGAAAGAAAAACTACAGAATAAGGAAAGAGAATTTTCTTGTGTTAGAGATTTTAAGGGATTTTTAAATGCCGCTTTTGCATAAAGCTGAAAATAAGGAGAACTATGCTATTTGCAATCACTGTGACATTTTCCTTGACCAGCCCATAACTCAGATTATGTTCTTTTTATCATTCTTGATCTTGATATTTAGCTCATGATCTGCACCAGGTTTCTGTTTCTGTTTGATTGAGAGAGGGACGGGGTGCAAGTTTCTTATTTAAACTCATCATGGGTAGTATAACACCTAAACTGAGCAAAAAATAAAAATGTAGAGGAAAAAAAATATGATTATGTTTGTGAACCTTTCTATTCTATATCCTAACAGATTACTATGATTTGATTATAGTGCTATGCTAAATTATCTGGATTTTATTTGTGTATTCTGTATTTTAGATATTAATCAAATCCCAAAGGATGTTGAAATTTGTTGGTCCTTTGGGTTTTTAATAGAAACATTAAATATGAGATTTTACATTGTTGTCTCTTTTGGTTCTTCTCAACATTAGGCTCCTCGCTCTCATGGTTGATCTTTCACTTTGTTACTCTTTTTCGAAATTCCTGTCTGTCTGTTAATATGATATGGATGTACATTGAATGTGTATGTGGAAATAGTTGCTACTGATCAGTTGCTTTCGTTACTTTGATCTATTGTAAATGTTATGGCTTAAAGAATTTATTCTAGGAGATGATATTTTTTACTTTATCAACATTTATACATAGTAAGAGAAATTTGTGGTTTAGAATGTGGTTTTGAGTTAAACCACATTTAAAATGCCTAGGTATGCTGCTATGATAGGATGGATAAATGATGGATTTTTAAGGATATAATTGCAAAAGTTTTACAGAATTAGCTTAGGCTTTGAGGAACTTAACAAGAGAATAAACTAAAATTGATACAAATTTCTCAATGCATCACATGTAAAATGTAATGTTCTTGAAACCAATTAAAACTGAATGCTCTTTTCCGGTAAATTTTGTTATATTTAGCTCCCTCAATTTGATTGACCTAACTAGCTTTAGATTTTATTTTATTTTGATTCTTCATGTTATATTAGTCAGTAACATGTTTGTGTCAGCTTTCTGTAAGGAATTGCTTCATCAGAGGATCAGTGGTTAGATACGTACAATTGCCTCCAGAAGGGGTGGATGTTGAACTATTGCATGATGCTACAAGGAGAGAAGCTCGGGGTGGTTGATTTCGCTATTCTGTAATGTATCTTTGTGTGAGAATTCGTTAGGCTGGGTAATCATGGATGTTATTTTTTCTAGTAAAGAATTGAAACTATTACCAATGTCAAAGGCTATGTAACTGAAGCATTGTTCTGTTCTATTGTGACAAAGTGAACTAGCGTAATTAGCTTTGCTTTACCCTCCCCTTATGCATATATTTAAAAGAAATGTCAAAACGTAAGGAATTGGGCAAAACAAGTATAATGCACAACATATGTAATGTTTAGAACATCAGGTATCTGAAGTGATGATTCACATATTTGTCGTTCAAAATTGCCTTGTCTACCCAGATGCAATGCATTGTACGAAACCTTATTATTTAGCAAGTGACCTGCGCAGATATGCGACTTGAAACCCCCTTTCATGGTTTCATTAGATTATGAGAATAATTGGTTTGTTAACATAGACCTTCTTTTACTTGTTTTAAAAATACTTTTGTTCTGTCTAATCATTCTTACTTTGGATTGGGTTAATACGTGTTAGTAATTAACAATATTTTAAATTTTAAAAATAAAATAAAATAAAATTTGAATACAACAGATTTACAAAAAAGTTCAGAGTAAAAGAAAAATGACTTTGTTTATTGTTATTGTTTAAGCTGTGAATACTGAATTCTTGTCACAAGTTCGATTGTGTCTATGTTATCACGAGAAATTTTATTTGACAAGTCGGAAAGTGAAATAAAGAATGTTAATAAGAATTCCATTGTCTGAATTTCATGTGGTCAATCGGAGGCCGTTTGATTGAGATTAAACCTCTTATATGGATCAAATAGTCAAACGTTTGATATGGATCAAATAGTCATCAATGTTTTTTTTTTTTAGAAAAAATGGTAAATTCTACTATAAATAACTCACACAACTGCGAAGTTCGAAACCGGGACAAAATTTGTCTTAGAAAAGATGGTAAATTCCACCATAATTAACTCAAACTGCGAGGTTCGAAACCAGGACAAAACATTCAACCTATCAATATCGACATTTGTCAGTTGAGCTAAGACTTAAGGACATAGTCATCAATGTTTTGATTACATGAATGTGGAAAATTGTTAATTGTGAGGAAAATCACATACTAGTATATTAAATCACAGATTTAGTTTTTATTTTGTATTTTTTGTTATGATTTGGTCGTCTTAATGCGACTTTCTTTGATTTTCACGTTTTGGTGTGACATTTTTCTCCGTCTTGATGCGATGTTTTAGTTTAAATTGAAAGATTAGCTTTTATCGATTACATATTTCAATTAATTACATTGGCATCGTCAATGTTACAAATCCAGAGATATAGATATTCTAAACATTTGAATTTTGTCATATTTGTATTTTTGTTATTGTTTTGTGCTATATTGTCGTTTTATGCTATTAATTTGGGTGTTGCGAGTTTGTTTAAATATTCATCATTTTTATTTTTTGCAAATTTGAATTTATATTACATCGATGTGTTTTATAATTTGAATCATTAAATATTGTTTCTTTTAGTAAAAAAAGTTCAAACTTTGATGGATTCATTTATGGAGTGTATTTTGTGAAACCTTTTAGTTGAAATAGAATCATTCAACCATTTTAGAGGTGAGCGAAGGATACAACCTAATTTTCTTCTTTAAATCAAATAAACTATACTACAAGGCTTTTAAAAAATGAATTAAGAGTTATTGAAATATTTTTTTTGGCTTAATTATAGTTTTAGTCCATTTATTTTTATTGATTTACGAAATTGATCTCCTAATTTTTAAAGTTAACAATTTTGATCTCTCTCTAATTTTTTAACTAAAAAATGAAGACGTGATATGCTTTAAATAATGTGTCATGTGATACGATAATATAAAATGATTAACACTCATAAAATCATAATAAAATATCGTATAAACTTAACTTTTAACTTTAGAAATTTTTTATATTTATAATTTAATTAATGACATATGAATAATTAATGGATTTAGATGGTCTATATGATAAAATTGTATCTCACGTTATTTAAAATATATCAAATCATTATTTTTTAGGTTAAAAATCTGATAGGACAACTAAAATTGTCGACTTTTAAAATAGAGATATCAATTTCGTGAATAGATAAAAATAGAGGAATTAAAATTAAAATTATTTTTTTTTTAATATATTATTGAAATATTATATGACCATTTATCATATTATTTTTAAAAAAAACTCAAAATACGTATCAAAGCCTAACCCTGCCAACTCTATCTCCCACACGAAAATAATGAAGGCCTCGGAACTATATAATATACATATGGTTGAGCTTTATTTCTACAAGTAAGTTGTTATCGTTTATGATTACATAATTCAAATCTAATACAATGTTCGTCAATAAACTCGTGATTGAGGAAAACAAGCTCCCACGATAAAAACTGATGGATTTTCTAAAATCAGTCATGAAAACAAGCGAGAGGAGTTCACAAAACCAAACACGAAATTTTGTGACTATTTACAACATAATGATGATTAGATTCTTAATCAAGCCTTAAATGACATATTGAAAATTTATAAAGTATACATATTTATTTTCAAGCCAATTTAATTATGTAGAATTTTGAAACAAGCATCAGTAAATGGTTCATAAAGCAAACATGCAATAAAAAGTTTTTGTTTTTTTGTTTTATCTTAAATGATAATTAACTCACATAATTGTAAGGTCCCAGTTCGAACTCGGACAAGAGCCTTTGTCGGTATATGGTTGTATGATGAAAACCTCATATCGTGACTATAAATAATTCATCGCGAGTTCATCCATTTTATTCGGTGTTACAGCTTAGCAAATTTTATTGGGAAGACCATTTAGACTTAAAATGTATATTAGAAATTTCCAATTGCTTGTTATAGAATTGTTGGTGCAGTGGTGTTATTTTAAGCTTCAGCTGAAATTTACATTACCGGTTTTAGGGTTTTTGTTGCTCTGCGCCAATCAAGATGAGAAACACTTTATCTCACATGTTACTTATATAACATATATATTACATAAATATTGTAATTAGAATATCTATTTATTAAAAAAAATCCTTCATTAATTATATGAATTGATTGCGGGAGAGATACTTAACTCTATAACACAAATATTCTTCCACAACCGAAGGTTAATAAATTTGTTTTCCAAATGTTACTCGGAACAACGTATCCTCAATTAGTCCTTAAAATATTTATTCAATTGATGTAATATTTATTGAGACAATAATAATTTAATATATAAAATTTTATTAATTTTAATTTTATAAATAATAAAACAAAATATATTTTTATGAAGTACATTTATTTTTTATTTTTTTTAATAACTAAAATGGCATTATAGGGAAATGATCCATGTTATAATGATGTGTTTTAATTTGGTACAAGTAGTAATGATATGTTTTAGGAGAAGTCTTGTATATACACAAGATTTTAAACAACAATTTACTACAAAATAAAAATATGTTTTAATTATTTTAAAACTATATATTATTTTTCTTTTATTTTCTTGTCCAAACAGAGTTACCAGATTATTGTGGCAATACAAAAATTATTCTATGTTTTAGTATATATATATATATATGAAAAATACATGTATTTAATTTTTTTTGTCCTCCCAGATGATATGTGAATGAATCATCTAATTAGCGGTTATTGCACTCAATCTATAATCTAGTGATTCAAACTCTGAAATGGATTAACTAAATATAACCACCGTTGACACGAATAATTTGACCATTAACCCATTCAGCAGAATCACTAGCCAAAAACCCAACAACAGGGGAAATATCTTTCGTCTCACCAATTCTACCAAACGGAATATCTTCCGCAATTCTCTTCACCGTTTCCTCCGTTTTCCCTTCCAAGAACAATTCCGTCGCAACAGGTCCCGGCGCCACGCAATTCGCCGTAATTCCCGTTCCCTTCAGCTCCTTAGCCAAAATCTTCACCATCGCTTCCACCGCCGCCTTTGACGCGGTGTACGCGCCGTAACCTGGCTTAAACGCCGCCGCTAATGAAGTCGTCAGAAGTATGATTCTCCCTCCTCCGCCGCGCTTTAACCGGTTCGCTGCTTCCTTCCCGCAGAGAAACGATCCCCTTGCGTTCACGTTCATGATGCGATCGAAGGTTTCAACGGTTGTGTTCGCTATGGTTGGTAACTCGGTGTTGGTGACGCCGGCTGAGTTGACTAGGATATGAACAGGCGAGTTGAAGGCTTTTTCGGCGGAGTCGAATAGAGACTTCACTCCTTCCGGATCTGACACATCGGCGCGGACGGTGATGGCTCGTGGAATGGCTTGGTTAGCGTTGATTTCGGCTGCGACTGATTCGGCATGGTTGGAATTGGAAGCGTAGTTGATGACGAGTCTGGCGCCGAGTGAAGCCAAGTGAAGAGCGATCTCTCGTCCGATTCCGCGGGAAGAGCCGGTGACGATTGCGACTCTGTCTTGAAGCGGTGGTGTTGATTGGGGCTGTGGAGTAGCCATGGCGTTGTAATGTTATGTGAGATTAATGTGATGCACTTATCTAATTAAATAGATGCTGCAAGTAGATGTTGCAATTCAATTTTTGGGGAAAAGATTACGTAAGCTCATATGTCATATACTCATTAGTCATCATATATGTGATGTGAGAAGAAGACTAGTATGAAATATACAATTTGAGAAGACAAGTATGAAAATAAATTAGATAAATGTTCTTTTAAGCTTTCTGATAATTCCACATAGAAATAATATCAAAATAAAATAGACTCATACGATAGATCTTACATATCCATGATGTGGTAGGATGAAAGACATAGAAAAAAATAAAATAGATGTTGAATGTTGTATAAAAATGATTGATGTATTCGTATCTTTGTTGTATATGATATATGTTGACACTTGCACACGAATGAAGTAGTGTAATAGATCGAGATTTAATGTAGTCACATTCGAACTATCTATTTAATAGTAGAGGTTCAGATTTTAAGTTTAAATTTTAAAATTAAAAATAATAATTTAAATTTAAAATTTAAATTGTCTAATCTTAACCGAACCGTCTGAATATGTCGACTGTTCTAAATTCCGATGTGAGGAAACTTTTTATTTATTTTTATTTCATTGCTAAACAAAAATAAGTGTCGATGTACATAAGCTTGCTAAAAACTCGATGCAAATGAGTTCTCATAATTCAAATTTTGATTTTTCTTTATTGAATTGTATTTTTCGGATTTTTGATATGAATATCCCATTTTTGAATTTTTATTTTCAAAATGTCACATTTTGAAAAATATATACCAAAATGCCCTTTTTTTTTTTTTTTTTTTTTAAGAAGGAGGTCGCTTCCCCAGGGAACGATCAGCTGAAGGAAAATTTTTAACATGCAATAGAAAGTCGCTTCCCCAGGGAACCACCTCCAACTGACGTTTTTTTTTTTTTAACATTTGTTGTTGTTATTAATTTAATTATTTAAAAAATAAAAGTATTAATAATAAATAAAAATAAAATACCTTAATAAATTATATATTTTAATTATTATTATAATAAATAATAATTATAATTATAATTAAAAATTATTATAATTAAAATTATTATAATTAAAATTATTATAATTAAAATAATTATAATTAAAATAATTAAATTAAAATGATTAAATTAAAATGATTAAATTATATTATAAATTAAAAAAATACATTAAAATAAAAAAATTACATAAAAATTGTTGCAAAAAAATAATAATAACAATTAAATAAAAAAAAATTTATATTAATAACCATGAAATTGAAACGAAATACATTAAATTAACGATATAAATACATCATATTTGAGAAGAAAAAAAACATCAAATTTATATCAATTATGTCCACCTAAATGACCCCCAGTCCCACATCTAGGATGTCGTCGAACTCGTCTAGCTCTCTGAACGAGTTGCGGTTCTTCCGGTTCATCCTGATTTTGAACATTTTCCTCGATGTAAGTTGTAGGTGGGTTAGAACCACTGCCACCTGCTTCCATTAAATTTTTGGACTGAGGATTATACATCGAATCAAACACAGCATAAGCCGACTCAGGAGTTGTGCACTGAGTTCCAAACAAATTAAAGAAAAGTCCACTTTCTGTCGGATAACCGGGGGTTGGTATTTCTGGCACCGACGGAACGTAATACGTTGGTGGTGGATCATAAAATGGAACTTCAGTAGGGATGTGTAGGTGAGGTGATGATGAAGACAGTCCTGCTGTGTTTTGTTGTTGTGGGGTTGATTGGAAGGTCGATTGCACATGAGGATATGACGGCGGTTGTAAACGGGGATCACGGAGATATTGTTCTACAGATATAAATAATTTGGTGTGTTGTCTAAACCAAATCATATATTATGTGCTATGACATAAAAATACCTTGTACGATGTTACCTTGCAACACGTAATTCTGGCGCTCGTTCCAATGTTTAATTTCTTCTCTTCAAACTCAGTTCCAATTATCATCAATCCCACGCCTCATGTCGATCTCATGGTACATTTTCATGTCTTCTGGTGGTTGTGGTATTTGTTAATGGAAACCGAACTGAAGTGTGACTCTGTCTGTATGATGTTTTTCAACAATATGATAATAGAGTAGATAAGTACATGTAGTCCAAGTGACCATCTCTTCTTCGGAAACTTCATGTTGGAACCCGAGATAAGGTCTCCAATAAAACTGAAATGTAAAAAAATAAGCTAAATTAAGTAATTATAACAAGTATAAAAAATAAAATATTTAAAAAGTTCAAATAAATGTGAATGAATATATTACTTCCTCAACTCTCATGTGATCAATTGTTTTTCGGTATCCTTCCACGTCGTTATGAGGAACTTTAGCGAAATTTAAACCACCAGAATTAAATCTGTCGAATATAACAAAAATAAAAAATATAATAAAATTAGTATTATGGTAAGTAATTGGTTTTAAAAAAAAAAAGAAAAAATAATATAAAAAAAATATAGTTACCTTTGTGCAAGTGGAAATATCCATGGTTTGGGAGATTCTGGAGCGACACATGACAAACGATACCATGCCCAGTTTTGCAACAACAATGCACATCCTCCTATAGATGTTACACCGGGTTTTGTTGCAAGACATAGTTCTCTGTAAAGTGTAGCTAAAACTGCTGAACCTCAACTATATTGGGATACTTTATTTAAATCTCCTAATAAAGAAAGATATTTTAAATGTACCCGATTGTTGGATTTGTCAGACATCAATAACCCTCCGATCATACGTAGGATATATGCTCGACACGATGCTTGTTTTTCTAATTCAGATGCATTTTCACCAACATTGTCAAACGTATCTTTGAGCCACTTTAATTTAATAGAATTACCTTTTGTTGCTCCCTCAGGTGGGATAACTCCTAGGTAATCCTGACAAACTTCTCTAACGTGCACAAAATTTGAACCGCTAACAGGTAAACCAGAAACATTTAATCCTAAAATATAATATACATCTTCCAAAGTTATTGTGCATTCACCTACTGGAAGATGAAACGTGTGAGTTTCAGGTCTCCATCTCTCAACCATAGCAGTAATCAGGCCGACATCTATTTTATAATTTCCGAGTTTGATCACTTCGCCGAAGCCAGCCGCTTGCAAATATGGTAATATATGTTACCTTTGAGTCTGGTCCTCCATCAACAAACATTGATCAACCAGGTACGTCAAACATACCTCATCAACCCGACTTATATTCTCCATCACAACACTATGAACCATCACAACACCATGAACCATCACAACACCATGAACCATCACAACACCATGAACCATCACAAAACCATGAACCATCACAAAACTATGAACCATCACAAAACTATGAACCATACTCTACCCAATTAGAACAAACTCATCCGGAAAGTTTTCAACTCTATCATCAATCTCCTCCAACAAGTCCACAATGCGATCTTCCCCTTAATGTCTTATATAGTATCAACGAGGAAGAATTAAGTGATTATAGGGAAGAGGATGAAAAATACTTCGATGAATCATTTGATAATTCTGATGATGAAATTGATGTTGACGAACATATGGAAGTAGAAGATCAAACTATCATACCTGATTTCGATCCACCATCACACCTGAAGAGCATCAATTTAGATACTCAAGAGCAATCAAGTGAAATTGATCACTTGTTCATTAACGAAGTCCCAACAGTAGATGTAACTCTTGCAGTTGGAATGAAGTTTCAAAACAAAGATGAATGCGTACATGCAATCAAGCGTTACCATTTAAAACAATCATTGAATTTTGTGGTACAAAAATCAGATTTAGAAAGGTGTTAAGGTGTGTCACAATCCACTAATGCGGAGAGTCAAGAAAGGTCGTCCAAAGAGCAAACGCATTAGAACAGAAATGGACACTACAGAAAGAGTACCAAGAAAATGCGGATTATGTCGGGTCTCTGTCATAGTAGAAAACATTGTCCAAATGCTGCTGACACATCTACTCAAATTTGATGTATTTTTATTTTAATGTATTTTATTTGAAATTTATATTTTCATGTTATTAATATAATTTTTTTTATTTTAATGTATTTTTTTTAATTTATAATTTAATTTAATCATTTTAATTTAATTATTTTAATTATAATTATAATTATTATTTATTATAATAATAATAATAATAATAATTAAAATATATAATTTATTTATAATTTATTAAGGTATTTTATTTTTATTTATTATTAATATTTTTATTTTTTAAATAATTAAATTAATAACAACAACAAATGTTAAAAAAAAAAAAAAAAAACGTCAGTTGGAGGTCGTTCCCTGGGGAAGCGACCTCCTATTGCATGTTGAAAAATTTTCCTTCAGGTCGTTCCCTGGGGAAGCGACCTCCTTCTTAAAAAAAAAAGAGGGCATTTTGGTATATATTTTTCAAAGTGTGGCATTTTGGAAATAAAAATTCAAAAATGGGATATTCATATCAAAAATCCGTATTTTTCACCAATTATTACAGTTAAGCATGACAAAATATATATATATAATCATAGTAATATAAATTTAATTTACATGAATTATTAGTTTAAATATATTTTATAAATGTGTTCAATTTAAAGACGTGTTAACATATTGAATCGAATGAAAAACATATTATTGAAAAAAAATAAACAGGAGAATAGATTTCCTTATAATTACAGTTTTGGTCCTTATATTTTAACTAAATTACGAAAATAGTCTTCTCATTTTATTTACCCTCAATTTTGATCCTCAAACAAAATTTTGGTCTCAAACTTAATGAAGTGTCATTTTTTAAGGATGTGTCAAAAAATACGAGATGATGTGGAAGATTCTATGTGGATTAAATACATTTTATTATTATTCTAAATTTGTAAAACATGTTTCCTACTTTTAAAAACACAGTTCCTATTTTATTACATCATTTAATTATAAAAAACATAAATAAATAAATAAAAATATTGTTATTGTAATCCCTAATTGCGTGAGAACTCAATAACACATTTCAGAAACGTGAGAACTCAAGAATGTGAGTTCAGAAATGGAGAACTTGATAAGTCAAATGCAAACCAAACCCTAATCCTAATTCCATTATGTCTTGTTCTTCTCCTCTTTATGATTCATCTTGTTTATTCTCCTCTTCATTCAATTTCTCATTCATCGTGTTCTTGTAGATCGTTTCTCATTCAATTTCTATTTTTGATTTCCTGTTTCCAATGGTAAGTAAAGGTGATTTCGCGTTCTCTCCTTCTTCACATACGAAAGAAGATACAAAGTTATGTGATTTTAGGGTTTATGTATTTGTTTTTGGCTATATTTAAACATTGAGATCAATATGTATATGTTTATGTGTTAGTAGTTTTCTATTCAAAATTTTTGTCTTTTTCGTTTTGTTTTATTGTTAACAGTATTAAACTCTGTATTCAAAAAATCTATTTTTTTAGTGTTAACACTATTTTTGATTTTGTAGTTATGCCTTTATGCCTTTTCAGTAATGTGGTCCGCATGGTTTGGTGTATTATTTTGTGGTCCATGTATAGTTTGTTGTATTATAGTTTGACTGAGTTGTTGTGTATTCAATTATTTGTTTTGTATAGGCCAACTCAAGTCCACATAGTTAAGTTAAGAATTAATCATGGGTAGTTTTGTAAATCATCCAGTGAACTTGGTGCCCAAGTGGATGAGATGAATTGATCTTGGGATGTAGACTTAATGTTGGTCAAAAGTTTGGGATATATGAATATTAAATGTTTGTGGTACCAACATTCCAAGTACTCATTTACTACATCATCATCAATGTAATTGAAGTCTTTGTGGAACACTCTATAGACAATTTCATTATTACTGATGAAAGTCCAATTCAAGAGCCATTTGAAGCTAAAAAAGTCCAAGGTGAAGCTGAACAAGTTCAAACTAAAGCAGTTGAAACTGAAGCTAAACAACATGAAAGCAAAATCTGAAC
This sequence comes from Cicer yamashitae, assembly GCA_037974755.1. Taxonomy (NCBI): domain Eukaryota; kingdom Viridiplantae; phylum Streptophyta; class Magnoliopsida; order Fabales; family Fabaceae; genus Cicer; species Cicer yamashitae. The sequence continues at coordinate 55,846,848 of JBBPBQ010020321.1, forward strand.
TAATCCATGTTGAAGTTGGACAAGGAGCATGTGAGGATTATGTGAGTGAAGAAGATGAGGATTATGAACAGGAAGTTGGTGAGGATTATGTGACTGAAGAAGATGAAGATTATGTTGCTAATTTAGATGATAATATGGGGGAGTTCCACGAGGGTGATGATTGGAACTGGATTTCTTAAGTACCAACTGAGATATTTGTTAACGTTGTAAGAAATGAAAATCCATCTGAGATACCTGCAAATCCAAAAGGTAACCCTTGGCCTAGTTATGCAACAGATTTTGAAGAAAATGATGTGAATTCTGATGATTTGAATACTCTACCAGGAAGTGAAATTGATGAAAAGAATGTTGGGAAATTTCCTAAATTTAACCAACCTGCAAATGGTGATGAAGTAAGGTTTGAGTTGGACATGAAATTCAATACAAAAGCGATCGTTAAGAATGTTATTAAAGACTTTGCAATGGAGACTATGCAAAACTTGTATTTAAAAAAGAATGATGGAAAGAGAATGATTATTAGGTGTGAGCCAGAATATCCATTTTACATGAGGAGTAGTAAGAGGACTTCAAAAGAATATTGACAATTAATGAGTTTCACAAATGATCATACATATCATAGGAGGGCAAAAAACAAACAAGTTAGGATTGAATGGGATAAAAGGGCAAAAAACAGACAAGCTAAGACTGAAGGGCTTGCCAAGAATTTCGTTCTTATGTTGAGACATACACCTGAGGGGGCCAAGTATTAATCTTAGTCATCCATTTAATGTCTTAAAAAAAGAGATAGAATAAATTTAAAAATAAAAGAGAATTACATGTTGAGATTAAAACATGATCCTTCATATTTTTTTAATACATGAGAATCTATTTCCAACAAATAACCATGATGTTGTGGAGCAAGATGAAAATATCACTTCGTATTAAAGAAGGTTCACGACTTAAGACATAAATTGAGAATTGCTCTTATTTAAAAACACTAGTAAATTTATAGGGAACTTGACAGAGGTAGATCACCTGATACGAGTGTTATTAGTGTGTGGAGAATATTTAAATCACATGCATTTATTTTATTTGACATATTTTTACTTATATTATAAGACATAAAATAATAGTAAATATGAAATAGGGTAAGTGATACTCTGTCGCATGAAAAATAAACTGCTCCTTCAATAGTCTTTAAGTATTGGGTCATGAATAATAGGATCACATATTCATTTGTATGGTCAGCTCAATGCCCTAGTACATCAACTTTGAGATAATTTAATTAACAAGTTGACTCCATCATACATTACTCTATGTTACTAATTTATTGAAATATTTGCATATTTATCTCTTACATTTTGTATAACTTTCTCAAATGTTTACAAATACATATGTTGAAATAATCATATTTACCTTATGATTAGATTCTCTTTTTCATATGAACTAGACTATAAAAGGAAAAATGGTAGGTTGGATCTATTATTTTATGAATAAAGATAAAACTAATGTCAAAGAAAAATAAACAAAATAATAATACAGACTAACGTTGTTTTTTTTGTAAATTTATTTCTATAAGAATTTGTATTGGAAAATTTTATCCTATATCTACCCAATTATACTCTTACCTTCACTTTTTAATAACAAAAATTAATTTTATAATTTTTTTTAAGTTCTAGGAAACACATTTGTATTTAAAAAAGTTGGAAAAAGTATTTTCAAACATAAATATATTCGAAAAACTTAAAATTTTTTAGAATACAAAGTTTGAATTTTCTAGAATAAAAAATTCAAAATTTTATAAATGCATGTGTTCTGAAAAATATTTTTAAAATTTTTCAAAACATATTTATGTTACGAATTTTTGAAAATTTTTCCTTTCAAAATTTAAGTTGAATTTTGTAAAATAGAAAATAAATTTATTTTTAAAAAGAAAAGAGTAAAATATATAGTTTAAGTAAAATATAGGGATGTATAATTTAGAAGATATGAGGTAAGATTTTCCTTGGATCAGTTGACATGTCATATAATACATTAAACTCATGGGCCTAGCCCCATTTCTTCATTCCCACACACCCCCCTTCCCCCAAATAAATGAAAATAAACGGAACAAGTTTGAACGTTGACGAGAAAGAAGGCGGAAAAACAAAGAGAAATTGAATTTATCAACAACATAAAAAAGAATTGAATTTATGGACACCAAAAAAAAAAAAAGAGAATTACTAGGAAATTTATTTGGCAAAGAGAACTGAATTAAATATTTATAAATAAAATGATTTAATTTTTTTTAAAAGACTAAGAATTTTATTTACTAACACTTAGTGTATTTTTTTTATATATAAATGAATTCAATCAAATCATTTTCATGAAGATATTTTATAATTTACTTAAGAAAATAATATTACGATATAATTTAATTTGATAGATGTGCAAAACAGTTTTACAACATAACGTAGAAATTAATTTCTAAATAAAATATAAAATATAATAAATTTTCAATGTAAAAAGTGATTATATAAAGATAAAATTTATATGTATTTTTTTTTATGTATATTTGTATAGTTTTTTAACTAAATCAATTATGATTTTCTCAAATTTTATAACTTTGTCATGTATTTTAACTTTTTAGGTAAAAATCATTTAAAAAGCATCTAAAGAAATGCATCAAATTTTTTCTATTATATTTTTTTTGTTTCATAATAATGATCACAATTTATAAAAAAAATTATCGTTTTTTATTTTCAATTTAACTTTATTTTTTTTTTACCAATTCTATTATTTAATTAATACTATATACATTACTTTTAATTTATTATTTCTTTACGATAACTAAAACCAACTAAAAATTATATGAATAGTTTACTAAAATTATTATTTTATCTTTTATTTATCGTATTTTTTAATGTGAAATTTTCAAAAGCTAACAATAATTATTTTGGACGGAAGGAAGGAGTATAATAGTGGTGACCATAACATAGAGTAATACCCCCATGCATTTTCATTCGGGTCTGAACTGAACACATTCCTTCCTCTCTTTCTCATTCTTGTTTGATGGCTACGGCGGTTCCCGCGCAAACCATCGACGCCGATGAACAAATCCCATGGCTCAAAGTTCTCCGACAAACCGACTTAGCTATAGAGAACAACACCGATCCCAACCTATGGTCGACGGAAATCACCTCCACACTTCTCTCCTCCGCCGTAACTTTCCCTTCCGTCGAACTCGCTCACCGTTTAGTCTCTCATTTATTTTGGAACAATCATTCTCCTACCGCCTGGAAGCTTCTACACTCTGCAGCTTCACTCAACATTATTCCTCCTTTACTTCTCATATCTCTTCTCTCCACTAGGTAAGGTCCTTCTACATTTTTCCTTTTTTGATTTCTTCTTTATAATTTACTATGTGCGAAACTCGAATTAGGTTTTTTTTTCTTCGATACTTGAATTGCATTGTAATACACTGTTTTTATTATGATTGCAGGATTGTTCCGAGCAGAGAACTTCATCCTATAGCATACAGATTGTATATGGAACTTCTCAAGCAAAATGTCTTTATGCTTCAATCTCATATATATTCTCCGAACTATCAAAAGTAAGGTTCAATTTGTGTTAGATACATTAAATTACTCACGTGCTTTATATATTCATTCTTCGGAATAAAATATTGAATTTCAGCACAAGGTTGAAATTGAACCATGTGTATTTACATAGTAGTTTAAGTTTTTGGTATAGTTGGTTTATAATAATTCTCATGATTCTGAATAATTTTGCTACCAAATGCTACCACTGTCTATTCCTAAAAGGTTCAAATTATTCACCTCATGAACTATGATAAGATTTTAGAGATTTATACATTGCATAAGAGTATGTTTTCTTAGTTTATAGGTAATGGACATGGATTTTAGGCATTATCTCAAATATATATATTAAAAAAATGTATCTAGCGCATTGTTGACAAAAGTTAGCTTGGATTTTTTTTTATTTTTTTTAAGATTTCAGTGTTATCGCCGACGACTACATTTTATTTGCTACTATGTATTCATACTATTACTTGTTGACAATCACTTGCTTTGGTGCTAGTCATTAAATCTCATACTTGTAGCAACCTAAACAGACTGTAAATCTGAAGCAACATTTTATCATAAAGTGAACTTAAACATGCTCAAGTGGCTACTCCATTTTTTTAGTTTGAATTTTTCTTTCTTTCTTTCTATCTTTTATGAGGGATGGGGAATGTTCCTTTTGTATTTGTAAATACTACTAATCCAATGGTATCACAGGATTATGGAATCAATTGATGATGTTCTTCAGCTTTCTCAAGTATACAGCCGAAAGGTGTGTGAACCGGGGGTTGTTCTTGTTGAATTTGTCTTTTCAATTTTATGGCAGTTACTTGAAGCATCTTTGGATGATGAAGGGTTATTAGACCATGGTCCAGAGAATAAGCCAAGATGGATAAGCAGGTCAAATGATATGAGTATTGATGAGCCTGACTGCATCAATGGAATGAAAACTGAGCAGAAGGAGGGGTTGCAGAGGGAAAACACAGCTATGGCTGTTGAGATCATTGTTGAATTTTTGCAAAATAAAATGACATTGAGGCTTCTTTCCTTAGTTCATCGAAACATGTAAGAACTTCAATTCTGAATTTCTGTTATACTTTGTATCAAAGATGTAAAGTGTCTAAATACTTATTTGAGCCAATCTCAATATAAATTTTGGAATCTTCAATGAAGAAAGCTATCTTTTGTAGGCCATCGCACTGGGGATCTTTCAATCACCAAATGCAGCTGCTTGCATCAAACTCTTCAATTTTGAGGAATTCAAAACATATTAATGCAGACACCCTTTTATCTTTGATGGAAAATATCCATGGTTTTGGGTCTAATGAATGCAATACAACATCTAAGCTGGAGTCTAATGTAGTCATATCTGCTGGTTCTCAGATATATTTTGCTGGTCAATATTATGGCAGTAGTTGGTCTTCACTTTGGCTTCCTATTGATCTTATACTCGAAGATGCTTTGGACGGAGGGCAAGTAGCAGCTTTTAGTGCTATTGAAATTATTACTGGTATGATTGTATGATGTTGATTTTTTATTTCAAATCATAATTTTGGGGAATGTTCCACAAAGCAGAGAATCAAATTAAACACAATAAAAATTCAATAATACAACATTGTTTTCTAAGTTGCCTACTTTGAGATGAAAATTCAATAAATACAACATCTTTTGGGTGAGAGTAGTACAGAATACTTTGAAATAAGTATTTATTATTTTCTTTTATCATCTTTGTGTCTTTATTTTTTCTTTCCGAATCAATATTATTTGTTTGAAGTTCTTATTGCAGGTTTGGTAAAGATTTTACATGCAGTTAATGGCACTATGTGGCACAAAACATTTTTGGGTTTATGGATTGCAGCACTGCGGTTGGTTCAGAGGGTAAGTATTGTTCCAATAAAAGGGAAGGGAGAGCTGATGAATTCTCTATTGGAAAAATTGCTCGATTGATTTATTCTTGTGTATGATCTGGTGATCTAATATATATAGTCAAGCATCAATAAGGAAACACCGTGTTGCATGTCATTTACATTTAATTGATCAACTGATTCTTTATGTGAAATCCAGTGACCCTGGAAAATCCATGCAATTGGACTCGACATAATCTTAACATGACAACAATTATGATGGATATTATTTCCCGTGTTATTTTAGGAAAGGGATCCAAATGAACGTCCTATACCTCGGCTTGATACTTGTATGTGTATGTTATTGAGCATTACAACCCATGTGGTCACAAATATTATTGAAGAAGAAGAAAGTGAACTGATTGAAGAAGCTGATAGTAGCCCTACAAATCGAGGAGAAAATAAACAGGCTCTGGGGAAGCGTCGTGGAGAATTGATTACCAGCTTACAGTTATTGGGTGATTACGAGTATTTGCTTACTCCGCCTCAAGCTGTTCTCACGGAAGCCAATCAAGCTGCTGCCAAGGCTAATATGTTCGTATCGGGAAACCCTGTGGGCAGTGGGTCCTCAGAATCATTGAGCATGGATGACTTGCCTATGAATTGTTGTGAGTAATTTCTTTGTTGTGGTAATCTTAATCTGTTTCATTTTGGTTAAAGAATTTGCACTTCTAATTAATATGCACCCTTTTTATCGGTATGTTCTAACTGAGGCAGAGTTAGGATCAACTATTGGAGTGAATCAATGTTCAAATAATAAAAGGGATCTATGGAAAAAGAGAAAATATGATGGGGCTGATAAACTGTGTACAAATTTTGGGACTGAAGGGCAGTCAATATTTGCTTATTTTTTTTAACTCTCTCTCCTTCACTCTTGTCACCATTTCAGCCACAAAATAAATAGCTTTGTTGGCAGCACCTTTAATCTTGGTACTATGAAATTTAATCATATTTTTGTCTCCAAACAATGCACTTTTTTGCCTTTTTGTCATCCGCTTTCATATTATGAGGTTATCTTGTAAAAGTCTGTTCATGTTTGTTTCAAGCCTCTTTGGTGTACAAGTGACATTGTCGGTATTTTTTTCTTGCAGCTGGCAACTTGTGGCATCTAATTGTTGAGGCTTGTATTGCAAGAAATCTACTTGACACGTCAGCTTATTTTTGGCCTGGCTATGTGAATGCCTGCAGCAATCAAACTCCCTGTAGCGTTTCTAAACACATGGATGGCTGGTCTTCATTGATGAAGGGATCACAGCTAACTCCTGGACTAGTTGATGTCTTAGCTGCAACTCCTGCGTCCAGGTATCATTCCTATGCTCTGTACTCCGCCAGTTGTCTCTTAAAAATGGATTTAGAAGGGAAATATTTGGGGAGGGTGATTGGTTAACGAAACTATCACAGATGGAAGGTTTTCTTATTTTTTTCAAATAGGTTTTCTATCTTCCTGAATGCTGTTTTTTAACCACTGACAAACCGGCAGGGACCTAGGATATTAGCTCCTCTAGTTGTTTTCGCATCCACTTTTTTTGGGGGGAGGGGGTCTTATTGCTGACTACATCTCCTGCTTCAGGGTTCTCTTTTCAGCTTGAATTGTTTTTCTGCTACTTCTGTAAAGTTAATATCTGCCTTTGAATCTTTGACTTTGAATTTCTTTATTCTGCCAGCAAATCATGAAAGCCTTGGTTTTTGTTCATGCCACTAACCTAAACACTGCTCACACATCCTTAGTGGAAGCATCTCGGTAGTTTTATTTGTAATTTTTCTTTAATTATTTTGGTGGTTTAGGATCGTACAATTGACTTATTATTTTCATTCTCTAAGGCCGTTACAGGGAAATTATATGTAGTTTTCTTAAAAGAGTTTCTTCTCTTAAACTAAATGTTAAGATCTAAAGACGAGACCCCTTTCAAATTTCATTCTTAATTATCCTCCTGTTTTATCACTAGATATTGTCCCAACAAAAATTAGTTTTTCATCAGATGTATGCAACCTTATTTGCATCAACTAGGGATGCTGTTTTCTGTGATTAGAACGCACAATCATTTGGCCACAAAGCAGCGATCTTACTATTGCCCCAAATCCAATGCTCCTCCTCGCTATTTCTTTTAATGATTTTTAGGATAAATTGTTCTTTTGGTCCCTTAATTTATTTTTAGGTTTCACTTTGATCCCTTAATTTATTTTTAGGTTTCACTTTGGTCCTTTAAGTTTTGTTCGGTTCATTTTGATCTCTTAAGTTACAAACGCTAGACACTTTGGTCCTTCAAGTTATATTTTTGTTTTAGTCCCTTAAGTTACAAATATTAAACACTTTGGTCCCTTAAGTTATAAAAATTATACACGTCGGTCCTTTTAAATAGTTTCTAACATTGAAATTTAAGGGACCAAAGTACCTAATTTTTGCAACTTAAGGGACCAAAATGTTTGACTTAAGGGACTAAAACAGAACGAAAATAACTTGAGGACCAAAGTATTTAACGTTTGCAACTTAAGAGACCAAAATAAATTTAATGGACCAAAATGAAACCTAAAAATAACTTATGGCACCAAATGTATAATTTAGCCTTCTTTTTAAAAAGCGTATAGAATACTTACATAACATGAAATATATTCATTCTTAAATCAATTTTATCTTCTCTTTTTGTTACTCACAAACATGCACTCGTTGGCAAGCATATGAATGTATTTTATGCTCTCAATGTAAATTAAAACATATATGGATTATATTATTTTAAAAGTGTGAAGGTATTGGTTGTGATAAGTAAAATACATAATAATCCACAATAAATATGAAAATAACATATACAAAAGGTTGTTGCACGACTACCTTTCCTTAATACATCTTGGCTAGGGTAGTACCTATTCATAGTTCCTGGATCAAAAGACAATTCATTGTTGCACGATTATATTATTCTTGTTTTCTAGACGAAATAGAGATTTATAATTCATAGATACGAGAGAGGTACACACATAACGGAGACTCCGTGTATGTGAACTAGGCAGCTGTCTGATTAATGATAGTATTGCCTAGTACCTGCACAACAAATACACTCTTCGTTTCAGAAGACGGGTATATTAGATGCTCTTTTTTTAAAATTTACAAGGTAAGGCAACTGAATTTAAGCTCATGGATTTGATGGAAGCTTAGCGGAGATCGAAAAGATATATGAACTTGCGATCAATGGTTCAGATGAAGAGAAGATATCTGCTGCTACCATTCTGTGTGGGGCATCTCTTGTACGTGGATGGAATGTACAGGTAATCCTAACACTTTCACTATAGAGAAACTACAACTGTTTTCTTGGTTAGTTCTATATAATTTGGAATCAGAGGGGAAGTGTGAGAAAAGATGACAAAACGACAAAAAATGTATAGAGAGGATTTAAGAGAAACTTTAGTCTAATCTGAATGAACTATCTTTCTGAACAACAATAACAAGAATGACTATCTTTCTGAATATCAACAAAAATGAAGTTGTGCCTTTGCAATTTGTAGAGGTCCAGATACAAGAGAGGCCAGTGTTCTGTTACAACTAACTAAAACAGAAAATATGACCAACATTTAACTGTAGTGGTAAGGCTTAGACTGTTAGACAGTATTCTGTGTAATAGGCTGCACAGTGTATCCCAGGCAACAACACAATACAGAAGCTAAATAGAGATCATAAGAACATGTTAGCCTAAATAATAAAGGGGAGTTAGATTAGTTTGGGTAGTTGGTTAATTAGAGGAGACATCATGTATAAATAGAAGAAATAAGAATAGATTAAACAAATCTATTTGTTTGATAGCTTATGTGTGAAAGGAGATCCTTTGGGAAGAGGAAAACCCTTGGGAGGAGGGTATGTTCTTTCCATTGCAATTTCTCGGGATTCCTAACTGAACACAAAACGCAAGCATATCAGAATGTATACTCTAACACTACACTCGTAACCCTAAGGTGGGTGAGCCAAAACGACATAATCAAAAGACTCTAAGGGATTGTTTGGTTTCAAAAAAAACATTTCGTGTTTTCATTTTATGTTTGCAATTTTAATATCTTGTTTTATGTTTTATATCGAAATAAGTGAAAACGATTTTTTTATTGATTTCACTTGTTCTTGTACAAAACTTTGAAATTAGAAAACAAAATAAACATAAAGTTTGAAATTTTTGTAATTAAAATTGAAAACAGAAAATGAAAATCAAACAAGCCCTGAGGTTTTATCTGAGAGCCTTAGTCAATATGTATGCCTGCTGCTCTTTTGTTAGAATATGGAACAGAAAATGTAACAAACTTTAACAGTGAGGCTTCGAGAAAGTATTCTGTTCAGCAGGCTGCCAGTATGACCTAGCAAGTTCTTTAGCTTCTTTGGTGTCTCCAGACCCCCTTTTTAATTTGTCTGTTATTTTCTATTAGGTTTATATTGTTATCTTTGTTTGCAGGAGCACATTCTTCTTTTTATCACAAATTTGCTCTCACCTATTTGTCTTCCCAATCACATTGAGACTGAAAACCATTTAATCAGCCAAGCTACATTTCTAAACGTCCTTCTTGTTGGAATTTCATCTGTAGACTGTGTTCATATTTTCTCCCTACATGGTTTGGTATGTTCTTTTTATTAGTCCTTAACTTACACATGTAATTGTCAACTACCCTTTTTCAATTTTTTTTAACGAGAATTTTTTGCAGTCTAGGAAGGCTCTTCACATCAATTAAATTAAGGGAAAAAATTGTTTAGAAACTGATGGAGGAAGGGGTGTTGTACCCGAGATGGCGAGAACTAACTGACATGCATGTACCTTGTTTCCTAATATATGTTGTGGTTTTGCCATTTCAGGTTCCATTACTTGCGGCAGGGCTAATGCTAATATGTGAGGTTTTTGGGTCATGTGTTCCTGATGTTTCATGGACTGCCAAAACTGAAGAAAAAGTCTCTCATTGTGAGGTGTTTTCTAATGCATTTACTCTTTTGCTGAGATTCTGGCGGTTTGACCTTCTACCCGCTGAACAAGTAAGGAGTAATGCAGCAACTCCGCCATTAGGATCGCTATTTAGTCCCGAATTCCTCTTATTGGTTAGAAACTGTAGAGTAGCATCGTTTGGAAGATCAGCAAAGGATAGTCTAAAACTCAAAAGACTGTCAAAATTGTTACATTTTTCTAAGGAACCTGTATTTATGGATTCCTTTCCAAAACTAAACTTTTGGTATCGGCAACATCAAGAATGCATTGCTTCAATCCGCTCAGGTCTTGTGCCTGGAGGGCCTGTTCATCAGATTGTTGATGCTTTACTAAGCATGATGTTTAGGAAGGTAAATGATGGTTCTGAACCTTCGACACCTACGACCTTAGGAAGCAGCAGTTCATGTGGATCTGGGTCTGCATTGGATGATGCTTTAATGAAACTAAAAGTGTCTGCATGGGATATCCTGAAAGCCATTCCCTTTGTGTTGGATGCTTCTCTGAATGCTTGTGCTTATGGAAGAGTCTCTACCCGTGAATTGGCTACAGGTTTGCCTTGTTCTCTGTTTTTAAGTTGAACTTATATTGAGTTAGCTAGGATTATAATGAGGGATTGATGCTTTGAAATGTATGAATGTCACAAAATTTGGAGTGAGGAAGTATAGATTGGAATATAGATGTAAAGCTCCAAATGAATTTGGAGGTTGAAAAGGGAAGCATATTTGATTTTGTTCTCTTTCTCTCTCTAACTGTCTTATTTGAAATATAAAAAAATTGTCAAATCAGTTTTAAAGAATTATGATACAAAAAATATGTTTGGAACATTATCTTTCAATTAGTTTTCAAAAAGGTGAAAAAAAGTTCTCAGTCTTCTATTGAAGACTACTATTTTAAGATGTTATGAAAATTGATTTCAAAATATTATGATTTTACTTTTATTTTACTTTCTTTCTTTCTTTTTATAGATAAACAAAATGTTCTTTTCTTTAGAGTGAACATCCAAGATTGTTGAATACAAATTTCATGGTAGATTAATTTTTTATCTAAATGATTAAAAATGTAACTTTTACTTAGACAGAAAAGTTATTTTGAAAATCTAAGGCTACTGCATGATGTGGGCATCCCATGGAGTAGTAAACTTCTCTGTTATATTTTATGACAATAATTCTAAATTTTCGTGCAACTTTTTTAATAATTTCTAATTACTAATAAAAGAAAACACTTGAGTTTGAAACTAACTAGAACAATCATTGGTCAGACTTTACTTACTTCCTTGCCGAACCCCGAATTATCACGGCTCGTTCCGTTGAGAATTGGAGGGTTAAGACAAAAAAAAATGACTATATTGAACTTCTTGTGTCTCAGACATTTCTGTTTCAAACATAAAAAATGTACTTTTAATTTAAAAAAATTTAGAAAATTAAAATAAATTGTATAACTCTTTTATGACTAAAATTATGTCACTACAGTAAGGCTGCTATAATTGACCAATAACGAACTGCAGACTTTCTGGGGTTGCATTATATCCCACAAGCTATTGAATCTACAAAACTGCTGTTGTAATTGAGTTGTGTATAATTCACATAATTACAAACTTGATTTTAGACCACCATGGTATTTCTTTATTTTTGGATGTAATAATTTTTTCGTTTAAATTTTTGTTGATATTGAAACTACATGTTTGGCAAACTTATACTGGGTTGTTAATGCTGATTCTTTTAATATTTGTTTAGGTTGTTAGCTGTGTGATTTGATTTCTGTATTTTTTTTATTGTCTCAGGCCTCAAAGATCTAGCCGATTTTTTGCCAGCATCTTTGGTTACCATTGCAAGCTACTTTAAAGCTGAAGTTACACGGGGCATATGGAAGCCAGCTTTCATGAATGGAACTGATTGGCCTAGCCCTGCTGCAAATTTATCCCTTGTTGAGCAACAGATAAAGGAAATTCTAGCAGCCACAGGTGTTGATGTACCAAGCCTTGCTGTTGGTAATTGATTTTAGTCACTACATTTTTTTTTAAAATTAACCTTGATGACATTGTTACAATGATCAATACTCTTCAAGAGGTTGGTCCTTGACAAACTAATCAACTAGCTGTATTTTTTACCAATAAATATCCACTCATGCAGGCAATTATGTTTGTGTTGGTCTGAGTTTCGTTTTTATTGTTATATTGTATGTTGAAATAGAAGGTCCATTATATTGACAGTATTCTAAATTCACTGTAAACAGATGGAGACTCTCAAGCTACACTTCCTTTGCCTTTGGCAGCTTTCGTAAGCCTATCAATAACATACAAACTTGAGAAAGGCACAGGGAGATTCCTGGTCCTCATTGCCCCAGCTCTTAATGCCCTTGCTTCTGGTTGCCCCTGGCCTTGCATGCCCATTTTGACCTCTTTATGGATCCAAAAGGTGAAGCGTTGGAGTGAGTACTTTGTGTTCAAGGCTTCTGGAACTGTCTTCCACCACAACAGAGATGCCGTAGTTCAACTACTAAAAAGTTGCTTCACATCCACTCTTGGACTTGGCTCTACTGGTATTAATAATAATGGTGGTATTGGTGCCCTTCTAGGTCATGGCCTTGTTTCCCAAGCAGCCGGTGGAATCTCTCGAGTTGCTCCGGGGATTCTTTACTTGAGAGTGTACCGTTCTATTGGAGATATCATGTTTTTGAATAAAGAAATCATGTCCATTTTAATGCTTTCAGTTAGAGACATAGCAAATAGTGAGTTACCTAAAGACAATGTAAAGAAACAACTCAAGAATGGAATGAAATTTGGACAGGTTTCTCTTCCCAGATACATGGCACGTGTCAAGCATGCTGCACTACTAGGGGCTTCATTGGTTTGGATATCAGGTGGATCAAAGTTGGTTCAATCTTTGATAGGAGATACTGTTCCTTCCTGGTTTTTATCAGCTGATATGTTAGAGCAGGATGGTGGCGAATCTGGAGTGCTGGTTGCTATGCTTAGAGGCTATGCACTGGCATTTTTTGTTATGCTTAGTGCAGCATTTGCATGGGGTATTGACCATTACTCAGTTCCACCAGAACGACGAGCAAGGGTTATTGGGTTGCATTTGGAATTCCTTGCAAGCACCCTGGAGAGGAATACATCGCTTTGTTGCCATTGTGCTACTTGGCGAACATATGTTTCAGGTTTTGTGGGCTTGATGGTGGGTTGCACTCCAACGTGGGTCCGGGAAGCTGATGTGGAATTGTTGAAGAGACTAAGCAAGGGGTTAAGACAATTGGATGAGCATGAGTTGGCTCTTCGCCTTTTGGAAATTGGAGGAATAGGCGTCATGGGTGCGGCAGCTGAAATGATAAGCGGCAGCTGAAATGATAATAGAAATTGAACGTAGGTTGTAATTCTATCTGAACTGACAAATACTATACTGATCCATAATTCATAGGCTTTAACTCTAAAGGATGTTAGTAATCTTTCTATATTTTTAGAAAAACCAGCCGTGTATATACCTTGCAATGAATTCTAGTTTATCGCGATGTTCGTCGCTTATTAATCAATTACAGCTGACAATAGTAAATATTTGTTTTCAAATTAGTGCCGTGAAGTACTTTTCTGCCTATTTCATTGAACTTCTGGTCAAATGGCTTTTAAACAGGCAGTGTGTTTTTCGGTAATTTCAATATCTTGTAATTATTATGAGTGTATTTATATCTTTTGGGGGTGATATGTGCAAACAAAAAAATATGAATGTGGTAAACGGTAATGCCGAAGTGCATGAAACTATATGGATGAATCCCCATTAATTATTTTTCTCTTCGATCTTGCATGGTAGTATCGGTTAACAGCATCAAGGATCTTTGTGAGCACCACGTGAAATTTATGGTACCCTGTTATGGATGGACTTTCTAGCTATGGGAGGTGAACGTATTGCTACAAGAGATTTGTTCAGAATGGTCCAGGATATGCTGGATTTCTTACTTTAAAGATTTAATTTAATAATACCTTTACTGACCTGAATGTACAAGGAAAAAAAGCTAAGAGAGTCCCTCCATATTAAACGAGGAAATGTTTATCTTTAAATTAATCTAAATCATCTTATGATCTCAATAATTAAAAAATAGACACTTTATTCATTCACATTAAAGACAACTCAAGTCTACTTAATAGAAATCTTCATAAAAATGACAATGGCAGGCTTGTCACATTTACTTGCCGAGTCCAGGAATAATTTATTGTTTGCATGATACCAACAAGTACATGCAGGCTAGGATAATTGAATCCTCAATCATTGAGCATGAGAAACCATCATGATGAAACTACTGAGTATATATTTACACAGGATACCAGCAAACATTTCCCAGTATTTATTCTCATCAATTTTTTTATTACTATATCATAATTATTGATATATAAATCTACAACTGAGAGGCCAATTCAAGTAATGACAAAATTTACAGAGGATGGGGAAAAGTATTTCTTCTAACTGGTACTATTGTTTGCCTCAAACAAAGTGCAGCTGTAAGACTTCATTTCATAAGTACACAAACCTGATATTTGTTCAGGGACAAAATCACCATTGGTCAAGAAAAACCCAGGAAATGGAAGAGCTGTATCGACTAAGCGGTACCATGACACCCCTTCTGGAAGCAAGGGTAAAACTACAGTTTCTGGATGATCATCTGCATTGAAAGCAATAAATAAATCCCCTAATATATCAGAGGACACAGAGCTCTCTTGAAGCTCCCTTTTTTCAGCCTTCAAATTCATGGCCAGGAACTTGCAGGATGGGTCTTCCCATCTTGGCGGAGCATTGTCGATTCCGCGCCATTCAATGTTTTCTTCTTTTAAGAAGCACCTACTCTGAAGAAGATCGCTCCGCCTCTTTCTCAATGAAGTCAAAAAGGAAATGAACTGTGTGGTTTGTTTACCAAAACCTGTTTTCAAAGCAGCCCAATTGAAGGGTTTTGTGTCACCATATGCAGGAGAACCACCAGAAGAATAACCACACTCATCTCCCATGTTCAAAACAGGTACTCCTAATGACACAAACAAGATGAATAGGAAATTACGGATTTGTTTGAGTCGTCTTTCGAGGACAGCAGTGTTATTAGTAGGTCCTTCTTCTCCGCAATTCCAACTCAACTCCTCGTCTAGATCAGCACTGCTGAAGCTGACCAAGTCCACGAGAGAAAGTCCGAAATTCCTTGCAATGTAATTAAAAGAGAATGCAGGACCTCTTCCATAAGAATACATGTCCCCACTCCCACAAAGTCTTGTTGCAAGGTTGCTAAGAAGATTTTCACCCCTTAGAAAATTCCTCACATCGTTACAAAAGTTTGTATTTATTTCAGCCCATCTCATCCAATGAGGAAAGCGAATCTCCTTTGCTTCCATGGCATTGAGATCCCAACAATCTGCTATGATTTTAGTTTTCCACAGCATCGGATCGAAAGCAATCGCTTCGACCAACGGAGGTCGAGACAAGTATTCTCCATGAAACCCCCTCAACAAATGTGAAGCATTTACAAAAGAGAAACCATCAATGTGATACTCAGTTACCCAATGCCTAAGGCTATCCAGAATCAAATTTTGCATTATAGGATAGTTACAGTTCAAAGCACTTTGTACCTTCAAACCACCAACACCATTTGCATAATAGTAAGATAAATCATCAATACCATGCAGAGCACCAGTCTGAGCAGTATTGGAAAAAACAACTTCCATGAGAACTTCTATCCCATTGGCATGCATAGTTTTCACCATGTCTTTCATAGAGTTTATTGTAGATACAGGATCACCAGATTTTCCATAAAGGTTCATGGGAGAGAAAAAATTACAAGGAAAATAAGGTCCCTTTTCCTCATCAAATGTGAAAACTGGCTCCAACAGAACAGCATTCACACCTAGATCTTTAAAATGCTGCACCTTTTTAGCCAAACCAGAAAATGTCCCAGCTAAATCACCGGGAAGTTGACTGGACTCGTGCTCGGTAAAGCGCTTCACATTCAACCTATACACCACTAGTTTCTCCGTGTCCAAACTCAGATGATAATCATCCCCCCAATCAAAAGCAGGATCCTTTTTCAAAAATCCAAGATTCTTCACGGACCCAATACCATTAGGAAAAGAATTCCCGACAATTCTAGCATACGGGTCCAAAACAACACACTCAGCATAACTGTTATCCCTGTGAGCTCCTCCGAAGCGATAACCGTATCTCACAAAATTCCCAGCACTCTCAAAAGAGACATGCCAGATATCCCCTGACCTATTGACATAAGGATCAAGATCAAGCTCCAATGCAGGCTTCTCCACACTATCATCGTCATCATCATATAAACACAATACCACACTCTCGGCACGCCTTGAAAATACAGCGAAATTAACTGACCCGTCAGGCGAAAAAGAGATCCCCAATAGAGATGGGCACCCCTTATAAAAACCAACAGGAACACAGAAATTCCTTTTCATATGGGTTCTGATTTCCAACCCAGAATATCTCAACAAAAACGACAAATAAAAAGGAACCTGTTCAACATCAAATTCCAATTCAACTGAAAACTTTCCAAGAGAATTTTGCACAAAGGGACTCACATTCATCCCTTTTCCAACATTCACACTTGAGGAATCATCTCTATACACACCCCAACACAACACCAATGTTTCCCCTTCAACACTAACTAACTCCAAAGAAGAAACCTCAATATAAACAAAATAAGTAACTTTTTTCTTTTTAACATAAACTTTAACCAAACCTTCACCTATTTCTGTCCGAAACAAATAAGACAATGCTGTTTTGATGTCTTCTGATTGTGTAAAAGTGCTGAATTTCTGCTCAGTTTCTTCCACAGACAATCTTAACGTGGCATACAATTTTGAAGTGAGATTATGGGAAAAGGGGCTTATGATGAGATCTTGCAAGTTTTTACCAACAAGTTGGTGCTGATGCTTAATTTGAATAAAGGGAGTGTGAAAGAAGGAACATTTGGTTCCGTGATTATGATGATGATCAAGTGGAATCAGTGAGAATGAAAATGATGGTAAGAGATTTGCCATGGAGTAGGTAATTAGAGTGTGAATTGAAGAGAAATCGAATGAATGAATGAGATATAAGATGGTGTGAGTGTGGATGTAGATTGTGTTGGAATCTTAATATTGGGACCGCACAACACATGTTTGTGTTATTGTTTGGGGTTTAGGAGGGGCACATTTTATTATGGTTTTGGAGCAGAATGACCCCATTTCTCTTTCTTTGCTTCTCACCGTTGCCTAAGCCTATCAAAAATTATTATTATTTCCTGAATCGACAAATATCTTATGTATTTTTCAGTATTGCATTCATTCCGAAAGCAACTACATATATTTTATAGGGAATAGGGAAATCAACTCATGTCTGTATTTTTTTTTTTTTTTTATGAGTACAGGACCATTCACTTTGAACAACAAATTAATAAAATTTTATTCATCTAAATATTCCACGCATAATTTCCTTACGAGTGTATGTATATTAGTACAAATGTATCGCTAACAATAAGTTATCTAAGCAATTTTTAAGGAATCTACTGATTGAAATTTTGTATTATAAAAAATAAAAGTTAAACTTCTAAGATTTTAAATACACAATTTCTAATACACTTTCAAACAAAATTTATATATTTAATACTTATATAGCGTCCTTAACATTTCCTTTAATATATTCTCACTTTATAAAAAAAATTTAAGTATAATATCAAACTTCAATTAAGAAAATCATTTTTGCTAATTACACCATTTTATTTTCACTTACACCTAAATAACTTATTGATTCATGAAGAGTGTAACTAGCTGAATTGTTAAAAATTAAAGTTCAAACCTTTTTCTCTCAAAATAATAAATAATAATAATAGTAATAAAGAAGTTGATTTTCATAACGGGAGGGTTGTTTTTGCTATATCGGTGAATCAAATGTACATACTTTTCACTGTTTGTCTACACTGAACACAATATTTTCTATGTTAATTACATCAACAAATACATACACAGACGTATATATACAACAAACAACATGTTACTTGGTGCTGGAAATATAACCAAGAGTATGAATCATGCACTCTAGCAACTGCCTGCACTTCCTGCTTCATTTTCAGATTCTGGCTTGCTACTCCGACATGTTCTCTTTGTCTGAATAAGAGGATTTTCCTCTTCGTCATCAATAATCACAGGTTTTTCGAATTCATCGCCCTTAAAAACTGGGTGGACGAATGCATCTTGAAGGTAAAGTCTCAGGTTTAAGTTTGGTTCAACAGCTCGTTCGAGTGTATCCTTCACCATGGCATCCTGTCATTAAATCTCATATGTCACGCTAATAAATTTAATACTGCAACTATTTTTTTTTTAAACGACCAAAGTTAGTAATTAGCTTGTTATGTAAATGATAATTGTTTAACGAACCTCTAGGGGGAACCTTTTGAATGCAGATTCAAAAAGTCCTTTGCAATATAAATGGAACCAAATTGTCAAGACAGGTTGAGCAATAAGCAATAGTGTGGACTTATTTGCACCTCTTGTACTGAGCAATCCTGCCAGAAGAATTTGAGATATAATCAAGCCAATAATTACTCGACGATGGACATCTGGCCAAAACGTTGCTCCACTCTCGTATTGCTGGTTATACACATTGATAATCTAATGACAACAAAAAGAACTACTAATCAAGCATAATCAAAAACAGAATGATGATATTTTATTTATTCTAAGTAACAAATTATGTAAACAAAGTGTATCCATAAATAAATCACCTGGTGCCGAAAGACCATGTAGGAAAAAGCAAAGAAGACTACAATGAAGGGTAGAAGTAAAGGTGTGACTGGAGCATAGACATGCCCCAACATGAAATATAATTGGATTCGAGGTTCAGATGTAGCAAATTCCAAGCTACCAGGATCCATAGCATTTTGTCTGTCTTGCTCAGTTTTAACTAAAAATGTGTTTTTCAGGTGGAACGAGATTAATGAAGATAATCTGAGAATTTCTCCAGCTATTCCAGCCCATCCGTCTAGCATTATGTATGTGATGAAGAATGTGGCCTTCATGGGGATCGTACTTCCAACAGTTTTTGTGAACTCTGTAGAGGGCTGATTAAGAAGCTGTTCCAGTTGCTGAAATGCGGTTCCTGTTATAATGCTCCCAAGAAACACATTGACAAGAACAAACAAATAATATTTGGAAGCTGATCTCCGTTCCAAACCGGAAAGCGATGAATAACCTTCCATTTTGGACATCGTCATGAGCATTTTTGGAAGCAATGCGAGAAATATCTTTAATGCTAGCCCTGGCATAAATCCTTGAATAACAGACTTCACAGATGGCCTGCCATGAATAAAGTGAGTAACTCCATTAGTCTATTTCAGCAATGGAAAAAGGAAACTACTATCCATTTTTGTTCGAATTTAATTTATATGCACCGACAATGTAAAGATATTTTACACTGTCAGTTAATCACAACCATCAAATCAAAGGACATATTTGATTTTTACTTTAATCATCTCTAAAGTCATTGATTGTGATGGACTGACAGTGTAAAACTTTTTACACCAATCGTGCATAGAAATTAAACTCTTTCAGAACTTACTTTTCAATTATTGGTTTCAAGAAAGGAAGGACCTTCTCGATTGACTCAATGTTAGCTAGAGATTGGACAAAAGCTATTGGTATCATAAAAAAGAAAGTAAGGAAAAACATTGAGACAGAGGTAAGCAATCTTCTGATATTCAGGTCAAAATATGGAATTGCAAGATTTTCCCAATACACGTCTCTAGGCTCAGGAGCCCATTCTGTCAGCCAAACAGTAGGATTACTAGTTTGTTGTGTTTGAGCGCACACAGCTGCCCCCCATCTTGTTTTGAATGAAACAAATGCTGCAGGGATAATAGCATCAGGATCGTTTAAAATATTTTCTCTTTCTTCAGCTTCCTGTTTCAAATGAACATGATTAAATTGATTGTTTATAACATTTTGATTATACTTGTAAAATTGAATAAACCTGATGAAATGTATTATATTGCTATCCATCCAATATCTATAGAACCATTTTGTACATTAATAATACATGGTAACTCTTCTTATCAATTTGTTAACTTCCCAAATAATATAGAAGCAAAACTTCACTCCATTTCATCATAAAATGATCTGGCAATGATATGGTGATTTTATTTCATTTTATTCTACTACATTCCACTCATCAACAATTGTCTAAATATATCCAATGAGTAATAGAGTTGTGTAAATGAATAGATAATAAAATCTATACAAAAAATACTAACAAAAGTTGCACTGAAATAAACATTGTACCCTTTAATCACTACTTACCTGTTCGCTCAACTTTTCAATCAATGCAGTATAGTGATCAATGGCATCAACTTTAGTCCCCAAGATACCCATCATACCTGTCTATATATATAGTAAGAAATCAAATTGTGAAACATAGGAAAAGTTTATTAATAGTAAATCATGAAGAGAAAGCTACCCGAGTAGTTGGTCTCTTAGAAGGGTCTCTTTCATATTTGTTATGATAGTAAACATACCAGTTTTGCAATTTCTTCTTCTGTGCAACTATTGATGCAAGCATGTTTGCGTTATAAACAACCTAGCAATTATTCGTAAGAAATTAATCACTTGTTAGACCACAGGAAACAACAAAAATAGTGCTAGTTCAAGATTCGCAGCAGAAAGTCTTCAATTCATTAAAGAAAATCTCAATAAATTACAGATCTTAATTCCTTGATGAAGACCAATGTATCAAATGCTGGGTTTGGCTAGCCCAAATTGTTACCTAAATAATTATTGTTGGTTTCCTATTTTTTAGTTGTAATTGGCAATATTTGTTATTTTTATAAGGGACTAAGATAATAGTTATGTTGTAGTGGGAATATAGAATAGCTCTTATCTTGACACAGAGTGCGGGAATGATTGTATATCAATCAAATTCTTCAAGGTTATAAATACTAATGTTTAGGGACACGGTAGAGTTTTTAGAATGAGGAAGAACTTGCAAGTAATTTCAGCTTTTTCGTTTAAAAGTTGTAGGATAATGATCATAATTTATATAGTTTTTTCTCATTCTTGGGTGTAGGCATGTTGGACAAAAACACATTTTACTTGATGCTTGAGAACTCATTGAATGGGAAAAGACTTTGGTTGTTGTTTTATGTATGTGTGTTTATGTAAGTACATAAAGGGTGTGCATAATTCCCAACAAAAGCAGCTAGATGCAGGTTTCATATTTGCCACAATATTTGTAGTTGTAACTGAGTAACATACATGATGCATCAAATAGTGATCAGGATGGTTGACGCAAAAAAAATGTT
Source organism: Cicer yamashitae (assembly GCA_037974755.1). Classification (NCBI taxonomy): domain Eukaryota; kingdom Viridiplantae; phylum Streptophyta; class Magnoliopsida; order Fabales; family Fabaceae; genus Cicer; species Cicer yamashitae. The sequence goes on from JBBPBQ010020321.1 coordinate 55,868,553, forward strand.
CAATGTGCTCACTGACTGATTCATCGGGATCTGGGGGAACATTCCTTACCAAGACCTGTGGAAAAAAAAAAAGCAAAGTGGTTATAGGACGAAGCTATCAGCTCAGTTCTTACGATAACAGGAAGTAAAGCAAGCGAATATACAAATGAAAAATGAAAGCTGTGACCCAAAACTCTATTGGAAAGTGGCCCCAAAAAGCCATATACCACATAGAAGACAGGCATGTGAAAAGGATAGCTTCCCAAGTTTACTAGTCTAACTGTTCTCGTCGTCGTCACAAGTACGCAGAATGATTTTCTATTACTACTTTTCTCCCTGCCGAGTGCGCGCATACACACACATATATGTACTTGTCATATGCGCATCTCATAAATATTTTTTTCAATATTTCCCTTTTGTATATGGAGCTTGACGAATACAGATGGTCTAGCTTAGAGCTGCAAATGTATTTCTTGTTCCACGGTATAGGCACCGCTTAATAAGATTATTGTTACCTATGAAGGGCAGTGAAGAAGCAAAGGGTACAACTCTTGTGAAAATGAGACCAACTTACAGTAAATTGATCTGGACGACGACGTTCAGATGCCAAAAATCTTAATCTCATTGCTGCTATAATCCTGTATTCCTTATAAAGACTATAGCACGTCCAAGCTGAGAAGACATATGACATACCAATATGCACCCAAAACCTGAAGAAAATGGCATGAAATTCCTTAACAGAAAGTATGAAGCAACCATATTATATATCAAGATTCATGATGCAAATAGTCTTCAACCCTATTATAAATTTATAACAAAAGCAATCAATTTAGTTAATATTGAACTCTTATTTGGTTTATCTAGGATAAAAGAAAAATATCAAATTTCCAATCTATTATGCTCCTTACACAATCAATAACTCCTTCAATTCTTAATAATAGATGTCATGTGTTAGAGAAAAAATGTGTAACATAGAGCTTTAACAACTATGTCAAAGAGATTGCCTCACCTCTTTGATCCAAATGGAATGTTCGAAATTGAAAGCTTGTCAATATTGCTAAATGTCAAATCCTTGGCTGCTGGTGCTTCCAATGTTTTCCCAGTCCAATTGATGGGAACCAAAACCATAAAAGCCAATAGGGTAATTGGGGCAAATATTTTGACACTGTATGAGTATTTCAATCAGAAAAAAAATAAAAAAAAATAACTATACTTTAGAAAAAGGATAATTAGATCAAAATAGAAAACAAAAGATCATATTAACTCACCCAAGCACATAAATCCGAATATAGACAGCTGAGTCAAGGCCTGCATGATCAATAAGCTCAGGTTCAGGCATATGCAATGCTGCAGGCATCCAATTGAGGAACCTGATGTAGGTCCCAAAATCAAGGTTAACAAATTTCTTTACAAATGATCTGGAATTTGTTGGGCTGCTTCTTATCCCCTTCAGATACCATTTGGGGAAGTAGATCCTATCGTTAAATGGTTGAAGTCGCAACATTGCAAATGCAAAAAGGAATGTAAATGCAGACAACAGATTGATGCCTGCAGAAATACCAATATCTGCCAGAGTCGCCATTGTCTTCTCCCTTTAAAGCACAATTTAACCTACACCAAACTGTCAAAAATTTGAGCGTAGCAAGCAAGTATTTAAACAATGCATTGTACTTTGTAATCCTAAAAATTGTATAATCAAAAAACTACCATCACTATGTTGTTAAAGACGTAGACACAATTGATCAAACCCCCTAATCAATCATTTATGTTATTGCGTGCATTTATTTATGTATTTTCTTTAGAGTTGGTTTGCTATTCTAACAAATTAAAAACGCGAAAGTAATATTGTATTATCTATTAATTGATTTATTGTCCTACATGCAGGCATCAATGCTGATGGCAAATTTGTATATTCAAATATTCAAGTGTTCCCAAATTAACAAGAGTAAAATGCATTTAAAAGAGGAAATGAAAGAAACAACAACAAAAATCTATGAAGTTTTCACGATTCATATACGGCATTTCTACAACTTGAAAATAAATCTAGAAAAATATATAATAAGGAATGTAACCTTTGTTTTGAGGAGAAATTCACGGTGCTAGTGTTATTCGTGGAAAAAGTGAAGCCATGTTTTGATTTGGCGGGAAAAGTAAAAGTGGATTAATTACAGCGAATGCGGTAGTTAACTATGGTGATTGAATTTTCTGAAGGTAGCTACGTTATTAGATATAGTTTGTGTATTAAGAATTAAGAAGAGAGAGAGAGAGAGAGAGAGAGAGAGAGAGAGAGAGAGAATGCAATGAATATTATGAGAAAAAAGAAAGCGGAGAAAGGAGGCGGCAAGGAATGGTAACTGAAAATTGGTTTGGTTACCATTCTTTGAGTGTACGGTGCAGAGATAAAGGGCGCCAAAAGCTTCGGACTTCTCTCTCATTCTTACCAACTTTTTTCAAACCTTTGCTTCTTTCTTTTTTTTCTTTTTTTTTTGCACAAAAACCTTTGCTTTTTCTACAACTTATTATTTAAAGCTAAACTTTACTTTTTAATCTTTTGTCTTATCTAGTTTTTATAGTTTTTATTTTTATTTTTCTCCAATTAGATTCTTTAAATGGTATGTTATTTGCAACATTAGTTGTTATGATATTGTTTATTTGCATAGATATTATTTTTAAGTTATTTCTAATAAAAAAATTATATAACCGTTACAATGATGATGTGTGCATAACAGTGAGTGATGATGTAGTAAATAATAAAAATAAAAATAAATAAAAAATCTATTTTTAATTGATCTTTTTAAGTACTCAAGGACACCTAAGAAACTAAAAATAA
>JBBPBQ010020321.1:55884434-55909060 GCA_037974755.1 Cicer yamashitae
ACGTTGCATTTGAATTACGTGCTTTGTTTAAAAAAAGATTGTGTATAAATTAATTTTACTGTAATAAACAAAAGCAAAATAATTTTACTTTTTTCTTAAAAATATCTTTAAATTATTAAATATTAAACTCACTTTTTTAGAATTCATAACAAAAGAACATTAAATACCTCGACTGCAATATTAATTTGTCTCAAATAAATTGTCATTATTATGAATGAAAAGTTAATTACTTTTTTTCATTAACATGTCTTTATTTTTTTATCTCAATTCATATAATCATTTTATTAAATACAATTAATAAATTTATTTTAGTAAAAGAAATTTATTTTATTTTTAAAATCCAATTAGTCAAAAGATTTAATTTATATATAATGTGAGTGTTTTATTTTTTTCACTATCAATTAATTATAACCGTTTGATCATATTTAATTAATTATTACAGATATTTAATTTTTATCATAATTATTTTAAAGAAAATGTTCATAAATAATAGTGATTTTCGTAATTTTTTTTATACCTTAAATATATGACAATTAATTTTTTTTTATTTAAAAAAAGTTTAAAATCTAAAAAAATATTTAATTGAATGAAAGTTAAGGAAGGTTATTTATTGATTTAGATTTGATTTACAACACTGAAATTTAGGTTTTATTATTTTTGGATCCATTGAATCCACGTCAAAAGTGTTGAGGTAAAAAATGAAATAAAAAGGGCCGTTTTTTGTTTATATTTTTAACATAACATCGAGAACAAGAAGGCGCAGTTCACGGAGAGAGTAGTAGTAGCTTCACTGCGCACCCTAGGCCGCTCTCCACCGAACCTAACTACTAAACTTCATCATGTCTTTCTTCCCCAAACCTCTTTCACTTCAACTCACACTCTTCTTCAATTAGGGTTTTCAACTTCTCCACTTTCTCCCTCAATTTTCAATGCCTTCGAATCCTCTCTCTAAATTCCGCACCGTCATATACCGTTCCATTATTCAGAGAATTTTTTATTTTAATTGTTTCATTCAGCAGAAATCGTTGTCTATCATTTGACGGTACAAGTTTTTTTTTGTGTTCCTGTTATGGCGCCTTCTCGTAGAAAGGGCGCCAAGAAACCAGCGGCCGCCGCTTACGTTTGCCGGCAATGGAACGTCGGCGATCTCGTTCTTGCTAAAGTCAAAGGATTCCCTGCTTGGCCTGCAACGGTATGTGCTGTTTATTATTTTTTACTGAAACTTTTAATTTCTTGTTTGATTACGCCGTTTAGATTAACACTGTTTTATTTTTTCGTTTTGATTTTTTTTTCTTTCATCCGTTGTTTAGTGTAAAAAGTTTATTGTTAATTGGATTGATTAGCCGTTTTTTTTGTTCTATTTAATTGAAAGTTATTGTGTCTGACCTTGATTTTCCGGTTTCCGTTAGTTAAGCTTGTAATAAGTATCATAATTTGGTGTCACATGGGTACTGGCTTAATCAGATGATAATCTTATGGTGGTGATATTTAATGCATAGCTTGAGCGTTAAGCTTGAATTCAGTGGGGCCTAAAGGCTTCCCATAATTTGATTAGGAACAGTGATGGATAACTGAAGGTACAGCTTGGAGATCAGAGGGTTAAACAAGCATGGGACCATGCCCTGTAATTTTTTCCTATGGTTATATATATAATATATAATGTTATAGCTTATATGTTTGTTGTGGATGCATTTTATTTCATTTGTTTGTTTTTACAGAGATTTAATTTGGCTGGTTAAATTCTTTTGCTGATGACAGGTAAGTGAGCCAGAAAAATGGGGTTTCTCAACTGATCAGAAGAAAGTATTTGTAAACTTCTTTGGAACCCAACAAATGTACGTATTCAAATCCTTATCTTGTTTGATTGAATTCGCCACTAGTATGCCTTTGCTATAATGTGTTGTATAACTGTGGGAATCAAATGAACATTGCATGATGTCAAAACTAAGACACACAAAGTTAAACAACTTACACTAGCGATATGATATTGTTAATCTCATGTTTTTGGCCTGTGGATATTACGACTAGTAAATAGTAGGGTTAAATTGTGGTGTGGATGGGTGGTATTCTAATTGACATGTAAGAGATTTGGTATTTTTTGGAAATTCATTAGAGGTTGTGATGTTAATAATTAATTTTCCATCTAAATAATCGTTGTTTTTAGAACTCCTTGATTAGGAAGGTATGTATACCGTACATATTGCTGATGAGGAAATGTGAGGCATTATAATTGTTGAGAAAATCAAGTATGTGAATTTAAACAATTTCATAGTTTGTTATATACGCACATGGCTGCATTTATTTTATTACGAACTCAACTATTGATTTTCCATTTCAATAGTTGTAGTTCAGCATTTTTTCCTCATAAAGTGAATGCCTCACTTTAGAGGAGTCAAATCATTATTCATATGTTAAGGGGACTTTCCTTTTGCATACGTATAATTGGAAAATTTGAGAGTATGTTGTCAATTTCAATAAATTTTTTACCAAGGAAAACTGATGGTTTCAATCAGGGGCGAATCCAGGATTGAAATCTTGGAGAGGCTAGATGTTATTATTTAATTAAAATAATATAGTATCAATTAAATATTTGTCACAAAAAATATCAATTAAACATAATAGAATGAAAATGTGCAATACATACACAATATTAACATTACTAATATATTATCCTTTCCAATAGTCCATAAATATCATGTCACATTACGTATTTGTATTAAAGACATGCTATTGATAAGTTGGTGAATATTAGAAGTGGAAACAATAAAAAAATCTGGCAGGGGATGGAGCCCTTGGAGGAACATACGTACATGCGCCCCTGGTTTCAATAATGGTAGTCCACCTACAATGATAATGTTTGTTGATTCATGCGCATTTTGATTTAGCTTGCCCATTATGGCATGAATATATTGTAACAAAATAATGTAAGTATGGCGTTGTGGCTATAATGGAAGCATGGCAGCTGACGCACAGAAGTCAACCAAATCAACTGCAAATTTATTGTAAGAATTTAATAACTATACAATGATAGTTTACTGATATTTGACTCAGACATCCTATCATATTTTATCTGGCATATATTTGTGCTGATATTTTACGAAGTACTATTATGATGCGGCACCATGGTAAAATATGATTGGATGTCTGTGTCAAATTTTCTTACATTGTTGGTGCATATTTATTAAACTCGTATAATAAATAAAAACTAATAACATAAATCAAAAGCGATAAACTAGAAACACATTGTAAGAATTAAAATACACCAAAATTATCATATAATTCACAAATTTAAAGATTGAACAAAAACTCCTAGCAGAATAAAGAGTGATGTAGAGCATTGATGTGTAGATGGAGACTCAGAAAATAGACAAATAAAGAGAGATGAACAAAAGAGGGGGAAGAGAAAGGAAAAGGAAAAAAGAGACTCAGAAAATAGTGGATTAGGCAAAACAGAAAAGGACGAAGTGAATGGAATGAAGAGAGTGTGGGAATCAAAAAGGAGAAGAAAATGAAGAAACAAAGAGGCTGCCTGATAAAATGTTCATTGAATTTGGGTTCATCACTGGAGATGGAAGAGGTAATGGTCAAGTAATTCGGTTTGTGTTTGACCTGAGAACAGAATATGTGGATTGCAACAGAAGACATGGTGTTTAGGGTTTGAAACACGTCTGCTTTTTGTTCAGTAGAAAGAGATGTATCCAAGTTAATCTGGTACAATCATCAATAAAACAAATAAACCATCTTGCTATATGAACATTTGAAAATTTAGGTCCCCAAACTTCTATGAGTAAAAGAAAACATTGTACTTAAGAATTTGGGTAACAGATTCTGTGTGAAGTGTTAAAGCCACCATCCTCAAACACAGCAGGAAACATAGATTTTAATTTTTATCAGAGAAAAATGTGATGACCATGACCTAGTCTACAATCTTTTAAGACATTTTGGGTAAGAATGGAAAGGACGACTAAGATCACTGCACATAATGTTTTGTAGGGAGACTTTTGGCACTCTTAAGATAATGTGATCCATTTCACTCCTTAGCATATCCAATTGTCGCCCTTGTCCTCTCTTCCTGAAACAGAAAAAGAAGAATTAAAATAACTAGGCAGTCAATGCTTGCAGTTGGTAAAGGGAGAAGATTGTTAGAGATTTTGGAATTGGAACACAAAGAACTTTTAAATGATAGTGTTGGTGAGACATGTTAGCCATAATGGACTTTCCATCAACAGCAAAGAATGAGTGTTGGTTAGATATGTTAGCCATAATGGACTTTCCATCAACAACAAAGATAGATATTAAAACTAGGCTTATAGGTTTAAAAAATGTGTGAGGTGAGGATCATGTTGTCAGTTCAACCTGAATCTATGATCGTATGTTTAATCTGGGATCGTATGTTTAGTCTTAATTAAGCGTTGGAAATTAGACCCTTAATTGAATGAGTAAAAGAGAATGAGCTGGCTGTTAAAGTGTCAATGAAGTTTTGCTGCTTCTCAATCTCTTCTTTGTCGAGGGACTGAACATCAAGTTTGCTTGAATTTGAAGGTTTATACTTCTATTTCCAGGGATGTAAATCAGGTTCGTTCTGCCTCTGTTTTATCTGGTTCAATTTTCCTTCGGATTGCCTATTTTTGCAGCAATGAGTCCATAACTCGTCATAGTTATGGGGTTTGCTTGGTTTTGGTTTGAATCATCTTTGGTTGTTTCCCCTCTTTTTCAGTAGTGATAACCGAGTGTTGCATTTAGAGGCTGGGATGAGACATTCTCTAGGATCACCAACCATATGTTGTCTTTTGCCTCCTTAGACAAGTGAAAAGGTCTCATTTAGGCTTGGCAGTAAATCACTTCCAAGGATCTGGACATGAACTTGATTGAACCCCATATTAGTTTAGTAGAGTTTAAAAAGTTGATCCTTTCCCCTCTCTTGAAAAGATCTTGATTGGCTTCTTTTGATTTATGCTTCAGTTTCTGGTACAAGTTCGTCTCCTGCCATAAACTGGTCATTTCATTTAAATACTATGTAATAGAATGATTGACTTGTTAGTTATGAGTATTCAAAGTATTAGCTCTTAAATTATAGTCTTAGGTTTTCAATAATCTTTTTCAAAGTAACATAAAATTTTGAGATACCTCGACCTGGATTATGTTCAGCAACCAAGTTGTGATAATATATCTTCAACATCCACATTTTGTACTTCTTACTGTTGCTCTCAGGTGGATTGTCAAAGAAATTTAGTCACTGCTTTCCTGTCAAATCCACCTTCGCGAAACTCATACACTGTAAATCATTATTTCCATCCAGCTGTAGAACTACCAAATTCTGCATCCCTGAAATGGGAGTATTGATTTTAGAAGGTTTGAAGAGATTGGGCTGTGGTGGTGAAGGTCTTGGGTTTTGAGAAAGGAGGGACAGTTGTATCAGAGTCCTCATAAGTCATCAGAACCTCCTACACAATGAGAAATTAAGGTTCTGCAATAACTTTTCTATATTTGATTAGAGGCAGATTGCCTATATATATACAAAATATATAACATACATTCTCCTATAACTAAAGAGAATTGATAACTACAATTTAGGTGACAGATTCCTACCTAATTGATGATAATATATAAAAGGAAAGAGAACATGATAACAATCATGGAAACAAATAGAAAATAAATGGACAAAATCTTTTTCAAATCAGAGAAGATTGTTGAAATATTCAAAATACTCTGTCATAACAGTATAGATATAGAGCTGATTTGAATTTGATATATATTATCTTATTCTTTACAACAGAGTATATGATTCAGTAAGGTATCATATGACTTAATGTTGATTGAATCCTACACTGAGGACGAAGGAGAGGATATGGTGTTACGCCAAATTGAAAAGGGAAGGTAAGTTTAAATAGTAAAGAAGGTTTGCATTTTGAATTTCTAGTTTGATATGACTTAGTGTTAGTTGAATACGATTTTTGTGCGGAGGATGGGGAAGAAATGACTTAAACTAAATTGAAAGGGGAAGGAAGCAATGATGGTGAGATCGCGAGTAGCATGATGTAATCGCATGATCATACATGCCAGAATCATTGCATCGTGCTGCGATTGGGGTAAGATTGTATGGGGTGGGATCGCGAGTAAATTCGCCGCAAAAAATGTCCCTTTCTGGGCTTGTTTTTTGTGAGAAAAACCCTAATTTTTAATGCTGCGCGGGTTGGGTCGGGTTTAGGGAAAATCCAGTTTGTAAAACTGCAAAAACCTTAATTTTTTAATGTTGCCCGGGTTTGGGTTGGGTTTAAGGAAAACTCAGGTTTTTAAGACTTAAAATAACACAAGTTTGTTTGATTTCTCGCATTTTTTTTCCTCGCGTTGCTGAAGCCTTTTCTTCTTCCTATGACTGCTACTAGTCACAGACGCCGTGTCGTCTTGCTCTTCCTTCGCCGACAGCGACACAACCTTTGTGTGGTAGTTTCTCGGTTTCTTTTGTTGGTTGCTCTGTTTTTTGTGTTAGTCGTTCTATTTTTTATTGTTTGCTCTGTAATGGTGTTGTGTTGGTTGTGATTTAAAGGTTATTTTTTATCTATAAAAATGATAATTTATATGCATACGTGTTTATAACTATATATATATATATATATATTTTCCCCCCCTATTAGTAGGATCTTATGATCCGTGCTACGATCTTCGAGTTACGATCTTTCAACCCCCTCCCGATCTTATGTATACTCTCAATTTTTAAAACAATGGAAGGAAGGATAATAAAGGAGGTTTTGAAATTTGAATTCCCAATTTGACAGTTTGATTGAATGCATGTTCATGGTTCAATTATTTTATTTTCAAGCTAAATTGCCTTTGTATTTAAGAGCTTGTATAACTGTTATGCCATATGGAATCTCTCTTGGCATTTAGTTGTTTTCCCATGTACAAGCCCAAACTTTATTCTGCTTGCAAGTTTTCTTATGGAGTTTCGTTCTGCAGTGCTTTCTGCAATCATACTGACATTGAAGCATTTACTGAAGAAAAGAAACAGTCTCTTGCCAAACGCCAAGGAAGGGGTGCTGATTTTGTTCGTGCAGTAAAGGAGATTATTGAATGTTATGAAAAGTTAAAGAGAGAGACCCAAGTTGATGAAACTAGTTCTGGTGGTGAAGTTGCTAATGCAAATGTGGCATATTCACTTGACCCATCCGCCAACTCAGGTCAGGTGGATACTCGGAATTCACAAATGAAATCATCAAATTCTATGACTGAGGACAACTCAGTTGTTGCGCCGAGGGATGAATCTCATATTAAAGAGGCTACTGGTGATGCTGTTGCAACTGTAAAATCACTTTTGCCAGTGAAACAGGGAAATGAACCAGTTAAAAGGTCCAGAAGCTCATCACAGGTCCAAAACTTTGTAGTACCTAGTAGTGATGGTAGAGATAATGGTGGCAATGATGATGTCAATATATCAGCTGATGCAATTCAGAATAAAGCTATTAAAAGGATTAATCATATCAGGAAATCGCCTGACCGTTTTGGCTGTAATGATACTGATTCATCTGCATTTGCCTCTAACGTTAGCATGGAGGAAAATGGTTCTGAAATTATTACAATCAATTCTGATGCCTGTAGCTTAAATGAGGGGAGTGCAATAGATTCAAATTTAAAACTTGAACAATCTGCAACCATTGAGTGCTCTGCATACAAAGTTGAGTTAAACAAATCCCTTGATCATGAAAAGAACCCTGTAATTGATAAAAAGAAAAGAAAACCCAACAGGATGAGGAAAACTAATAATCCTGGTGCTCAGAATGACAATCAAAGTTTGCAGAATATGTCTGAAGATCTGAAAGAGAGATGCTCTGACCAAGATGGAGATGAACACTTGCCCCTGTTGAAGCGAGCCAGAGTTAGAATGGTTAACTCATCAACCATGGAGGAAGAAGACAATAGAATTGCACAGGTACAAGAGAAAAGTTGTAAGGAAGTTATTATAGACCCGCCATCGCAGATAATCACATCCTCAAATTGTGAAAATGGTTGCCTTGCTGATGGAGACTCATCAGCATTGAATGGAGCTTTGGTTAACGTTTCTCCTAAGTTATTAGCTCCCTGTTCTGAAAATGGGTCACAGGTTTCCAAAGTTAAGAAAGACCAATTATTTGGATGCTGTATGGATGATGAATCTGTTTTACCGCCGTCTAAACGCATCCATCGCGCTTTAAAAGCAATGTCTGCCAATGTTGCCGAAGAAGGAGCTTGTATCAAATCATCACCTTCTATAATACCATCAAGTGGTAGATGCGGTATATCTGCAATCAAGAGATGTTCTTGTATGACCATTGATAACCTAGAAGGTAATGATTTAGAACTGAAAGCGTTGGCTTCTTGTGGCATTGATTGTTCTAATTTCCGCGTGTGTAGTTTTTCAACCTGTTCAAATCCAATGATTTCAACAGAGGATAAGTCTTCTATGGAAGAGGATAGACAGTTGACCAAGTCACAGCAACATGAATCTGGCAAGGATAGCATCCTAGGTGCTAGACACCAAATTGGTGAAGAACTTAGTGATTCTGTGGTTTGTGCGCCGGCTAAAATAGACTCAGAAGGTATTATGCATGAAAAAGTTTCTCCTAATGTTGATGTGAAATGTTGTAAAGTTGGAAGCAATCAAGATTCATCAGGTCCACCAAAGGCCGGTGAAAGTATTAGACCTGTGATCCCTTCTAATGCGTCTGACACATTAGATCATGGTGGAATAAGTCTTGATCCCGTTGTGGGTCCCAATGAAAGTAGTGAATTGTTACCTCAAAATAGTATCAACATGCCTCAGAATGTGGTGGTTGTTCGTGAGGATATGAAGCGAGCAGCTGGCGGTAGCAGTAAAATCAATGACATGTAAGCTTACATTTTTGCTTGTTACAAATACTAGTTTCTATCCATCTATATCTTTAATTAAAGCAAAATAGTAAAGATAATGAAAAATAAATATAAACATTTTTACCGATTGTTTATCTTTTTATTGACTTTTAGTTTTTATTATTATTCTTTATAAAGGAGGAAACTTTCCTAGAGAAGTAAAAAATTTTAGCTCATGAGTGAAGTGCTAAATAAGCCATTTTCAGTCTATTCCGAAGATTGAGATTTTTGGATTTTATAAATTGCTCATCCAAATGTGCATAAAATTATATTATTCACTAGTCTTTTTCCCCCATCCAGCATTGCTGATTATCGAATTTGACAGGATGAACTTATGCTTACGGCTTACCTAATTTAAATCATACTTCTGCAAGTGGTTGTGTTTCCCAAGTTAGACTCTGATAGGTACAGGTGTTGATAGGATGAACTTATGCTTACAGTTTGGTGCAGTGTTGTCAGATAGCAACTATAACGGTCAGATTGCAAGATGAACTTATAGCAGAATTTGAACAAACCACAATTTTTTCACTATTGACACTAGTTTGGTGGAGTTTATATAAGCTAAATTAGACAATCTTTTAATGATGATAACAAATTGAAAATGAAAAGAGAGTAATTATTTAATGAAAGTAATCCATGTATTATTTCTTTTAATTCATGAAAGTTCTTGTATCTTTTCTTGGTTCAGGCATGAAGTTGTGAAAGAGATAAACTTTAAAAGACAGGAGGAGGATATTATTTCTCTTTCAATACCCAATGATTGTTCAGGGGAAAAGCGTACTTTGGGTGTTCTGGCAAGCTCATCCTTGACTAATGGGGGAGTTTGCCTTCCACACTGTTCTCCTCCAAATACATTAGTTCGCAATGTTTCTACATCAGATAGTAGTAATATTCATCAAAATGGAAGTTGTAGCCCCGATGTACTCCAGAAGAATACTTTGTCTGGTCCTATTGATGGATGGAAAGATGGGCCTGTGGCAAATCAACGATCAAGATCTGTGGGCAAGTCAACTGAAGCAGGACATGCTGCTTTGTTATACTTTGAAGCAATGGTTGGGACATTGACAAGGACAAAGGAAAATATAGTTCGAGCCACACGCATAGCTATTGACTGTGCAAAGTTTGGCATTGCAACAAAGGTAATGTGATGGTCGCTTTTTCATCCTTATTTTCTTCCCCCTGCCTCTCTATATTGTGAATGCTTTTAAATTTGATGTTCACTTATGACATGACAAATGAATATGTTCAGGATTTCTTAAAAAACTATTTTGGGACCAATATGATTTTTTTGGAATAAATAAAAGGAACTATATTAACTAGCTTTCATAATCAAGGGTTATCCAATTTATCTATCTCGAGACCTCATAGTTTTACCTTTCAAGTTTGTTAGTTTTTCTTAATTTTAACAAACTTAAATTGATCCATGACCTCTCGGTGTGGTCACCTTATCTACTTGATTGCTATGGCTTCATCAAATGATGGGGCGAGACAACTTTGATGCCCCATTTACCCTTGTTCTTCAAGATGAGCATTATCTTCTTGACCTTTTTATATTCTTTTAAGTATAGGATGTAGATAGAATGATGATAGGAAATGTTTGATTTGTGTGTTTGTGTTGAGACCAAGGGAACCAAGTCTCTTTATTGAGAGTGACAAAGTATATTCTCGAAGGAGGATTGGTGAATTAGGAAGAGAGAGGAACTGAGGTGCACAAGGGGGGTTTAAATACAGTTAAGAGGTAACAGAGGGAGTTAGTTGAGGAGTTTGTACGTGAACTGTTATTACAATTGTGAGAAGGGAGTTTTCTCTTGGTTGAGCAGTAATACACTAATTTGGATTCTTTCATTCTTTCTCTCAATACTAGAGAGCTTATCACTCCACGCATCTTAATTTTAGCGTTTGGAATCTTGTGATATCAACCATATTGATTCTAGATAAAATTTGGATTTCTTTAGAAGGGAACATTAGGTTTTGTCAAGAAGACCAACAAATCAGTGGCAAGTACATTAACCCAGCATGGATCTTTGTAGCTTTCTCAAAATAATTAACATTTGCTTTTACTATAACCAAAAAGATAGGAAAATATTGCCGCTACCTATGAACACTTCATTTTTTCAATGGAACTTATGTGCAAAGCATCATCATCATCATCATCATCATTATTTTCTACATTAGAGTTAAATTCAATATTTTTTAGTGGAAAATAGGGATTCACATCAACACAAAGAAATATTGAACTTAGAAGCATCCAGAAACCTTCTGCCCAAGTAATATATTCACTCATATATTGCCTTCTATAGCTGAATAAATGAGAAATACAAATAAATGCATTCTTGTAGAGAAATGCAAATAAATGCATTCTTGTAGAGAAATGCGCTCATATCAACAATGTAGCTTTAGGCATTCTTGTAGAAGTGCAAATAAATGAGTGTTATTCACATAGTGTTAGTACTACTTCTGTGGATCAAAATCAGAGTGTGTTCGTTACATTCCAGCAGGCCCAGCCCACATCTAGTAGGCCCAGGTTTATCCACACATATTTAGAAGGCAAAAGTCATGGAAGTCCTCTACCTAGGGTAGCTAGCTATATGGGGATATAACATGCATGAGAGGGTTTTGCTCATATTTTAGTAATCTGTTTGGCCTGAAAGATTCACTTTGTACCCGTCTTACACACAATTCAATAATACAATGCCTGTTTTCTATATCAGGGAATCATTATTTATTTAATTTATTTGTCCTGGAGTATAGCTAAGAAGTTTGCACTCACATGTTCTGATTTAAATCTTCATGACCTTGATGGAAGTTAAACCATTTAATTTACATCGTGATAATTTCCTTTACAAAATTGTTATTCCTTATTAAAAAGCTTATCATGTATTTTCTTGACGATATATGCATTTTTTTTGGGGTTCTGGCTGTGGGGATTTATCTAGGTGGTGGAAAGTCTTGTCCACAGTCTGGAAAATGAGCCAAGCCTTCGTCGGAGAGTGGATCTGTTTTTTCTTGTTGACTCTATTGCTCAATATTCTCGAGGTTTGAAAGGTAATTGTTTATCTCTTGGTTGTTCATGAATCTTGCTAACAAAACGAAACGAAAGAACATGAAAATCGGTATCTGTTGATGTTGAAAAAAATACAAGAATATATGCATTTAGTATCTGTTGATGTTTGAAAATATGATTTTCCAGGAGATGTTGGTGGAGTTTATCCATCTGCTATGCAAGCAGTCCTGCCGCGCATATTGTCTGCTGTTGCCCCTCCTGGAAATACGGCACCAGAAAATCGTAGGCAGTGTCTTAAGGCAAGTATTTCCTGTTTAATAAATGTTAATCAAATATGTTTTTTTTAGTCTTGCATCTCTTTTTTTTTAATCATTATTCTTGTTAACCTTTGCTCAAAAAATTATGCAGGTGTTAAGGGTGTGGTTGAACAGAAGAATACTACCAGAACACATTATTCGCCATCACATCCGGGAATTAAACTCATATAGCAGTTCAGCTTCTGCAGGTGTTTACTCACGGCGTTCATTGAGAACTGAAAGGGCTTTAGATGATCCTATTAGAGAAATGGAGGGTATGCTTGTTGACGAATATGGAAGGTTCGAACTATTGATATTAAAAGTTTGACTTAATTATTCTCTCATACTTTTCCAGTGTGTGTACTTAAATCACTTATGTCCTGCAGCAACTCAAGTTTTCAGTTATCTGGATTTCGCATGCCCTGTATGATTGAAGATGGAGGGAGTGACTCTGATGGAGTTAACATTGAGGCTGTCACGCCTGAGTGTGTCTCCGGAACAAAAAAAGTTCAAGAAGTGGTTCATGCATTTGAAAGACGTAGGCATGTGTTGGAAGATGTTGATGGTGAGCTTGAAATGGAAGATGTGGCACCTTCTTTTGATGTTGAATTGAATCCAATTTGTGATGTTGATGGAGGAAATGCGTCACAGCTTGATAAGAAACTTCCTCTGTCCTTTGCTCATCGTTTACCACAAGATGTGGCACCATCTTCCCCGTGTCCACGATTATCTGCTCCACCACCACCTCCTCCTCCACCTCCTCCACCACCCCCACCAACATTGCACCTCATGTCAGCTATCTCTGATCAATATGGCACTGCAGTCGATTCAAAAGTTTTTACAGATTCCCAGGTATGTGTTGCAACTTCTGCTTGGAATTTTCACTCAATTGAGTCGGTGGCAGCAAGGGACGACTCGTTATAATCTTTTTTTTTTTTTTTTTTTTTTTTTACTTGTGGTTGGGCCCATATTTACAGACAGTGCACGGAAAAACATTCCATTCTATGGCTCAGTCCTTAGCTGCACCAAGGAATAGACGATCTACTGATGCAGTACAGTTTCAAATCCCAGAATGTAGAGATGTGCAGATGCAGATACCAGAGTCTACCTGCTCTTTCAACACTTTCCCTGTACGACCACCAGAAAATTCCAGGAGTGCTGATGGTTTTACTATGCATAACAAAGGTATACTTAGGCCACCACAACGTGTGCCGTCGGATCAGTTTTCTTTTGTTCATGCAGAACATCGTCTGAAGTCTCAGAGGGAGGTTCCACCACCCCATTCATACTCCAATAGACATCACTTTATGCAGAGCATGAGGAGGGAGAACTTCTATAACAATCACGAGAGATTAGAACCATCTCCATATGAATACCGAGAGAGATGGAATAGTCGTACACCCTATTCTGGTAAGATTATGATAAATGATGATGCATGTGATATTTAGGGGGGAAGGGGTGGGTGGCCATGCCTTGATTTTTCTTTGGTTGTGAATGAATGTATTAATGATTATCTTTCTTTTGAATTTCTGCTTCATGTTCCTTGATATCTCCAACGAAGGTTCCCCTTATGGCTGTTATCCAAGTGAATCAACTAGATCACCCGGTCATGGTTGGAGATTTCCTCCCCCTTCAATGAATTACAGAGACTCCATGCGTTTTAGACCAGCCTTTGAAGATGCAATTCCAGCAGCAAATCGAGGTATGTACCTTCTGCTTAACAAATGTTCATCAACGTGGGATTTTTTATTTATTTGCTCCTTTCCTGAGTTATGGGACATCAATATTATTCTAAAATATTAATGATCAAGATAATAACATTTCAGGCCCAAACTTTTGGCGGCCAAGGAGAACTGAGATTTCCCGGCAATGAAGGCTGCCATACTTTCTGCCTTTCCGCAAGCCTCTTTTGACATCCTTCAACCATTAGTATTGTTGTTACTGCACATTTCACTCGTTGAATGTTAGATGACTCACTTTTTGGCGTGGGCCCTGTCTTTGTTCATGAGAGGTAGTATTTGTTTCATCTTTCTGTACATGCTAGAAAGAATCTTTGGAGAGTTTGCAGAATCTGCACAGGACGTTGTCATGATATGCTACCAGATTTGTTGTATATATTTATTGCAGCGTCTTCTGTAGAATGCAGAGCAGGAAGATTCATTGTAAAGTCATCGGAGAGCTGTAACATATATAGGTTGTCATCATGTATCAAAATTTTTGTCACCAACTATATGATTTATTTCATGGAAGCCCTTATAGATGTTTGGACCAATTATGATTTTTTTTAGGGGCTGTTTCTTGAAATTGTTTTCTTGATATATGGAAAACATTCCCCCGGGGAAGTTGAAATCCTTCCCTTAATTGTTTGCTTTTATTTATTTATCCAGGACAAATCTTAATTAAGTTTTTTAGTGCTTGTTAAGGATTTAAAAACAAATATATTTAATAAAAAGTGACTTTGTTGATGAATAATTTTTTTGATGCAGTAAGTAATATATTTACATTAAATATTTTTAAATTCTTCGATACATATTCTTATGATATTTTTTAGCTTATGGTGTTTTTCATAAGAAATGCATTTTTCATGCACTTCATAAATACAGTCCCAGGAATTTGGTAGTCGACAATAAGGTGTTTACAACCTAACCCATTCAATTGACTCAGCATGTTCTGAGTTGTTGCAGGACCTGGAATGTTAATATTGTTAGTGGGAATTGAAAAGGGCAGAACAGGTATAAGTAGAGAGTATTGGCTAATTAGTTAGACCATCTTTCATGTTGGTTGTTATGTTTGTTTTTATATGCTAGGTGTTCTAATCCATTTTACCATATCATTGGACAAAGCTGACATGGATGCATGTGTTATAATGGTTCTATAATAACTAGTTCGTTAATCTTAAGGGAAGGGTGATTCTGGGTAAGTGTGTGATTTGTTTTAAGTTCTTAATTAAAAGTTTTAATAGAGTGAAAATTTGCTATCGTAGATTTTTCTAAAAGTTAGTTAAGCATCCAAATAACATATACCATTAGAGCCAATTAGGGAGTGATGTGTGGTGTCCATGAGATAGTTATTACTATTAGAGTAGAGGAGAAAGGTAACTAGTAACTAGCAACTAGCAAAGTAGCAAGGTGTGACTATAGGAAAAAGAAATTGAGCGTGGTGAAAACAACATTGACTGTTGTCACTGAACACTATGGTATCTATTCGAATGATAAGCCTTCACGGAAGAAGATTGTGATCGAGGTAAGTGATCAAGACTGTGTGGAATCATTGAAGGAATTCAAGATGTAGTTAGTCTACAAGGTTAACTTGGGATGTTTGATAGGTATGATCGTCAATGTTGGATTACACGTGCATGAATTTGTATGCATTGGTTCATTACTCTCTTATGAGCATAAATTACAGTTCTAATATTATCTTAAAATATTTAACACGAGCTCAACTAGAGAAGTGCTTTAGCAAATTGAACTTTAGACTATCCTTTCCTAAGTCATACAATGCATCTTTTTGTTTCAATATAATATAAAACGTTAACACATAAAATAAACCATTAAAGTAAAAGAAAATGACTTTGTTTCATTTCCGTTTAGAGTTAAAGCTCTTTCTTAATTGTCTATTTATCATGCAAAAATCTTATAGGGAGACAATCATCCCAAAATCAAATTCACCGATTTTTTAGAAAAACAAAAAGGTGACGTGGACTTTAAACTTTAGCGCCATCATTAATATTTTTCAACTAAGTTCTTTAAATCTCAAAACAAGTACGCCATTGTCTTTTTTGAATTTCTATTTGACTCTGTAATAAAGAAGTCCATGTATCTGTTACAATACTAATGTATTTATATTGATTCTTGTACTTGTTTAAGGATTAGGTGTCACTTTGAGTTGCTTTTGTTGGATTAAAAATGTGATGGCAGCAAGAAGCATGTGAAGGGAAGCGTGAGAAACAATGTACATCATCTACGTGATTTTTGCTTTCCAGATTGTAAGGGATCAATTTGAATAGGGCCAATTGATTCTTTGATTGGTTGTAAATTTGTACAATAATCATGTTGGTAAAATGAAAAATACTACTAATAACTAAATATATTGATTTTGTCATAAAATATTGATAAGTAATATTTAAAATTGTGGAACTTTTCGATTCGTTTTAACTAGGTATCTCAACCAATGTGGATAACTAATCACTAGAGCCTAGAGGTAGTAAAAATTATTTAATGAATATCTATCGATAATGTGATTTTTTTTTTCTTTCTGAGACATCTAATTACATAGGTTAATATGAAGTAATTTTTTTATTAAACAATAAATCATATTACTTTGTTGGTCTTATAATAAGTGTCATATTAATAAAAAAAATCTCAAAATCAATATTATTTTTAATATAATATTAATTATTTTTTAATTATACTCTTTAATTAATATTATATGTATTATTCTAAAGTATTGTTGTATATTTTACATTACATTTATAATAATGAAAAATTAATCAATAATTAATTATAAATAATTTAATAAAATTAATATTTTATTTTATTTCATTATAATTTTTTTTAAATAAGCGAAACGAATAAACGTGATATATAATGTGAGAGGAAAACAATATATTAATAATATTAGTACTTCAAAAAAAATCGAATAAATTCTTATTTTCATCTTTAAAAGTGTCATGCACAATCAAGCTAATTCTTGGATAAATAAAAATTATAAAAAATTCCTCAAATGTTACTTTGTTAGTCACCTAGGTCTAAAATATTAACCATCCGTTAATTTATCAAATAAATATTCATTTCAATCTTCGAAAAAACGTGTAATTTTAGATATAATTATATTACTTTCTTTCACTGTTTTCCTCTCTTTTTTCCCCTTGCCTCTTTCTTTTTCACTCCATCTTTTGTTGTCTATAAAATAGTCAAAACATTTCAGACAAATGTTAAATTGATAATATTTCCAATAATATTACAACATCTAAAAACACAAATCAACAATAAACTAGATTAAGAGGTAGATGCAAATACGCTATATAAATCTGTTAGATTTAGCATAACAACAAACCATTATGTTCATATATACATTAGGGCTTCAAAGTGTATTTAAATAGTTATATATGTAACATATATGATAAATAATATATAGCGCAACAATGGGGAGGTGAAAAAAAGGGATTTATGAACAAAGAGGTCCACTCATATTTTAGTAAGAAGAGTGGATAAGAATAAGAGAAGGTGAAAGACTTAGATCTATAATTACACTTTCTTTTTCGGATCGAAATGATGATTTAGATTTAACAAATTGACAGATCGTTAATGTTTTAGATTTAACTAACTAACGAAAGTAATATTTTGAGGAGTTTTTAATAATTTACATTTACACTATAAATAAATGTCTTGTAAATTTACATACAGTACACGTGATATAGAAATATGTCACTTAATATTTAATGATCAATTATGGAACAAAAAATACTACGAAAAAATAATATTATAATTAAAAACATATTAAAAATAATAAATAGTTATAATTAATATTGATAACGGATATGTAAAAAAAAGTATATAACCGTTAAGACTTAAGACATGTTATCAACTATACAATATATGTTTTGGTATTAGTAAAAAAAAATATTCTGGTAGGCATAATATACACAAATATTATCTCTATATTAATTTATTTGACTAAGTTTATTTTCCTTGATTAGAACCTACAATTTTCTAATATCGGTATTTCAAATTCTAAATGACATATTTTTGAACTGTTTTTATTTATATTGACACCATTTTTTTGGAAAAGATATTTCATGTTATTTAATTAGCTGAATTATATGGGTGACCCACTAAATAATTGTCTTTTGTCTATTCATTTAAACAATAAATTACTTTCATTTAGATTTTCAATTAAGTCATAAAGTTACTAATAATTTTGATTGGTAATTATTATATGTCGAAAAATCAAATTAATGTTATAGTGTAACACTCATATATATTTTTGAACGGTTTCTATTTATATTGGCATAATTTTTTTGGAAACAATATTTCATGATATAGTATCTAAAAGGGCTATTTAAAATGTCGCAGACTTTTGAACTGATCTAGAGTTCAAAAAAGGGCATCTATGGTTTATCGGGGCTAATAAACCGATTAGAATTGTATTTGGGTTTAACCTAGATCGATTATAGTATCATTTTGTAATAATCGTCTTAACCTAAATGATGTCGTAGACTTTTGCCTATATATTAAGAAGTCGATGTCGTAGATTTTTGTCTGTATATTAAGAAGTTGTACCAAAGATAAAAACAAATTCGTATCAATTCTAGTCTCCTAGAAACAATGATAGTATTTTTGAAATCAACACAACAAAAGAATTATAGAGTCTGAATGTTCGTGTAGTAGGACTATGAGTTATCAGGGATGTTGTGCGTGACAAACATCAATTCTCACTTCACATGATTCTCACGAACTCAAATATATGTATTGTGTGTTTGTTAAATTTTGTTTTTAATAAATTAAAAAAAATATAAGCCGAAAGGTTTTGTTTTTAATAAATTTAATTCTTTTTTAATAAATTTCATAAATTGAAAGGTTTATCAGTTTTATTGTTTACATTTGACGTATGTTTAATTTTAATAAATTTTACATATGCTTTAAATTTAAGTTATTAATGAGCAAAATTATTTTTATTGGCTAATAAAATACATGCAATCATGCATCGAACGTTAATTTACAAGTTCGAAAAGGACTTACAAAAAAGTGGTGTCTATTATATGGTTAACTTTGAGGTTGCAACAAATAATGAGTTGTTCCGTACCATAAAATATGGGTATAAATTAACCTTACAATTAATCGAGTTAATTTTATGTTTTTTCAAGATGTCATTGACATTTTGACTGATATTGAAATTCATAATGACTATTAGAGAAACGGTGTCAAGACCAAAATGATTCCCATAAAACTTGACTACATGAGTAAGCATTTGTACTATGGCTATATAATTTATTAATATTTATATACCGTTTATAATCTTTTTTCTAAATAACCGTATACAATATATCTATATTATTTTAATAATATATTAATTACATATATTTTCTCACATATTATTTTAATTATATATATATATATATAAACCTAAATTTTGATATATAAAATAATTTATCCCGTATTTCATAATACACGAATTTTAATTAATTAAGGCACTAATTTGACGATGCATAATACTTTTAAAGAATAAAATAAAATTTACTCAAAAAGAATTTAGTTATTTTTTTATCTATAAAAGAAATAATTAATAGTATCATAAATTCACATAACTATAAAATTTCATTTATATTTAACCCAAATATATTAACATTTTCCTTAGACTATAAGTTAATTGAAAATACCAATATTAATTTGGACGTGATGCATGGGTTCTATTATGAAATCACAGTTGTGTTAGTTAGAAGGACGAAGAGAAAAAGAAATCCTATTTTAATTAGAGCGTAAAACATCGGTGAACTTTAATGATGAAAGTCAGTCAAGTTGAATCATCAAAAAGAGGAAAGTTGTCTGTCTACGTGTACGTCTATCTGCCATTACAGAACCACAAAATTCATGAATTAACAAAGTACTTAAAAGAAACAAAAAAATGAACCCAAATATTGCAGACTCTTTCCCCTAATTTAAGAAAGAGAGAAAATTTAGAGTAATAAGAATCTCCACATCTTGAACGGAAACAATACCCCAACCAAAAGAAATGGGTGCTTCACAATCACAATCACAATCTCAATCGTTCCGTGAAAAATCCATCTATGAATTCACAGTTAAGGTACCTACTTTTTCTCAAACCCTCCACAAAAACCCCATTTTTATTATTCTAATTTTGAAGATCATCATGGAAATCAAATTTCTTACAATTTTGTTCTTCATGTTTGGCACAGGATACAAAGGGAAGAGATGTGAATCTCAGGTCCTACAAGGGAAAAGTTCTTCTTGTAGTTAACGTTGCTTCAAAATGGTTCACACCCACTTTCTCTAATTCATTTTTCTTCTTTTCTTTACCATCAAAATTCAATCTTTCATTTTCTTTCTACTTTAATTGTTAATGGGCTTTAGTTAATTCAATTGTTGTAGTTAACGTTTCTTCAAAATGGTTCATACCCACTTTCTCTAACTCAAATTTCTTCATGTGTTTACAATAAAAATTCAATTTTTCTTTCTGTTTCTACTTTAATTGTTAATTGGGTTTAGTTAGTTAAATTATTGTAGTTAACGTCGCTTCAAAATTGTTCACTCCTCTTTCTCTAATTCAACTTTCTTCATGTTTTTCCAATAAAAATTCAATATTTCTTTGTCTTTTTACTTTGATTGTTTATGGGGTTTAGCTAATTAAATTATTGGGGTGATAATTGCAGTGGATTTACAAATTCCAATTATACTCAGTTAACTGAGCTTTACGGTAGATACAAGGATAAAGGTATGATTTTTAAGGCTTGATGAGTTGTTGTTTGCATGTTGGTATTGAACTCTAAATTTGTGTTTTTTGCTGTGAACTAATCATTTTTAACTTACTTAACTAAAGGGGGTAAAGAAATTCTGAAAATGATTCAGTTGAGAATATTTTTGTTGGTTGATTTCAGGACTTGAGATATTGGCTTTTCCATGTAATCAATTTTTGAAGCAAGAGCCTGGGAATAGCAAGGAGGCTGAGCAATTTGCCTGTACAAGATATAAGGCTGAGTATCCGATTTTTGGAAAGGTAATGTGTTGATAGTTTGTGTAAAGTGTCTCGGTCGTTTGCTGATAGTTTTCTGTCCTTGGTGTTTTTTTAAGCTTATTATTTAATGACGGAAACGTTAAAATGAATGAAAAGAAAACAGTACAATGATTTTTTGGTTTGGTTGTTCTAATTATATTTTGTCATGGAATGCTAATTGGTCTAGTAATTTAAAGTTGGTCAGTTTTGGTTTTTGTTTTTCTTAAGTTGGAAGATTTCATGTTGCTTATGTCTAAATACTAAACTCTTCTGTAAATTTGTTATGTCATCTACCTAAAATCATTTTGGTTCCTTCAAAACTGTTATTCAGGTATAATAGGCCATATTGATTAAAATCATAATTAGGACTATTACATGCAAAAATTTCACTCCTATGAAGACAGTTTTTTTTTTTAATGACTTAATTAGGTATTAGGATAAACTTCTTTATTATAAAAATTGAAAACTGGACAAAGATATGGAGAATTGGAGATTACTGCTTTGTAAATTTGGAACCATGAATAAGGGACACCGATGCTGAGCTTTTCTCCTTCATTGCATCTTACTTGTATCTTAGAATGTTTGGCTATGTGTACTGCTAATTGTTATCAAGCTGTGGCATAAATAGTTCCAAAGCGAGATTCAGTTCACTTTTGAAAGTGTACCTTTTTCTGTGTTTGTATTTTTTCTTCTTTCTTTTCCAAAATCAAATTCCCTGGTTAATCATCATCATATGACAACTAGGCAAGCACAAAAGGTGAAATATGATAGCAAGACGCTCTCATTTCAACACCTTCTATTGTGGAGTGAAAACTGTTGTGTGCCCTATTAGTGAACCATGGTCCATTATCTATTAGCTGGATTTCTACAAAAAGAGTGAGTGTGTTAGTGTGTTGAAAAGAAAATTTCAAAGAGTGTGCTGCTGACCTTCTTCTAAAAAGATCTCGACAATGATCACATTTGCTTCCTTTGTTACACACAACTATTCTAAAAGCGATTTTGTCTCTTTGTAGTTCAGACCATAGCTATTGTTTTCCTGTGACACATTGTTCTGTGAGTATTCCCCTCATTGAATTATAGTTGGCTTAGATGATTAGTCTCAGTAGTTTACTGTAAAATATAAGATCCATTGATGATATGATAGTTTTGAAATGCACTAAAGGATGACATCAAAACTGTTAACTCATTTAAGAATTAAGATCTGTTTTAGGTTCATGATTGCAGCTGTGAAATCGTCTAAAGATTAAGCTAGTGTCTCTAATGGTGAGGGATTTGGATATTTTTCAAAAGGTCATTGGACCAACCTCCATGTCACCATTGTACCATCCAAGAAAATGAGAACAGCTATACAAGCATCAATTTCTGTTAAACTTTGAACTATTTAATTTACTAGTGAGCTGGTTAGTTGTTGACAGATTGGCTGATGCACTTGTTAAGCAATGAATTCTGACATCTATGCTTCATGCCTTACTTTACCCACATGTTTATCCAACCTTACATTTTACTTCCTTGATTTTTTGCTTGCTACTTTCTAGGTGTTATATATCCTAATTACTGTCCAATTCTAATGGAAATTGAACTTGAAAAAACTAGTTCTCAAATATGAGTAAATACTGTCATTGTCAGTTACCTTGGCATACTTAAGATATGTTTTGAATTTTGAAATAAAATCTATATGAGCACTGAGAAAAAGTGCTTCTTTTTGTTTTATTTTTTTCTTTGCTCAAATGAATTCTAGAGCTATGGGTGCAATCTCCATTAGCCTCCAATCTATTATAGCATTGGGTTGTTGGCATGTTTCTTGTTAACCAAATATATTGTTGGGTATGAGTCATAGATAGTGATAACTAGTTCGGGGATAATCTTGTAAACCGAACTGTAATATTTAAACACAAGTTGTAATTTGAAATTCTAAGATTGAATCATAATAGAAAGGTACTGCATCTGCTCTGTAGTCAAAGACATAGACACAATTGACCAAACTTTGTGATCGAATCTCATATGTTCTTTGTTTTTTTCGTATCTGTTTTATTTTTTGAACCAGAGTTGTTGTTCTAACATTTATATATTCGATTCCTTTTTATTTGCAGATACATGTGAATGGAGCCGACGCGGCACCTCTGTACAAATTCCTAAAAGAAAAGAAAACTGGATTTCTAGGGTCTAAAGTAAAGTGGAACTTCACCAAGTTTTTGGTTGACAGGGAAGGGAATGTGCTCCAGCGTTACAGTCCAACCACCCCACCACTTGCCATTGAAGTAATCTCTCTCTCTCTCTCTCTCTATATATATATATATATATATATATATATATATTAGCCTTAAATGTTATAGGGTCCACTAAAGATTTCAAAATATGAATGGAGTGAGTACAATATCACATGGTTCTCTATGTGTATGCAATTATTTCTCATGTGGTATCTGGATGTGTGTGTGATTGCGTTGGCATGCAACTTCCTCTGTCGCTATTTATAAGCACCTTAAACACTTTTCACATATATTAAGAAAAATAGGTAGTGTATTTAATGTGTCCATTATATATGTGATTATCCTTAAAATATGTATGTATTGATGTATTTAATTTTAGTTTTTAAAAGACACTTAATAGTATTAATTAAGGGTATATTTGGAAAAAATGATAAACCTATTTAGAAATTTGAAATGAGACTTATAGATGTAGTAGAAACTAGCTTAGTATGCAAATGTGAAACATGCATGCATGCTGCATATGTTGTGTTCCTAAAATGAAATTATTGGCTGATAAGTTGTTTCATTGTTGCTTTTTTACAGAATGACATCAAGAAGGCATTGGAAAATAAGTAAAAACAAAATGAATGTATATTTGGTAGATGATGTTACTTCTAGTGATTAATTACTTATTGGATATGTTATTATGTTTAGGGACTAGGGTTTTGTTTGTCTCAACTGTTGTATTAAAAATCCTCTTTTGTCCTTGTGATATAATTCGTTACTTAAAACTTGATTACCAAGAAAGAGTTGTGTTATTTGAACACACAAATCAGACACCGTATATTGACCATAAATTATATACCACGATACCGTGTCTGATATCAATGTCAATATTTGATGTCGGATAAAAATGAGAATGAGAGTTTATAAATAAAAAAAACTAGACTTAAAAGTTAATATTAGTATGAATCTCACACATATGGAAATTAAAATGTATGTTTTGTGTAGAAAAATCGCTAGTCATTGTTGCGTATGTTATCCTTTTTGAATGAATATCGAGCGCTGTTGAGATAGAGATAATGACACCGTATCGTGATAGCAATAATGACACCGAAATTACCGATCATGTGATTGTTTTTTATATGTGAATGCTACTATTTATCCATGCTAATAATAACAATACCAACTTTAGTAAAAAATAATAATAATGCTAACTATTTTGGTTTTTTTTTTTTTTTTTACATATTGTATTAAAAGTAAATAGTCGAATTAACATGTGTATTTTGTGTGTTGATGTTCCTAAAAGATATCTTTTGTATATGAATGTGTACTACTCTCACTTCTAATCTTTCAAAAAGAATAGTAGTATTTTTCTTAATTAGTAGTATTAACAAGAGATATGTTTAAAAATAAAGGAAATATTGATATTGACTCTTAGGGTATTTGTTAAAAAGTAAAAATTTTGTATTATAAATTGTAGATTTTATTTCTTAAAAAGTTAAAAATTATTTTTTTCAAGATATA
>JBBPBQ010020321.1:55915470-55965750 GCA_037974755.1 Cicer yamashitae
TTAATAAAAAAAAATGATATATTTAATTCAATTGAATTAAATACATCAACTGTTTATTGACAAATTTTTACTTATATTTTAGGTCGAAGTAGTATATAATTACACATATATTAATTAATTGAGTACATAATCTAATTAAATGAATAAACCATTAAATTCGTCCATAATTTTGTAAGGCGCTCTCAAATAGATAAAGAGATTATGAATATTTCAAAAAGCTTTGCATCTATCAAATTATTAATATCAGTGCTTATAAAAATATGTTAGCGACTAAATTAATAGTAAATTGTTAAAATAAATAAAATAATAATTAATAATAAATGGTTAAATATAAAAATTAACTTATTGTTTAATAGAATTTTAAATCTTTTTAAATTATTTATAATCTTAAAGATCTTTTTTGAAAAACTCTACAAAATTATTGACTAAAGGGACATGTCTTATGTGGACAGTGGAACATGTCTCATTTTTGCAATCATGGGCCACAGCATATAATCCACCACAAATTTGATTCCTTCATTTCACTTATATCTTCCTCTTATTAATTATTCCCCACACACATATAAATAGTAGAGTACTACCATTCACACACACACAAAAATATTAACTTAAGAGTGTGGAATAATATCTCACGATTTTTTTTTTTTTGAAAGATCTTTCAAATATGGGAGGTAGTAGTAGTACTATATTCTCATTTTCATTGTCATCATTAAGAGGATCTTCTTCTTCTAAGCATAGGCCATGGAGAAAATGTTCCAAGTGCATTCGCCAACATAGGACTAGGCTTTACATTATTTGGAGATGCACTGTCTTACTCTTGTGCTGGCACGACTAATTAGTCGTGTATGTTTGGTATCACGGTGAATTTGTTAAAATCACAGTGTATTAATATGATTTTGCAATAGTATAAGTTCTTGGTGCTATTATGGTCATGTGTTGATTAACCGTACCAAATTAAAAGCAATAATATTATTACGTAGATGGCTAATTAATGGTTTATATTCTATGTTAGTGATTTAGTTCGTGAAGAAATTAAATTAGATTAGATGAAACAGGGCACCCTTTTGATTTTGAATGTGTATATTACAAACTATAATAAATAGTACTAATGTTAAACATTATTAGGTGCTCAGCCTCAAGTTTTGGTTTGATAATTCATGGTTGATTATTTGATTGACTTGTGATACATGCACCCGTTTTTTTTGAAATGTTCAATTTTTTGCTTTTTAGTTTTATGCTAATAATTAAACAAATTGAAGCCATATTGTAAGGTGTAGAGTATATATGAAATAATGATTCATTGTTGTTCCTGCATGGAAACTTTTTTACCTTGTGAGTTAGAGATAACTGAATAAATCAAAAGGTTGCCTAAAACTTTTGGGATGTGTCCTATTTTTATATTCAAAAAATTCTGTTTTAGTAAAAATATTCAAGAGATTGGCACTCAAGGTTTGACTTAATGTGAATATAGTGTTTTTCTATTAAAGAATATACAGTCTCTGATATAAATAAAAGTAAGATAAATTTATTTTTATCTATCTAATCCACTTAAAACAAGTTGATGTGTTTAACCTACAAATGTGACTAAACATATCAATTTTTTATTTTGTTTTTATTTATATTCAAAACCGAATGATACGTATATGTTTGAAATGGAGATTCTCTACCAAAAAATATATTTTGATTATCAATAAATTTTTAATTAAATGTAAAATTTTAACTAATCAAATTAAAAGTTTGACAATGAAGGTATTTAGCCTTAATTTGAGAATTTTCTAGAACAACCCTTTGCAAGGTTATGCATGATTTTTTGGTCTAAACAAAAAAGAGAACATGTTTGGTCACAATCCTAGTATTGGAGTAACCAAACCAAATCCAAGCCAGGACGTGGGCACGTTGCTTACTTCTCCTCCAACTATCTTTCATAATTCTGTCTTTTTCATTTCATTTCTCTATTTTGAATTTTAGTGATGTTAAATAATGAGAATCAATTATTCCAATATGTTATCAAGCACAACAATAGTAGCATGATTGCTTTTAGTCATTATTCTTCGACCAATAAATTATTTTCAATTGTTTTTCTTTGTATAAGACAAAAGTAATAAAAGAAAGAAAAAAAAAGGATTATTTTTATTAGAAGACTCTTATTGAAAGCTAATTTATATTTTTCTTAGATCTTTATTTTTTATCTTAAAAACGAATTGAATGCAAGAATCTGTTTTAAAGTTTTTGATGGAAGGACTCAAATTTATGCAAAGTCGAGTTTTACGGTTTGATGATGTAACTAGCTTTTAGAAATATATTGATCCATTCTTTATCATCTTATTATAATGTAGACAATATTTATCAAAGAAGATTAAGTTTAACAGAAGAAACTAATCTTCCACAATGTTACAAACTAATTATCAAATATTTCGCTAAGAGAGATGATCATATTTGGTCTTGAGAATACTTCAAACAGTAATTACATATTGAAAGGATTGTCCAAAAAACTATATTGGGAAGAAATCTACAAAAAAGCAAAAAAAAAAAATACAATATAAACAAGTTGAGTAACATTATGATGTGTCAATCAGTCAAATATGATTGAATATACTTATAGAAATATTTCTTCTATTAGTATTAATCAAAAAAATATATAATTATTTTAATTAATAAGATGTTGACTCATACTTTGTAAAGTTGACATAAACTTATTTCTCATTGTCGTCAAGAGGATCTTGTTGATAAATAATCTATAAATAGTATTATCAACGATTTTTGAGCATATTATAATCTTATGGAGCATTCGAAAATCCAACTCCATGGCCGGTCTAAGAGAATTTGCCAACAAAACAACTGTTTTTGACTTCAAATTTTTGTAGATCTTATATTTATTTTTAATTAAACAAATAGTATTAATTTTATTAATATTTTTAAGGCTGCTATTTTAAAATTAATATAGTTTTATTACTATTTTTGTTATTTTTTAGTACTAATATTATTGTAGTACTAATATCACTAACTTCTTTGTTATTTATTAATATAGTTTTAAAACTAATCAATCATATGAATGTATTGAATATCTAAGTTTAAAAAAATTCAATTTATTGTTGTTTATTTTAAAAGACCTCACTTTCAAACTTCGCTTTAACTCTCCACAAGCCATGCTCAACCCACCTAAACTTTTTCTTTACAAAATAAAAAATATATAGAATTTCTTTTACTCAATATATATAGAACTATTAAACACACTAAATCTGTGCTACATACACATTAAAGGAATCCATATTCTTGTTGATGAAATTAATTCAATGAAAATGTTAGTAGGAGTTATGGGGTTGCTGAGGTGGGGAGATAGTTGCAGTTACAATAAATAGGGGAGATTGGTATGAGTGGCTTTGGTGGTGTGTGGAGTGGTACTTCAAAAATAAAAAAGTCATGGGTTGAAACGCATTAAACTTAATCAGTAAGTTAGACATAAATCACGATTTGTTCAAACAAAATTGCTTAGGAAACAAAAATAAAAATCTATTATAGGAAATCCTAGACCTACATTTTATAAAAAAGTCTAAGAAAAGTGTGGCCAATATAATATCTCCATGATGTATTATGCGATCCTAACATCAAAACACACCAATAGCTATACAATATAGTAGAAGAGTGTGTAATATAATCTCATCTTTTATTGCCTAGGAAACTCCATCAGAGACTGAAACTCTCCTTCAATGTGAATCGTCATCATCTACAAACTTAGTCAAACTTTCACCTACTTGCTTGATTGCCCTGAAGAAAAGCAACATTATTTTAATATAAGATACCTGAATATTCACATAATATCACACCGGCAATCATAATAGTACTGGAAATCAAGAATGGTTACCAAAAATGTATATTTGGTTGGATCCATCTACCAAGTTTCACACAATTTATGTATTTTAAAATATCTTTTATGAATCATTAAAAAAAATATATCTTCCATGAAAGTTAGAGTTTAGACGGATTCGTCATTTATGAAATTAACGTGATGGTAAAATACACATAAAGATTTGCATCAGAGACAATAAAATTGACAGTATCAATGAAATTTACTAGTACAATAACTAGACCAGAAAATATGTCTAACACACAAGGTATTTATATTCCCATGATTTCAAAAGCATCTTTCACTTGAATTCTAGTAAAATATGTCCTCTTAGTGTATGTAAAATATTCATGTATTTGCACCAAACAAAAATAGTTAACCTTTAGCATGCAATAAAAAATGCCCCAACATAATGGTCATCTTTCTATTCCAAGCTTAAATTTTCTAAGATAAAAACCGAAAAAATCACTCCAACTTACTACAGGCTTGTGACCCGTCAACTTTTGGCTAAATGAACTCGTGCCACAGAAGAAGCAGCTGCAACAGCAGCAACACGTATTCTGCCGAATCCAATGTTCATTTCATAGTCAGTTAGTCATTAACCGTTATCTATAAGCTATGTGAAATAGTGTGAGATTGAGAAGCAAAACAAACTAAAACAATTCACATCACCTCCTATGTACATCTATATACACATCTGTCTCATCCACGATTTCTTCCTGCGTGGACAGAAAAAGAATTAGCAAAATTCCCTCATTCTATGACTACACAACATATTGTATTTTCTTTGTTACACCAATAACGCACAACGATCTCTATGACATAAGCTTTAAAGTTATGATAATAAATATAAATGGATAACTAGGTTTGTTGCAGATTAGTGTAAGTAGGGCTACCTGCAGGAGTTCTTCGAAAACGTCTTCCAGGGTTATGATGCCAATAACTTCACCATCTTCATTATAAGGAAAGTGGTGGAAACTATTTGGTGAAGTGCCGTTTTCTTGGCATTGTTGGTCTGCATTCTTGGCATCATTACATCCTCCAGGGTTATGATGCCGAGAAAGCTTATCAATATTAACAACATTGTCTGATTTCTCATATGACCCAAGTAATGGCACAGTCAGTTGAGAACTATGTTTGATGACTAATTCATCCCTCGATTTGTCAAAGTCACCAGCTTCCTGAGGGTTGTTTTTCTCTCTCATAACCTTGACGACAGCTGCCATATGACTGTTTCCTTTTTGAAACTCGTTGAGGATATCGTATAAAGGCATATCTGATGGAACCCTGGGTTATTCATGAATAATAATTTGGTTCAGTTGATAAGTTTATGAAAGATGAAATACAAGGGTACAATGGGTCAAACCTAGGAATGTTCCGGATGGAGACGGCACTAACTGGACTCGCTGCCTCAGCTCTTATAGTAAGAAGATTTTTTACCTAGCAAAGAGTAGCAAACAGAAAACAAGTTATGACTTTACTTCAGCTCTAGACAAGTTACAACTTTTTTTTTCTGAATAGATAAAGTACAACTTTAATCAGACTTACTAGTAAGAGGCCAACTATATTTTTGGGGTTTCCACTGTATACGGGGATACGGCTATGACCTCGTTCAAGAATTTTCCCAATTGCTTCCCTGTGGTGATAAAACAAGTTATGGCTTTAACTTAAGCTTTAAATACACTTTGAGCCACTTTGGATAAAATTTATGCGACTTCTATTTATAGATCTGAACAGAAATGCTTACAGAAGCAAACGCACCAGTCCAATTTCGAATCAACGTCCAAGGAAAAAGTTGACTCAATTGGTGTCATAGCCTCCTCTGCAGTCTGCATAACAATGTATAAATATACATTTGTATTTACAGATATATGTTATCGCCGAAACAATGAATGAGCTTGAAAGATAGCCGAAGTAGTAACACATCCATAGACGGTTATCACTTGTAAAGTTATGATCAAGCAACAAAGAGAACCCGAGCGATTAAGCTCATCAGAACAATTCAGCTAACAAAGTAAAGGTAATGATGATTAATATTTACCTTCAAAGTGAGATCTAGTGCTCCACTGATAATCGTTGCCTCATCATGTGTGAGCTCACCTCCTTTACCAGCCTTTAATGATCAATAGAATGAAATCAAAGGAGATAGAAAGATACTTGAAAATTTGACAAGGTGAAATTAGCAGCATTCCTTCATAGAAGCACAAATCATTTTTACATGGTAATGAATTAGAATACAATTACTAGAACATATTTCCTGGGAAGTCCAGTAGTTAATCATCTTAATTAGGAAGTTGTACAAAACCAACATGGTGATTCAAACAGGTTACCTCTTCGCTATGGATTGAAACAAGGGCTTTCAATTGTGCTCGTCTAAACATTACATCGTGGTGTCCAAGCAAAATATCCAAAACCTAGAAGCACCAAAGTTATTGTATAAGCTCCATAAAATCCATAGACACTCCATAGGCTATAAAGCTTCCATAGATTCCATGAAATAATTAAAATCACAATAACTATAAGAAGCAAAATTCTACTGCAAGGGTAAAATTGTCGACCGCCTTTATGCTATGCTATACATTAGAATGTAATATAAAGTTAATGTAATTCCTTCAATTAAATTTATAATTTAGACAAGTATATAATCTTTACCTTTCCGATAGGGTAAGCAATCGGATAACAGATGATCATCAGAACACGTACAAGCCCGACAAAATTTGCACCGACATAGAGCCCGTATTTTGTGCATATAGCTTGTGGGATGACCTAATCCCATGTGACAATGTAACAATTAGTGTAATGTCCTGTGTAAGTACTTTGAGTATAATGCAAGCAAACAAAATTGGAAATACATTGTACCTCCCCAAAAGCCAGAACAAAAGTTACTGATAACAACACTGCTACTACAGGATGAAAAATTTTATCAAGGTAAAGTGGAAGTGCCTGCAAATCAAAAAGGCAAAACACGGACATCCAATCATATTTTATCATAATGTTACTTTGCCATATAACTTACTAAAACATCTCCATTAATATTTACATGGAGATATAATTAAGTACATGTGTATAACTTTTTTACACAGTCCATGTACAGTGATTGAATATTATTTATTATTCTAAAAGTGACCCAAATACATACACAACAAAAAGATTTAATTCATACCAAGTTATCACTTCATTAGCTAGCATTGGTTCTTATGATTAAATTTAGAGCCTATTCATTACATATTAAAAAAAACGATTTTAGTTTTCAATAATTTAGAGATTTTTCAGAAAAGTCGAATCTATTTTTTGTTTGTCTACCATAATGAATTTTTTTAAAAAAAAAAAAATCATCTATCAAAAATGACTTTTTGAGAAACTACTCAAGCCGCTTCTCATTTAAAGTAGTTTTTAGATTCTCATTTAAAAAAAGAAAAAATCGTTAAAGTGATTATTTTATTTTTTAAAAGTAAATTTTATTAAAAAAAAACCATAGCAAACATGGTCCTAAATTTGATGGACTGATGTTTAGAAAGTAAATCATGTATGGTAATAAAATTGCCAAAAAAAAGTAACCCTATTTAATTTTAGTTACAAAAGTAACCCTATTTGATTTGAGTATGAATTAGAGAATGTAGAATAATGAAATAAAAAAATAGGTACCTCCATAGCACAAGCATTACAAAGAAGCAAAGTAACAAGCAGCTGGTGTTGTTTTTGAAGGACAGGAAAAATAGCAGCTGCAGAGTGCACAAGAAATGAATTAAAAAAAAAATAAAAAAAAATATTATAATTAGAAAGTGAGAAATGAATGAAAGAAACGAACCAGCTTGTTTTTTCTGAGTGGAAGAACCAGTTCTAAGGAGAATTTCAAGGTCAACAAGACCCAAAGACATTAAACCAAGAGTGAGACCAGACATGATACCAGCAAAGAGAACGAGTAAACATGAAATTCCAGCATAAAGAAACCACCACACCGTACCAAAAGGAACATCGTCGGCGTCGTAAACGAAGGAACCAGGTGGAAACGCCGTTCCAGTTCCGCCACTATTGCTAAACATTTTCTTTCTGTAACTCACGATTCTGAATCGGTTGCTGCTGCTGCTGCTGCATGAAATTTATTAATGATGTGATAATATTATTTAACATTTATGGGCATGCCCTTCGCCTTATTCATTTTTTTTTCTGAGTTAGTTTTGGAGAGTCAAACAGGTCACATAATATTTCAAGGTTTAAGGGCTTTTTATTACAAAACTTCGTGTTCATATTAGGATTACTAACTGATCTAGATATAAAAATTAAAACTTAATATTAAAAGTGTAAGAGAATTGTATATTTGATTTTTATTTTTTTTTAATATCGAAATTTTTCTTTTGATTTTTTAACAAATGTTTAAAGACACATGTTATGTTTTCTTATGTTAACTCCACCTAAAAGTAATGACATAGTAAAATAATAATATAAAATTGTTTATTATTGAAACATTTCAATTATTTATGAGAATGATTTTAAAAATAATTACAGTAAAAATTAAGTATCTCTATTAAAATAATGATTGATATTGATTAATAATTGTAAAAATTATTTACACCGACGATTTATATAAATTAAATCAAAATAATTTATTTAACAAAAATACAATTTTAGTTTTTCAATATAATTTTGATTATACTCTTAATTAATATTATGTGTGTCATCCTTAAGTTATTTTTCACTTAATATTTATCATAAATAGAATAACTATAGGATCCAAAAAAAAAAAATACACTACTGATTAATATTGGTAGTTATATTATTTTATTTATTATATTTTATTAATTTGTGTGTAATAATAAAATGAGACAGTTGTTTTGATGCAAAATAAATATATATTATCTTTTAATTAATGAGTTTTTGTCAGCACATCTTTGATGACTTTTTGAAATATGAACGAATCTTTATTATTAATTAAACTTTACATTGTTATTATCAAAGCATTAAACTAACATTGTTTGGCAATATTGATGGATATTTTCATCATATGTAATATTAAATAAAGTTTAAATACGTGAATTTTAATAGTTGATTAGAGTCAGGTGAAAAAAATATTTATATTTCATCTATCAAAGAAATCTTTACATCGGGTGTAAATCACCTCTTTACCATCTCAACTAACTTTCATTGGCATCTAACTTTCATTGGCATCACATGTATTATTATTGATGATTGGATATTTCTGTATTATTGATTTTCATCATATGTATTATTGATCTACTACATTTGTCTTGTCTCATTCACAATTTATTAATTTTTATTTATTTATATTATTAATGAAATATTAAATATTTTTTTAATTAATATATTTTTATATATTGTATATCAATTCATTTAACTATTGTTAATACAAATATTTTAGTAAACAAAATTTATTCCATCATTAAAATCAACACAATTAATTATTTTGTTAAGAATTTACATAACTTAAAAGAGATACTTATAATAAGAAATATAAAAGAGTATTTGTTTCTTATACTAAAAAATAGTAGTGTTGATATACTCCATTTAGTCATTATTATAAGTAATTTTTTTCAAAAAAAATTAGTCACTATTATAAGAAAAATATTTTTTTTTATTTAAATCAAAACATTTAATCTTAATAGTTGAGAGTTTGACATTAAAATGAGACAATTTGATAAATTTAACTTGTGCTTTATATAAAATTTTAAAAAAGTATTTACATTTAACTATATTTCTTAATATATATACAAAAATAGTTTATTTTGCTTATAATAGTAATTGGAGGAAGTATATATATATATATATATATATATAATAAAAAATATAGTACTGATATGGAAACGTGTTCATTGTTGATATTTCGAAATTTTTGCAATGATGAGCTTAGATCACTTGTGTGTAAACTAGTTAAAGTTGTTTATGTTAAGTGAACTTCTTTTCTATCTTCTATCTTCGTATGTTTTTAAAAATCCTAATTTGTGTTAAGATTGATTAATTTAAATATATACTTTATATATCTAACTAGACTGGTCAATCTAAAGTATATTGGAGAACATATGAAGCGGAGGAAAAAATCGCCTTATGTTAATATGTACTTATTTATAAGAGGGACATATTCAATTAGGTTTCAATTGATTTTTAGACAATTTTTGGTTTAAAAAATCTTTCGGTATTCAATTAATATTTTTAAAGAATAAAAATAATTATTGTGATATTTAATTAAGATTATTAAGATTGTTTGATACAATATAATTCTTATTCAATGAAAAATTTTGTAACTTATAAAAAAATCTCTTAATATTAAAAAATACATATTTTAAAATTTTTATTTTGTGGAATAAATTTTGTGAATTTTTTAATTAAAATAGATTAATCCAACAATCAAACATTTTCTTTTTTTATCATTGGCTCATTTTGTAAAGCAATATTTTTATAAAGAATTGTGTATTGTTATGAAACTCGGTGTAATGTCAATAAGCAACATTTTATAGAGAATTGTGTATTGTTATGAAACTCGGCGTGATGTCAATAAGAGAGTGTGCAATGTTGTTTTAAAACTAAGCATGGTATCATTTGTTCTTTTTCTCCAGAATCACTGAATGTATAGATATTTTCATTTGCAAAGTTAACTATTGCAAATAAATATTATAT
The DNA here is from genome assembly GCA_037974755.1 of Cicer yamashitae. Lineage (NCBI taxonomy): Eukaryota > Viridiplantae > Streptophyta > Magnoliopsida > Fabales > Fabaceae > Cicer > Cicer yamashitae. The sequence goes on from JBBPBQ010020321.1 coordinate 55,925,945, forward strand.
TTTTCTTTTTTAAACACTAAGTACTTAATATATCACTAATTTTATTATATTTATCTTTTTTATTTTTATTTTTTCGACCTAGTGGTATAAATTCTAATAAAGTCACACTTCAGTTTGACTTCCATCAAAATAAGCGTGATAATCATGTACTGTAAAGTCAGTTCGTACGGAGTGTTTTACACTCAACAGAGGATACACAAAATTATTTATTTATAACAAATTGTGTGTGATCCACGTTTGAAACCGTCAGCATATCATCACATTCACTTAATCCTTAATCAACTCCACACAAACAAATCATGCACCAAACTGTAGAACAATCTTCATCGTCGCCTCACCGACACACCTATATATTTCATATTGGTACACTGCTACGAGTTTCAAAGCTTCTTTAGGACATAGGATGCCCATGGCCAAATTATTAATTGTGATGTGAAAACCAAATTATATACGCCTATAAGATAATTGTGGTTTAATATATGCGGTGATGAATTTCGACTAGACATGACATGACATATGTTAATAAATATGCTAATTAATATAGATATTGTGGTGTATGTTGTAATTTTGGGATCTATCATCGCTGTATTTTATTAGTAGAATTGTTTATATGAGTTGAAGTGTGGTTGTTGGGTTATGTCGAGATGTATATTTGAGTTTAATATGTGAAGATGACATACTATATGTGCATATTTTCTTGTTACAAGAATTAACCTAATCAAATAACATGCATATAGATTTGTATATTGGTATGTGTAGATCCTCGTGTAGATTAATACGTGTATATGGACTAAAATTTATTTTACCAATTCTTTTAATTATTAAAATTGTTTTTTTTTATTAGGCTCAATTTTTAAGATTAGAACAGGTCTTAAAAATCTTAAAAATGGACCAAATACACAAATTTTTGTAGACCAAATTATAATATAAATGTCTATTATAAAAAAATTGGAGGAAATAATTTATAAAAAAATTACAAAAACAACTACTATAATTATAAAATAAAATAATTTTTTCAACCTAAATTTCAACTAAAATTTAATTATTAAAAATGTAAACCAAAATTTGATCTACTACCTCTGTACGATATATTTTTGTAAATTTAGAACTTAAAATTCTTATATGCAATATAATATTATACTTTTTATTTATATATTAAAAATTTAAAATTTCGGTCACCCAATATTTCTTTTCAATATCCGCCACATATTTCTTTTCAATATCCGCCACTGACCACCACATTTACATAAACTTGCAAAAATATTAGACTAGATCGAAGATCTCGTAGATGTGAGACTATGAGACATTTAAGTGGACATGGTTAATTAAAATTTAATGTATTTTTTTTCATTTAATGCATTTTGTTGGATTTTATTAATATAATTTAGTTTAATATATTATGCATTTTTTTCATTTAATATATCATGCATTTTTTCATTTAATGCATTTTGTTGGATTTTCATTTAATGTATTTTTTTCATTTTGTTGTATTTTATATATTATTTTAATATAATTTTTCATTTATTAAAAAAAAATACAACACTAAATGTGGTATTTTTAAAATGCAACCTCCTATACTTAGAAAAAATTAAGATATTTTGACATATTAATTTTAAAGTTTTTTTTTTAAATTGAGATATACGAGAAAATAAAGTTCTCAGGTCATTGCTCACGTAGTAGCCGCATAACTAATAAACTAAACAAACAAGTAAAAAGTCCTTCGAAGTAGTAAAGCAATGTAGGTCTAAAGAATAACGCCAGTAAGTGTTAAAAAATAATAATAAAAGTGATTGATTTAATTTTTTAATATTAAAAATAATGGTCATTGCTTTTGATTTTATAAATGTTTTTTATATTTAAGAATTAGTTAAAAGAAAATATAAAATTTTTCCTTCGTCAATTTTAATTTTTAAATTATGCAAATGACAAGTATTTGATATTAAAAATTAAAATACTTCATTAATTTTCTTTTTATAAGACATAATTGATTCAACAAAAAATTAATATATTTAATTTACAATATAGTCTAAATACATCAACTTTTGTCACTTTAACTATTTTTTATAAAAAGAAAAATAAATTATAAAAGATTTTGATCATTTATCTATTACATTTATGAATCTACTTTTAATTTTCTTAATGAATAAGTTTGATTTTAAAATACAGATGAAGAATATATCATCTCATAATCAATATAATTATTTTATTTTTATTTTAACATTTGAAATAAACTTTTTTTCTGTAAAGAAAATGTTGAAGGTAGCGATTGGAGAAAGTAATCTCGTATTTAATTAATTTTATTAATTTATCAAAATCACGATATCATCATAATTTATAAGTTATGTTAAGAGTTTATCTAAACACACGCTTAAGTTTCACGGTTGCCTAGCCACCATGGAAAATAGAAAACAAACTAACCTTCGATGGGTCACTATCTCTTTTCATTATGTATATACTTTTTTTAACAAATTCATTATGTCAATTATGCCAACTTTTACAAGCCATGAGGCGGTGGTATTCTTTTGATTTAGAAAGAAATGACAAAAATATACGTGTAATATTCCTTCTCAAACTTGTCCATATTAATTAATGCATAATATACCCCTATCTCTAATTACAAGCATCTTAAATATAATCGTTTTTAATTCACTATGTGTATTTATAATTTTTTTTTCAATACATAACTCTTATTAATACTATTAATTTTCTTGAAATATGAAAAAATCAAGTTTAATATATTCAAATATAAATGTTATTTTAAAAAAAATTAATTTATTTTAATGAACACATTAACTATACGATCAATTTTTTTAATAAGAATAAAAAAATGGATGTTTATAAAAAGGAACGGAGGAGGTAGGTAGTAATAGAGAGAGTATTGCTGATGAATAAAGTTTATTTTTTGTCTGATCATGGTAAGCAACTTGATTTCACCGTAAATGTTAACTTTGAATTATTCTTCTTATTATCACTTACTAAAATGAAAAGAAGAAAAAATCAATATGAATTTCTGCAGGACACATCCAATTAATGTTGGACTTAAATTAAATTGATGAGATAAACAAATTATATACATACTATAAGGATGGAATAAATTAGAGATTGGAGTTATAATTAGTAACTTCTAATTAGAAGGAGCAATGAGATACTTGTCTACTATGTTTGAAATAAAAAGAAAGTTTTTTAGTTTCGTAGCTCGGTTGGTGAACTGAAGTACAACAAAAGAGATTTAAGAAAGAGATCTCGAATTCTAACTCAAAAACTAACATAACCATAATTTACTGACATTTGTCTATAAAAAAAATTCATTTATCTTGTATAATTGTAATGGTATCATGATTTTTAAAGGCGGTTGAAAGTAAATTAGAATTAGATTTGAAGTAGTTTATATTACTTGCTAAAGATTACAATATCATGTTACAAAAAGGCTAAGAAACAGTTTGAACAGAAATCCTGTCATTATTTGTGTGTATTACTATATATTTGATCAACTACTTTTTGTGTATATATGTGGTCCATTAAATATGTTGTATGCTTTTCATCACCTTGCAAAATAGCTTGGAAAGATCCAAGTCCCTTAAATATTTTTGAAAAGGAGCTCAAAACTCAAAAGTAGTAGCATTAGCTTTTTATCCTAGGGTAATGTGTGTACTGCATATACAAAAATGTCATTTACTTTTATACTGTTAGATTTACCTCTGTATCTATGTAGTCTCATATATTTTGTTTTAATCACAAATTCATATGTGATTGTTGTCTTTTTTGTGTCTTCAAAAGTCAAGACTCAAAATCTTTATCCTTTAATGTTAGTGGATCAAAAGTCAAGATTATCCTTTAATGTTAGTGGATGGAAGAAGAATGGCCCATTTAGCTCAATTGTTAACCCTGCAATAAGTATCACTTAATATATTTGTTTCTAGAAAGATGGATTTGGTGTCATGAAAAACTCCTTCAATTAAGTCACCACATCTCAATTATTGGATGAATTTTAGATGGTTCATATTCTAAGTTTATATTTTACACTCTTTTAATGAAGTTAGAGATATGAATCATCTAATTTTTATCCTCAGAAAGAAATAGTGACTGTAAAAATTTTTGACGACACTAAATTCTTTTTCGAAAAGCTATTATTTATTTGTTTGTGAGATGTTTGTTCGCCTCAATTTTTATCTCTTAATATACACGGAATGTTTTGTCAAGAAAACTAGAAAAGTGCCTCTCTCACTCACAAGTCTTGCATGATGTTAATTTTATCTATCATTAAACTACACTCCTCCCACCACTTTTAGACTAATTAATTAAAAAATTGTTCACTTAGCAAGATTGGTGAGTAAACTCCCTATTTTAAATAATTTGCATGTCACCTACAAAGAATCATCACACAAAATGGATGAGAAATTCCTTAACAAGTAGGAACTCAACTCATACTCTTGGTAACGTACATTTTGTAATTGCAACATACCAAAAAAAACTACCTATCCAAGAGACTATCCCTATAAATTTTAAAGTATATATATAAACAGAACCTTCAAGGGTACCTATATGAGCACTTAAACTCTTGTAATATTTGATGTATTAGAGTTGAGATTCCAAAATGAAGAGAATTGAGATTTTCAACATGATGGCAGTGGCTCTAACATTGTTGGCAATAGTGCCAAAGATCGAGGGCCAAGTAGGGCATATTATACCAACAAATCGTCCACTCTGTCCATCTCAGTTTGCATTAGTAAACTATGCATGTGGAAGGTTACCCTTTACACCAGGGCCCTTACCTGAACCTCCATCACCTGGCGATGATGGTGGCGATGATAAAGGGCATAATAACCACCACCGCCACCACGGACATGAACCTGGACACAGTCACAGTCACAGACACGGACACAGGCATAGGCGCCACCAGACACCGGAGGAAGATAATTGTTGCCGATGGGCTAGGGAAGTGGACAGCCAATGTGTTTGTGAACTTCTTGTTCGTTTGCCACCATTCCTTGTTAGGCCTTTGCATGTCTACACACTCGCCATTGGTGATGACTGCGAAATCACTTACTCCTGTGGTGGCCCAATCTGATTCTCAAACTTGCATTAATTCTGATGCAGGGACACAGTTATTATTATACCATATATATGTTTGTTTGGTTATTTTAAGGTTTACATGTTAAGGTTATATTCTGTCGAAAAAAAGGTTTAATGTTATAGTTATTGTTTGTGGTTTCTATAATACTGTCATTTAGTTGCTGTTTGTTCCCATATATACACTGGCATTTTTAGAGGTTGTAAACAAAGCTTCCATTAATATAACTGTGTCTTAATTTTCTAGTTTCTAAGGGAATAGGACTATGGTAAGTTTAGAGGTAAGTAAGTCTGGTCAATTGTTTCATTTGAGTATTGAACTTGAGTGCTCTTGATCAATTCAACTTTAATTACTCATTAACTAATTGAGTCCATCCACTTGATTATATTATATTTGATATGAATTGAATAATTATGATTTAAATTAGCTAATTTTAAAATAATTTCACATCAGTCATGACATATTATAATCATTTTTTCAGAAAAGCAAGCTCATGTATTGGAAAACCAAATTTACGGAGTACATTGTACAAGTGTGGAGATATATTTTTCATTATGCTAGGTTCTTTTACTCAATTGATTAGAATTTTATGTGTAGCTAATGCTTTTCAATTTGTTGTGAGAATTAAGAAATAATGGTTGGTGGCATTCATTATTCTACCTTGATACAGACTACAGTGTTCCTTAAAAAATGTCTCAAAATAGTTATGACCATGATCATATCCATACAATTGTGATTTTAAGCATCCAGTAAGCCGATCCCAAAATAACTATGATCATATCCTTTTGCTGCATCTTTTGAACATGGTATTAAATAAATAGTAATAAATGTAAGGACACCAAGCGGGAATAAATTAAACAACTTACTACAACATACAAAATTGCTATCCCTGAATTTTGGGATATATACACAAACGCTAAAATCTTTAGCAGAGCACTAAACATCAAACCTTTCAAACTTCATTTTCCCTTCATCTAAGATATTGATGGCCTTCCTTTTCTTGGAGAAATTAGTTGCGTCTTGAAATCCACTATGTTCATTAAATTGAGCAGCAGTTCGAGCCCGCAGTTCCTCCAAACTCTCACCTTCTTTCGCTCTCTCTATCACCTAAACATAGTAAGGACCATTGTTTCTCAAATATTTGAAGTGTAAATAGAAATTATTGCCACCACCTAAAAATAATTAAAGGATTGCCTAAATAAAATTTCACAAATCCATAACTTAGGTTCACTTACCAAATGTCTGCCATATAAATGGGTGCTTGAGAGTGCTGTAAGAGCATTTTGTGCCTCCTGCTGAGTAACATACTCCACAAAAGCAAAGCCTCTATGATTTCCAAATTTCATTGGCAACCTTAAGCTTTTAATCTGCATGGTTTGGAGCCATCAAACATGAGTGAAAGGAAAACATTTGAATACTTGCACCAAACAACTAAATGTACATATTCTGGCTGAAATGAGCAAAATAGGATAGTACATTAAGATGAATTTTAACTAAAACCAATTGGCAAACAGATTATCCTAATTTCAAAATAACATAATGAGCCACCAGGTCCATTTTAATAAGTGTAACTCTTAATTTAGTATGTATCGTATTTCCACAATGTAAGATGTAAATGATATTAATTGGAACTTCATATCTAAGTAATTGTACAATGGAACTCTAAATATAGTAACGAAACAACCATGCCTGTTTCTACCAAGTGGGTACAGGAATGGTGGTTGTTGAAGTCTAAAAGCTTTATAGTAGGTTACTGATTAATAAACTGTCATAATATGTTTTCCATTTTGATTCATTCAACTCAACTATAATACTAAACATCTTTATTTGATGCATCAACACAGGTGTTTAAGATCACTATTGAAGGTTAGTAAAAATTCCTCAGAATGTGTTGTCATCACTGGTAACAAATACATGATACATCAGTCATAATTTGAACAGGAGAAAGAATGAATATTTACCAGCAATTGGACCAAATTATCACTTTTAATAGTATTTACCTGGCCAAACGGGCTAAACAATTGTCTCAGATCCTTCTCTGTTGCCTCAAAAGCAACATTTTTCACAAGCAACTTTGTTGAACTCTTGTCTTTCTCAACTCTCTTTTGTACTTTACCATCAGTCTTGGCATGACAAAGTTGTAAAATAAGAGCATGACTGTCCAAAACAGTCCCCTAAACCCAAACCAAAAAAAATAAATTAAAAACGCCTTTGTAAAACAACCAGAACTATAATTAGGATTTCAAATGCATATAGTACAGCATGCATCTTTTGATTCAAATGTGCAAATACCTGTAAATTGCTACAAACATTTGTAGCAGTCTCTGTGGAGTCAAACTCAACAAATCCGAACCCCATAGAAACATTTTTCCCATTTTTCAAATGCTTTTTCACCTATTCATGAAAGCAGCGAAACAAAAAAAAAAATGAAAAACAGTCAGGTCATAAAAAGTAAAAGGTGTTACTTAACACTTAAACTCATTTACCTTGACACTCAAAATCCGTCCCTCTTTCATGTGCTCACTGAAATGTTTCTTCAAACTCTCATCTGTTGTCTTGAAATTTAGGTTCTTGACAAACAGGGACCGAGCCTGAAGTAGACAGGTAAATTGAATAAGTGAAGAGCAATAATAATGCATTATTTAGCAATGATTAATATACACAATTTCAAAATCAATATTGACTGAAATGAAAAATAATCTATAGAGGACAAAAATAGGGACAATTTTTTTTCTCCTAATCGCAAGGGCAAGAAATCAATAGTCCAAATTCCCACACTACTCTAATGTCATTTTATAAACAAATTTACTGATTTTTTAAATATAAAATGCTGAATAATATATTGACTACAAGCCCAGGGTAGAGCTAGCAGGCCAGCAATTGTGTATTAAAGTAGAACTGTAAATATATGCAATGCAAACATGTATCTCCCCTTCCGAGGAATAAACGTCCTTCAAAGTTGATTATCAATATAGAAAATGATATTGCAATTCGGTGTACTGTGCTAATTGACATAAATAGAAAGTATTTTATGAACAACAAAGAGCTGACTTGGGGCCTTCAAGAAAAGTTAAAAATGTTTAGGGGTTAAAAACTCAGGTTACCAGTTACAACAATAAATATCAAAAAGGAAAGAAAAACAAAGTTTTAAAATTTATCAATGGTTAAATACCCATATTTCCAATGTCAATAATTTTTTTTTTCATATTGTTAGCCATGAGCATTAGATTCATGTATTTGATGGCTGGCATCAGATAGTTTGACCACATAAATAACTATGACAGTTAACAAAAAGTAATTTAATTAATCTAGAGATCCTTGAACTATTTGGGAATTTTTAAATAGGCCCTTGAACTATTTTATTTTTTTTGTAATTAGGTCCTTGAACTTGTCAATAATTTATAATTGAGTCATTGAAATAAAATAAAATAAACCGAGTCCCTAAACTTTTAAATAGTTTAGATTTAGATTCTTGAACTTTTAAATAACTTGTAACTGAGTACCTTTACTCAAGACCTGATTAAAAAAAATCATTTAAAAATTTAGGGACCTGATTAAAACTTTTTGGTTTAAGGATCTGATCATAAATTATTGACAAATTCGAAGAGCCCATTTCAAACTTGTTTAGTGTAGGGACCTATATAAAAATCTCAATTTGTGACCTCTAGAGTAATTAAACCTAAAAAGTAAAATGAATATGTCATTTATATCCTTGTTTTATTGTAACTTGCATCGCATGTAAGACTTGGATACATTTCTATTTTATAATAATCCATTGACCTTATACTTTTCTGTTTTACTATATTCCATCAATTTTCACAAAAGGCTAAAGCATCCCAACAAACAATACCACACAAAACTAGAGAAAAAGAATGATAAAAAAAAACAATTTAGTAGGTCAAACCTCTATTCTGTCTGGATCAATATCCACATCTGTTATTCTTTCCACGTCTTGCTCCAATATCTGTCGCTTTACATCCATTTCACCAATTCCACTATTCATCTCATTATTGTTAGATGTTGGTTTTGGGTTAAGAACATTTGAAGGAGCCCACTCCAAGTATAAGGGAGCATCCCTACATTGAATAGAAAGCAAAACATGTCAATGACCTTCGATGAATAAAAATATGGGACCCCTATTGTTAGCTGAGTGGAGGGGGGTTCACTGCTTGACCCAAGGTTATTCTATCATCTGAAGAGAGGAGGCAAGGGGGATGAAATTGTGGTTAGTGTTAATTTAATCCTTCCCAACTAATTCCGGGCCTTAGTCCAATTACTACAGAAATACGAGTAAAAATTACGAAGTTATGGGCTTCATTCTTTATTATTCTACTCTCTATGCCCCCCACACTCCCCTTTTGTGTGAGACACAGATTTTTAACAAGATGATTCTTCTCATTTTAAACTTCCCCTTTTTCAAATAACATAAAGAAGGAGGTTGGAGCACATTAACTTTTGTACAATTCAGGCCAGCCTCTTGCAAGGATAATAAGTTCTCTTTCTTTCTTATGAAGAATAACACATATTCAACAGAGAAAGAAACAACAAATTCATTCAGTGAGGATAACTTAAAGGGGTGAGTGTTTATTGATAAAATCTAATAAAATATTGCGTAACAGTTAACACTGCTGCATGGGTCTTGTGACTGAAAGAAAACAAAAAATCTTACTTGTAACGCTTGTAAGCTAAACCTCTAAAAGCAGCTTTAGCTTCTGCTGGTTCAAGGAAAACAACCTGAAATATCATCTCCAAATAATTCATGGCTTGAACAATAAGTAATTTACTGTAACTTATTCATTAAACAATTAACAGGTAACATTAAAAGCAATAACTTCTCAAATGCCTCACAGCTGAAGACAAGCTTCACCACTCAATTAAACAACTATGCAACAAAATACCAATAAGTATATTAAAGTTCCCAATATACAGTACATTACAATCATCTACAGCAGATGGTGCAAGGCAGATAGAACCCAAGGGTCCATACCATGAATTATTATTAAGAAAGCTACAAATAAAACAATAATGGTGACATAATATAGTATTTCATATTTTCAAATGTAAAACTTCTTTAACGAGATTGTTACTGTTTCTCTTTTGGATATTAGGAAACAAGACTGTTCTACAGTCATATATTCTGAAAGAAGAACTACTATCGAAAGTTGAATTCAAACATAAATGAATGAAAAATTTATTAGAAATTATAACAGAACTAGGCTAAAAGATAATAAGCTATCAAATGGAACCCCCAAAATAAAGAAAACACATAGACACATCATGAACATAAGAAGAGAGGAAAAATTACCAGAGCCAATGTTTTTGTCGAGGGGAGGATTATTTTATCCAAACTACCAAATTTCCCAAACATCTTTGCAAGTTCATTTTCCGTAGAACCATAGGGCAAGTTTTTCACTAAAAGTACATGGTTACTTCTTTTCACGCCATCAACTTTACCCTTCGCAAGCTCCTCCAAAGACTCCACATTCACTCCAGCTTTTTTAAATGCATTTTTAGTCTCTGAAATCACTTGAGTTTCTCCCAAAGCAATGCGTACAGCAAGATCGTCAGCTTCTCGATCTAGTAAATCACTTTTACTAACACCATATTTCCGAGCAATGTTTTCCACAACCTATTAACATCAACACATGATTAAAATTTATATAATATAAGAGAACAAGCAACCTTCTAGCAATAGAGCATCACAAAAAACATTTTAGGAAGAAAAATATACAAGCCAACGATGTTAATTCCATCACTAGAGAACAACCTATTTGCACCCGCCAAAGAAAGAAACAAGAGAAAATGATATGAGAGGAAATATTATATTGCGTTGGAAAATAGAAATATCATCATTGCAAGTTCTCACACCACACATACCCCCAAAATAAGAATCGGTACTTGTTTTATGTATGGAAATGAAACTTAAGGACATTTATTATAGCAAAGGAAAAAAATATTTGAAAAGCAACAGGGAATATACAAATACAAGGAACATAAGTAGTCTTCCAAAACAAAGTACAAATTTGACAAAGGGTGTTTTTTATTCACATTGCAGGACTGCACAAACAGAACAACACAATACAAGTTATTGAATTACAACACAACTTTTTGTTTTATTTTCTGTTTGGTGATCAGTGTACAGCACAAGTAGTTTTGAGGGACATGAGTGGAAGAAACAATGGAGAAGGTATAATGAGAGAGAGGAGGAGGCTTGGGGGAAATGGCAATTGAGGATAAAAGGAAAAGGTTGGATATTATTTTTACTTTTCAATGTTGCTGTGAGTGGGACAAAAAAGTTGTCTCATGGGATTGATTATTGAGTAAGAAAATTTAACACTAGTCCTACACTTCAGCTTTCATTTTGTTTTGTTACACAACCATTCTTCAAATAAAAAATGGAGAAGTATTTTTGTGTTGTCCGGTCTTTTATTTTAGAGCAAATTAAATGCACCTAAAAGTTATTATTATTATTAATGAAACAGCTAATATGCCCAATCTCTATGCATGTTAGAAATAACAACTACGATGAAATATCCATTAGATGAGCAACTATGTGAGACTATAATAACAAGAAATTCTATGGTCTCGTGCAAAAAAAGATGGAACCAGTTTGTTTTTTTGTAAAACAATAGAAAAAAACGGATTTTATGAAACTTTGAAATCAAGAATTAAGGATAGACTAAAATAAAATAACATTAACTATCTCTTTTGTGCCTGTTGAAACCACTTTAAATGTTTTTCTTTTTTGCAATTACTTTGAATATTGTAACTAAATACTTAAAATTTATGCAGAAATGATAATTATTGAAAAATAAATAGATTAAGTATTTGTATTTAACATCTTAAATACTATTTATACAAATATTAAAATTTTCAAGAAAAAAAATTATACTTCACTAAATGACACTTTAAACAAAAATAAACGAGAGCACTCTCATTGTTTTTTCTACTAGACCATAGAAGCTCCCTAATAACAATTCAATCCTAAGGTTTTGGGGGAAAGCGCCAAAGAGGAAATACTTAAACTGAGAGCATCCCTCTTGAACAAGTGAATTTGGAATACTGCACAATGCCACAATGTTTTTACTCCCCCTTTTTGTCAATCCTCAAAACCTAACCAGAAGCTATTCCAGTGTACGAGGACAAGCTCAGCTCACCAAGGACCCCAAAAATAATCTTGTTCCATGAGGAAATGGTTGCTTACAGTACAAGAACAAGTGATTTGCTTCTGAACTAGAACAACACATACATAAAGGCCAGTATAAAAATGGTGAAAAGTTGAAAACAAACCACATGTGATTTTCTATAAAATAAAAAATATAAAGACAAAATAAGCATTATTCAGAACTTCAATATACTATTGCAAATTTGGAAACTCAAAGAATCAAATATTAGCATCATAGCTTTCAATTCATTAACCGTAAAGAAACATACAGTATCAGAGCGCATGAACAGACTATTCCATGCTCTGGTATCTCCACTAGCTTCAGCTGCTTTCCTCTCTTCCTCTCTTCGTTGTTTGAGATTTTTAGAGCCTTGGTCCTTGGAGACACTGTTCATACAACATGTAAACCATAAAATGACATGATAATGCAATTTAATACTGTCCATGATGCAATATATGCCTTACTCTTTATTGTTTGTAGGTCTTTCTATAGCCGGCATAACATGCAATAGTCTTCCCTGGAAGATTGAATTGTCTGACTCTTGGAGCGCCCTGATAAGCATTAAGATACCATTGTGTAAATTACTGTCAACTGATGACAAGTACCAGCTAAAGTTTTGAAATAGTATTAGTGTTAGAAGACATAGCAGCTATTTGAATTTGAAATCTAATGACATCATAGCTACAGAAAACATTGCATATAACCTCCAAGAGGTTCTTAGAATCTTTTAGAACTTTTCAATAACTCAAACCATACCTAATATTTTTTAGGAGAAAGCCTAAATGGAAAATCCAGATTTTGATCATTTAAGCACATAATTATTCAGTTAAAAGTATAATTTAGAAGAAACAAGAATACAAACAAGACACTCTTGGAATGCCCTTCTTAAAAATAGAAACACAGAAGAAACGAAAAGGGAAACCCAACCCTTCACTTATCTGCCAATACACCTTTAAATAGACAATGGATGAATATTAAAAGAATGAGAAGAATCCTTGAAGACATGAAAAATAAACACAGGCCTTATACAAGACTAAAGAAGCACACGTGACACATCATCATAAAGTCTTCGCTCCTCAGTTCTCCCAGATCCTCTAAAGATAATCAATGGAAATTGTTCCAAGTTGAGAGGCCACACTCTAAATGAACCAATAACCACCAAATAAGCAACTCCACGTGGATGTGACTGTAGGGTAGGTAAGTCTTTGATAAGGACTTGGATATTATGGGGTGCCTTAATCGCACATATGGAATGTTCGGTGGAATGTTAATGTGGTTTGGTTCGTCCCCCTTGATAACTAGCTTTTACAGGAAGGTTTGCCAAGTGCTTCGATAACAGTAAAAAGGTCAAAAGATTATTTATGCCTACATCTGCAACCTGAAGATTCTTTCAAAATAAAATGACTTAATGCTTTAAAAGCATTCCCTCACAACTTCTACTAGTCAACCATCAACTAAAAGAAAGATTTACAATATAACAATAGTTGGTATAAATAAAGGTGAGAACAATTTTTATCCATCTAGTTGTTACCTGGCTGCAAATTCTGGAGCTGAAAAATGAATATAAGCTATTCCTTTGGATCGTTTTGTATCCTTATCAACAACTAAATGAACCTCTGAGATACTACCAAACTGACTGAAATGCTCTTCCAGCTCCTCCTCACTGCAATAGAACAGCAATAAAATGATAAAATTCAACTAGTAATATAAATAATATTAAGGTCAATTGAAACCACAGAATCATTGATAGATATTAGTAATGTAGAAAATTAACTGGCTGAAGACATTCCTTCAGTGGAAAAATAATAATTGGAAAAGTAGGCAAAACAATATGAAATATGCATCCATAAGATAATTAGAGAAATTACGTGGTCGTATATGGCAGATTACGAACAAACAGTCGATACAACTCAGAAACACCTTTCTCATCTTCTGGTTTTGATAATTGCCCCCCCTCCTCAGTTGCATTTACTTGAGGCTTATCATTGGCAGCATCCTCTCCAAAAGTACCTTCTTGGCCCTCAAGGTCTAACTCTTGAGCATCATTTCTTAGGGTTCTCTCAGAAGGGTTATGACCACAATTTTCTTCATGTTCACTAGCATGACTATGGTTATCTTTGTCATCATTGTCAGCACATTCCGAATCGCTGTTGTCATCGCCATTTTCGTCATCACTGCTTTCAGAATCAGACCACTCCGTTGTCACTTTACTCTTGAAATAATCCATATCGGACATTACTCCATTATGTTCAAGCTCACATGACTTGTTTGGTTGTTCAGGCTTATTTGAAACTCCATCTACTTGTGAGCCGCTTTGACCTAACTTAGGATGGTTTGCAACTGATGTACTTTGGCTCTCCTTGTTCAACATTTCTTGGTTGTTACCATCATTGGCTACATCTGATGTATCATTTGCCCACAGCTTTGACTTCGCCCGAGGTTGCATGACCTGAAGAAAATCTTGAAACTGCGGGTCATCAATGTCCTTAGAATCTGCTCCTTCTCCTTTAGCTCTAGCATGTTTGTTCGCATCCGGGGTGGTCACTTTATTGTCTTTTGGGGTGGTCACTTTATTGTCTTTTTTTGTTGAATGCCGACTCCAAGGACGAGGAAGATTTGCGTCACCGAGTTTTTGTGCCACCTGTTTGTTCAGAACATGGTAAAGCATTTTTACGGCTTTCAGCTTCAGTAATAAAAATATTGAATTGAATAGGATAAATAATAAAATAGTGTGAAAGAAATTAAGAAAATATAATGCAATAAACAACAGACCTCACAAGTAATTCTAAGCGTGTCAAGGTAAGATCTGTTAAAATATCGAATTGCTTCCTGAGCTTCCTGGTCTGTACGAAATCCAATAAACGCAAATTGGCGACTTTGGCCTTTCCTGAGTTAACCACCAAATCAACACAGAGCAGTTAAGATTCTAAATAAGTGTTCACGAGGATTGGGATAGGATTTTTATGATTCAAAGAAAGAAACAATACTTGGTACGCATAAGCTTGACATCAGTAACTTCTCCTTTCTGAGAAAATAACTCTCTTAGTCGATCCTCCACGACATATTTAGGGAGATTCTTCACACATATCCTCGACCTGGAAACACAGCGATAACCAAATCATTTAGCTTATTTTGGTTCTGATTCAGAGCGTTTTCATTAAATTAAGACAAAACTAGATTAATCATTGGAATAAGGGTATCTGTTGTGTTTATGTTTCTCTCTGTAATATGCTATTAACAGTTTAAGGGTTTCTCTAGTCAATAAATATCAATTCATGCACCAATTTTTCAGTTTTTCAGAGTTCAGCATATACATCTCTGAGATTCTCAATTTTTTTCTCCTATTCTATCAGTTTCTTCAATTTCATCAACATTACAAATTCTAACATGAATGAATGGCACATTTGCACTTACATGGCTCCTTCTGGTCAGGGTTGGCTTTGAATTTTTTCTTGTGTCCTGGGCAAATTAAACATTCATAGATACACTTAGAAATCGATATATAGTCAGAAACCCTAATTCAATAAAAATTGAAAAAAAAACAATCCTAACAACTTAAAATCGTAGAAACCACACAGCACTAAAAAGGAAGATATATATTGAAGTAGCAGACAGACAGTGAAATAATGAAGAGATATACCCGCTGTTTGTATACAGTGGAGGGGGGCGTGCAGACTACGATGCGGCGGCGGGGGGACGTGCAGTCGGCGATGCGGCGGCTGCAGTGCTGAATGAGAGGGAGCTACTATCGACTGAAAAGCTGAGCTTGGGCTATTGGTTCAAAACGCAGACATGATAATTTCTTTTTTTCAGATACACTTGTGTTATGTCAAAAAAAAAAATACACTGTAGGTTTGGTTTTATTTAGGGCCCATTTGTAAATTCCAAAAACTAATATTTTGTTATTTATAGATTAATTTTTAGAGATTATTTTAAAAAATAAATATTGTTTTGTATTTTCTTTTCGTTGTAAAAATCATTTTTTTAATAATTATTAAAAATAATTTCTTATTTGAATATATTTGGATGTTTAATTTTTAAAAAGATAATTTTTACAAATAAATTCTAAGAAACATATCTTTAGTTTAATTTTGGAATAAATATTCCTTCTATCCAAGTTGAATTAGTAGATTCTTAAGCGAAATAAAAATTTGCTTTGTATTTATTTAATGATTGTGATTTTTTTTTCTATTCACAAATCAGATAAAATGGATCAATTTACTAATGAAATAATTATTGTTACAGTTGTTCTGTTTAATAATTCTATAATATTATAAACATTAAATTTTATTATTTAATTTTTAAGTTAATAGTTTTTACTGACTAGATTAAATATATAAAAAAAACTTAAAAACTAATACTTCATCAAATAAATACAATTCAATAAAGAAAACACTTATAAAAAAACAAATTAAATTCCGACTATTAAATTGTATAATTACAAATATTCATAATTCGACATAATTTAATGTAGGCAAAATAATCTAGAGGTATACTAAGGCCCAATATATAATTGTGCTCATGACCCAAGTTTTATTATGTACATACTAATACTAAAAATAACAGTTTTTTATCAAAAAAAATAAACCAGTAGTAATAGGTTTCATTATAAAAATTATTACAAAATATAATTTTGAATATAATATCTTTAAGAAAATTAATTAATTAAATTATAATTTCGAATAATTAGTTGATCTAAATTTATACTTTCATTTTTTTGTTACTAAAATGTAACTTTATTAAGCAGCATTTTTCACCGCGTATATTCGAAAATAACTCTGCATCGGGCTGAATGTGTTTACTAGCTTTGTAAAAAAAAAGCTTTTTTGAACTTTATTTAATTTATCTTTTTTAGCGGTGGGTTTCTTGCACCGGATACACACTACTAAACGCTATCGTCGTTCGGAGCCGAAAAACACCAACTTGTGCTTCTGCCGCGATTTCCGATTTTTTCACTCTCACTCTCCTCTTCTCTGCCACCATGAAGCTCGTTAGGTATCACCTCTGTCTTTTACTCGTCTTTCTCCATTTTCGTTCTGCGTTTTTGTTTTTGTTTACTGTTCTTTTTTTCAATCTGAAGCTAAAAGGTTTATATGAAATCTCGAACAGGTTTCTCATGAAGTTGAACAATGAAACCGTTTCAATCGAGCTCAAGAATGGTACTATTGTTCATGGCACCATTACAGGTACTCTTCACTATTACGCCGTCGCTTTTGTTAAACCCTAGTTTTGCTCCGCGTCTAGTATTGCCGCATTCCAGTATTTGGTGTTCACTGGTTCCTCTATGGCTAAATGTAATGCAGTTTTTGACCTAATCCTCTAAACATTACCCTAAAATTTTAAAAACATTTTTTTTTTGAAATAGATTGTAAAATATTCTTTTTGTTCTGCATAGTATTTAAATGATGAGAATGAGATTTTTTCTACATATTGTCTGTCAATATTTGATATCTTATGCTTCTGTGATCAATGGATTTTAATTTTTCATGCTTCGTAGATGTCAATGCCATCCTATTTGCCTAAAAACAATAGTTCCATTATAGGTGCAAAAAGGTGAAGCTGGAGGCGGATTTAGCTAGTTTAAATTGCGTATTCCACAGTGAATGCCTGTAATTATGCTTGTGGTACTATGTGTTAACACCCACACATGGTCATTCTCTTATTTTTAGGCCAATGTAATAGACTATATAAATATAAACTATTTATTATTATTATTATTTAGAGTTAGATGGATTGAATTCAAGGTAAATCTTTTAGGTGCTTATGAAATACGATGTCAAGTGTTTGTGTTGCTAATTGAGGTAGGTTTGTCATAATCAACAATTATCTTATTTCATTCCAATGAAAAAAGCCATGATCATGTATTACCTACGAAGCATTGTTTTGGTTTTTTTGAGGGTTTAAACTTGTATTTCCCCATTCAACTTATTTGCAGTTTCCATAAGATTTCAACATTTGATAAGTTCTTCAGTCGTAGTGATTAATTCCTCTATTAACAACTTCCTGTCATGCCAAGCTGAGTAGATACTTATTTCCCTGTTATTTTCTAAAAGACAATGTCATAGGCTACTTTTATTGCATATCTATTATGATTTGGAGTCCTTTTTTCTCCATTCAGCGGGCCAGATGTTGATGTTCTGTTTTACGGAGTCTGTTCTGTTGTAGTTTTCTTCTTTTTTTCTTAAATATTGACATTTTTTGCAGACATAAAATTTGCTAGTAGCTCATAGGTAGCTGCTTGTTAGAATAATAATTTTGAACTTTGAATTATATCTTCATTCAAACTTGCTATAGGATAGGATTGTTTTTGCTGGCTTTTCTTTGGCGTTCTGCTCTTAGCTTTTCCCACGAGAGTTGTCGATTTGTTATTTCTGGCTTGATAGAGAGATTGAAAAGCTTTCTTATTCTTAGTTATCCTTAGTTCCTTACATAATGAATATGATATTTCTTGTATTTTCTTGTTTTGAAATTTGAATAATGTTTTGTTCTCCCCTGATTGCTGCAAGGATGCTTGATAAACTAATGAAATTTAGAGTTCCTATGCTGCATCAGTTTAAAGCCTATCTGTTATGCCTGTTCCAATAGTTTAGAATTACAACTTACTCCAAACTTGGCAAAAATACACCATTCTCCTCCATCACTTCCAACTGAATCCCCTGAAGTCTGTTCTATTTTATTGTAATTTTAGGATGTCAGTGGTGTAGGCGTGTCTCCTAGCTTCATGAATAAGTAGCGAACACAATCGTATTCTTCCATGCAATGTTTATAATTAATTGAAACTTGAAAGTTAACATGGTTTGCATGTATGGTAAATCCTTGTATTCTGGACAGGCAATATATTACTACTTATTATTCTATACAATCAAATTAAGCCCCAAATAATTTCTCTGTCTCTAACTAGTGAATTTCCGTGCCTTTTATCTGTGATACTGATGAGGTGAGAAATGTTTTGAAGCATTAGTTGTACTGATCATTGATCTTGTTGCTATGCTACAACAGGTGTTGATATCAGTATGAATACACATCTGAAAACAGTTAAACTAACTTTAAAGGGGAAAAATCCAGTTACTCTGGATCATCTCAGTGTGAGAGGCAACAACATTCGTTATTATATCCTTCCTGACAGCTTGAATCTTGAAACATTACTGGTTGAAGAGGCTCCTAGGGTCAAGCCTAAGAAGCCAACTGCCGGTACTGTATATTATTTGTTTGTAACAGTGATGTTTTCCAATCAGAGCTTTTATGTCTTGGTGGATTGTTATCTAGGGGATTTCTGGTTTTCAATGTTTTGATTTTAATTGCAGGGAAGCCATTGGGGCGAGGACGAGGGAGAGGACGTGGACGCGGTCGTGGCCGTGGCCGTTAAATTATGTATCACATATTTTATGGATTTGGTTGTACCTTTGTTGTAGGGAATTTTTCTGGACTGTTTGAAAGACATCAACAGAGTGTTACTGTTAATTAGTTGTGTGGAGTGTTAATGATGCTATTTTCTTACATAAGTGATTTATAGATGTAGTTTATAATTCCTGATGGATAATACAAAATACCAATTAACTGAAAGAAGCCGCCTACAAGTGTGGTTTGTGGGATAAGGTAATGAAGTTAATAGGAATCGTAAATCATTGGTGTTGTTTGCTGTGGTAGTTGTGTTCATTTAATAGTATTAGTATTTTTGTTACATATAGGTTGTTTGAAAAAAAAAGTAGATGATAAATTAACTTAAAGTTGGAAATGTTATTTTTCAGTTGAATTGAAACATGGTAGCTGAAAATTGTAAGTTAGCTCTGAATTAGAAATGATTTGCAAAACTTATTTGGAAATGTTTATATGATGTGTCGTACAAAACTTATTTGTTTTGCAGATAAAAGTATATTTTCTAATATTTCTTATTGTAAATATATCCTCTTTGTAAAATAAATCTTTGAAACATATATTGTTAGTCAAAGTATCAACATGAAAATTTATTTATGAATACACTTATAGATTTTAGATGTAACTTTTATGATACAAAAATGACTTAATAGAATATAATTAGTTTTGATTGTGAAATAAACAGTATTATGGTGTTGGAGTCTCGTTCCATCGCGTGACTCAATTCGATTCAATCTAAAATTGGGGATGGAAATCCTACAAATTCATGAAAAAACAAATTTTATGCGATGATTATTAATTACGTGTAGAAAGCATCAGAATAAGGAAACAGACAAATTAAAAAAAAGTTGCGTTTGTAAGTGGTGGTAGGAGTTTTGTGCTAAGGTTTTGGATTGGGAAGTTGTTGTTTGTGGTGGTGAGTAACACGCAATATATATTATATAAATAAATGTGGTTAAATAAAATTGATAGATCGAGTGAGAGAAAAAGAATGGGAAAGGCAAAAGAAGCGGTGGTGGTGGTAGGAGCCCTAGCTTTTGTCTGGCTCGCTATCGAACTCGCTTTCAAACCGTTCCTTACTCAGACCCGTGATTCCATCGACAAATCCGACCCGACCCAAGATCCCGACGATGTTACTGACTCTGCCTCCCCTCCTGACTCTGCCGCCCCTCCTGAATCCGACGCCTGATATTTCCATGTCGTGGGTGTTATTCGTTTCTTGCATTTTTAATTTCGTCAAATTGTCCAAGTGAAATAACATTAGTGTTTTGTGTTTAAATAGTAGAAACATTTTATTCTGTCTTCTTTTCTTTTCTGTTTTGTGACGATCAGGATTGAATTCTACTAGTAGGTTGTTCTGTTCCCTTTCTCGTGGGATTGAATTGGTAAGCTTGTCTTCTTAGCTATTGCAATTGCAATCATGTTGTTAAAATAAAACTGTTGCAATCACATTTCATATGTTTTGTTTTGCAATCATCAATGTTATTTCATTCTTCATCAATATTTTCTTTTTGTTGAATTTCATTACACAATAATTATCTGTTATATCAAATTTATCCTTACGTTATTCCACAGTGCCATATTATTTCAAATTACACTTTGACACAAACATACACACCTTACACTATGTCTAAACAATTCAAAACACCTCTTAACGTGTTGAGTTTTTTTGTATATAAAAATTTATGTGAGTTGGAAGCGGAATACTTGCTACAATTAGGAGGCCATAAGACTCAAAAGTGCTATGCATGAAGAGAATTCCCTCACAACTAGTGATTTGCTCCTTATACTTTTTTTATTGAAATAAAATAACAGCACTATTTGCCAACAAGGTATTATAAATAAATAAATAAAAGAGAAAACTCAAAAATCTTAATCATGGTCTCCAATACCAGACCATGTGCAATTTGGTTGACCTTACTATGAATATAACTCTAAGAAATATTCCAAGTAGAATTATAAACTTGATGGATAGCCTCGATAACGTTTTACAAGGATGACTGTGTAGAAAACCATATCTGAGGAGGATACTTTAATTTTACAAAACTCTCTACTCTAAGCTAGTTTCAAACCATTGAAAATGGATTTGGGTCATCTCATGTTTTAATGTTGAGATCATCAACATAACCCAACATGAAAATACCACATAATTTAGCACGACTTTTACTTTGCTATAAATGCACACAAAATCACCTCTAACATCCTTAAGGATTCCTCCACAAGATGTGGAGTTATCACACAAAACCATCACACCATCGGTATTAAGTGCCATGAATTGTGATTCGGGCTTGTCCATTTGATCAAACCTCTTGCACCAGTGAACTGCTCCCGCAAAGGCTTTCAACAAATAATATTTGTTGGATTAAATATATGTTTAGCAAAATAATTGAGCAAATAGACAATTTTGTTAAAAGTATAATTCATAAAACAGTTAGAGGGTGTTAGGAAGTGGTTAAAAGGTTGTGAAGAAGTAGTTGAGGAAGTTAGGAGTTAGTTATCAATGTATTGTAGCAAGTGTTCGATGAAATAGCTAGTATAAGTGTTGTTTCTTGTGCAGCAAATAAGCACAAAAGTTGATGCTTTCAATTCATTTTCTCATTCCATTCTTAATTCTATTAACTCAACTATCACAAATTCATATGTTCTAACAATTGGCATCAAGAGCTAGGTTCTAATTAAAGGGAAACACGAGAAAAATAGTGAGATTTTTTTTAAAATTTGGGAAACACAAGTGTGGGTGCAAAAAAGAGAAAAAAAAATCATGAATGGATCAGGGAGCTTTCCACCAAACTTGCCAATTCTTGATGGAAAGAACTGGGAAAGATGGTGTGTATCAATGAGATCATTGTTAGGAGCTCAAGAAGTGTATGGAGTGGTATAAGATGGGTATGATCAGCTGGGTCCAAATCCAACAGAGAGGCAGCAAGCAAATTTCAAAGATTCAAAGAAAAGGGACTGCAATGCATTGTTTTACATTCAACAGAGTGTTGACTCGAATAATTTTGAAAGAATTTCGAAGGTCTCTACATCAAATGAAGCATGGGACATCTTGGTAAAGTACTATACTGTTGGGGAGAAGACCAAAAAAGTAAAACTCTAGATGTTGAGAAGGCAGTATGAGTTGCTGCAGATGGAGTAGGATGAGAGTGTGGCTGATTATTTCTATCGTGTGCAGGCAATCACCAACCAAATGAAAACTAATGGTGAAGTGATAACCGGTGGTGATTATTGAAAAGATTCTGAGGACATTGACACAAAGATATGATCACATAGTGGTGGTCATAGAGGAATCAAAGGATCTTGATACATTGAAGGTTGAAGACTTGCAAAGTTCATTGAAAGCTCATGAGTTGATAGTAAATGAGAGAACTGCAGCAAACACATAAGTATAGGCACTGCAGGCTCATGTCACCAAGAAAATCAATCAAGATGGAGTGAAAAACAAGAAGGAAAAGGGAAAACCCAAGTGGAACAAGAAGCAAGATTCTGATGAAGGTGATGAAATCTCAAAGAATCAGAATAGCAGTGACAATAACAACAAGAAAGCAAATGGTAATGAAGGAGGTAAGAAGAAATTTAATAAGAAGGGGATTCAATGCTATAATTGTCAAAATTGGGGCCACTTAGCTGATGAATGTGGAGCAAAGAAAGTGAAGAGAAAGAAGGATGAAGCTCATATGGCACAAGCAGATTATTCTAATTCTGATGATGTATTGCTGATGGCTGCCACGAACTCAGATGATGAATGTCCAGAATTGTGGTACCTTGACACGGACTGCTCCAATCATATGACAAGTCATAAGGAGTGGTTTGTAAGCATTGATGAGAAGGTGAAGAGGGAGATCAAGTTTGCAGTCAATAGCATAGTGACTGCTGAAGGAGTTGACAAGGTACTAATTCAGAGAAAGGATGGCAAACAATCATTCATATGTGATGTGTTGTATGTACCAAACATGAAAAATAATCTGTTGAGTCTTGGACAATTGCTGGAAAAATGATATGCAATGAAGATGGAAAATGGACAATAAAGATGTTTGATAGCTCAAAGAGACTAATCTTGATGACACCACTCTCCAAGAACAGAACCTTCAAGATTGAAATTCAAATCAGTGAAAATCGGTGCTTGGCTGCTGAAGTCAGAAGTGAAAACTGGCTATGGAATCAAAGGTTTGGTCACTTGAATTTTATGAGTCTTCAGATGCTGCAGGGCAGGGACATGGTGCTAGGAATTCATGAAATTCAGATGCCAAAGGAGATATGCGAGGAATGCTGTCAGGCCAAGCAACACGGGAATTCATTCAAAATCAGAAGTGCCAATTAGATCCTCAAATAATATGGAGGTAATCTTTTATGATGTTTGTGGTCCATTTGAAGAAATTTCAATAGGAGGAAACAATTACTTTGTATCATTCATTGATGACTTCACAACAAAAATCTGGATATATCTAATTAAAAGGAAAAATGACGTGCTTGATGTGTTTAAAAGCTTCAAATTGATGGCAGAAAAACAAAGTGGTTGTGATCTTAAAGTGATCAGGACAAATGGAGGAGATGAATACAAATCTCATGAGTTTCATGAGTTTTGTGAAAAAGAAGGAATGGCACATTAAGTGACCGCACCATACACACCACAATACAATGGGGCTGCTGAAAGAAGAAACAAGACCATCTTGAACATGGCTAGGAGCATGCTAAAGGGAAAGAAAATGCCTCACAAGTTTTGGGGAGAAGCAATGTTAACTGCAGTCTACATATTGAATAGGTGCCCAACCAAAAGACTTGGTACTAAGACACCTGTGAAGTAGCAATGTCAAGTTACAAGGAAGGGGGTTTAAATTGTAATCTTGCCTATTTAAAATTTCCTGTTAAAAACTTAAGAAAAACAACTCAAGAATGATCTTGGTTATGAAAACAGAAACGGAGAACGTTCTTGGTTTTGAAACAGAAAACGCAGAACGTTCTTGATTAGTTAAAATCACAGTTTTTAGTTTCTCTATTTAACTTTGACAATAACAATAACTGAATGTAAATAGAGATAAGGAAGAGATACCACACAAAGATATATCATGGTTCACCCAACGTGGGCTACGTCCAGTCCTCACAACTGTGAGATTTTCACTAAGTGTTCAAAGAACGAAGAACAATCTTCTGGTAACCCAGTTAAAGATCAACCTTGATCTATAACTACACTTCTTTTCCACCCAGAAAGGATTCAATCAAGTCACCTAACTAATCTGTTAGGATTTTACAGTTAACTCTTTTAATCAACCTCAAACTATAAACAATCCTTATAGTTATGAGTTTACAATAATGATTTAAAGAATTGGTTGAAACTGATTATGCTCAACTCTTGTTTGAGAATAAAATCAGAATTAAGAACTCAGTAATATGATCTGGAAGCAGGAAACTATTTCAGCCTGATTTCTTTTGTGAATGAGATAGCTTCAAGAATGCAAGTGAATGTGATTTAATGAGAATACTTGGCACTTGAAGTTCTGAATGTTGCTTGCGAATTTGTCTTCTTTTTATAGATGATTTGAGAAATTAATTCTGGTCATAAAGAGTTGTTGGTAGTGCTCGGTTTTCCTTCTGACATAAGCAACGAATCTGTTGACAAAAAGCACCATTCATGTGATAGTTTTGGGCCTTGCTGTTTTGGGCCGTTTTGCTTAATTTCAAACATATTTCCTGTGAGCTTAATGACCCATTAAGCTTTCGAAAATACTTGATGATTATTGGGCTTTGATCTGGACACTTGATTCAATCCAAAACTGTTTGGAAAGGAGTAAATATTTTTCTCCAGAACTGAGAAGTCTTCTTCTGCAGAAACAGAGATTGTTCTTCTAAAAAACGGAGAACGTTGATTATAGGTGGAGAAAGATGATCAATCTGGTCTGATAGTCTTCTGGACAATCTGAGGACTTATAATCAATCTTGAAGTTCAGTTTTGTTCAACTTTCTTGACAGTTCCAGACTGGAGAAAGTTGCAGTCCGTTTTTGAGATGCTTAAGTTCATGATGATTTATCTTAGTGATTCGAGAACCGTTTTGAGTAAAAATGATTCCTATCTGTTCCTTGCCATGTATTGATGAAATTGGTATAAAGGATTAAGGCATAATCAATGTAAAAGTGTTGGAGAAAGATTGGTGAAGTGGCTATGACAATCATTCTTGATTCTGCTGATCTTTCTCTGTTTTGTACAGTTTATGATCATGACTGTTTTATTTATTTTTGACCTAATTTCTTTGCTTTGCTTGGTTCCTATCTTTAATAAAAACACTCAAGAGCACAGATTAAATTAACATAACATTTAGAATCATAATTAATATTCATAATTAATCTTTGTTTATTTTCATCAAAACTTAATTTGAGAGTTTGTCTTAACAACCTGAAGAGGCCTAGTTTGGAAGGAGGCCAAATGTGATCCATCTCAGAGTGTTTGGTTCACTATGTTTTAGACATGTTCTTGCTCAAAACAGAAGAAAGCTGGATGATAGGGCTGAGCAGATGTTGTTGCTGGATGACTTAACTGGGGCTTTATGAACTCTATGATCCAAACGAAGGGAGAGTGGTTATAAGCAGATACTGGAAGATAGGTGCCACAGCCAGTTCAAGCAGTGCAGTAGTAGTTGATCTGTATGATGATCAGGCAACAGGACCAGCAACACAGCCAGCTCCAGAACCAGTAAGAATATTTGGTAGAGCCAGACAACCTTATGTGAGATTGACCCATTTTGATGTAGCATTTGATTCAGCAATCAATGTAGATGGAGAGCTGATACATTTTGCATTATTAGTTGAATCAGAACCAGTCAGTGATGATAAGGCCCTAAGTGATCCAGACTGGAGACTAGCAATGGAAGATGAATTCAATGCCATAGAAAGGAACAAGACATGGGAGTTGATGACTTTACCAATGCACATAAGACCAATTGATGTGAAATGGATCTATAAAATCAAAATGAAGCCTAATGGTGAGGTTGTCAAGTACAAAGCCAGACTTGTAGCAAAAGGATTCCTACAAAGACATGGACTGGACTATGATGAAATGTATGCACCAATGGCCATAATTGAAACTATAAGGCTTGCAGTGTCAATAGCCAGTTACAAAGGCTGGTCCATGCATCAACTAGATGTAAAATTAGCATTTCACAATGGACCATTGGAAGAAGAAGTTTATGTGACGCAGCCACCAGGATATGAGATAAAAGGAAAAGAAAACAGTGTGTATAGATTGAGAAAAGCCTTGTATGGCCTGAAGCAAGCTCCTAGGGCCTGAAACAAGAGAATTGACAAATTCCTCCTAGAACAACAGTTTGAAAAATGTGTGAATGAGCATGGGGTCTATGTCAAAAGGGCAGCAACATTGCCTACACTACTGATATGTCTCTATGTTGATGACTTGTTAGTAACAGGCTGTGATGAAGCAGAAATAGATCAGTTCAAGGCCAGAATGAAAGGAGAGTTTGAGATGATAGATTTGGGAATATTGTCTTACTTCATTGGAATTGAATTTGTTACGATAAAGAATGGAATATTCATGCACCAAAAGAACTATGTCGTTGATGTATTGAAGAGGTTTAACGTGCAAGACTGCAATGACACGAGCATTCCTTCAGAAGCAGGGTTGACACTATCAAAAAGAGGAGATAAAGAGCTGGTTGATCCCACAATGTTCAAGCAAATGGTAGGATCATTGAGATATTTGTGTAATACAAGACCTGACATGGCTTATAGTGTTGGATTGATTAGTAGATACATGGAGAAACCCAAAGCAACTCACTACTTGGCAGCAAAAAAGATATTGAGATATATAAAAGGAATTAGTGAATTTGACCTGCTATATCCTAGAAGTTTGAATGAAAGCGAAGTTAAATTGATTGGATATACTGATGTTGATTGGTGTGGAGACAATGATGATAGGAAGAGCACCACATGCTATGTATTCATGGTGAATAAGACACCAATTTCATGGTCTTCAAAAAAGCAAAGCATAGTAGCTCTATCTACATGTGAAGCTGAGTATGTGGCTGTATCAACGAGAGCTCTTCAACTGGAAGAATTGATGGCTGAGATGGGACTAAGAGATGAAGGACATAATGATTGACAACAAATTTGCAATAGACTTAGCTAAGCACCCAATTGCTCATGGAAAAAGCAAACACACTGAAACAAAGACAAATTAAAGCTGGAGCATTGCAGCACAAGTGAACAAAATGCAGATATCCTCACAAAGCCATTAAAGAAGTTGAAGTTTCAAAAAATGAGGAGCAAACTTGGTGTAACATCCTTAGCTATTTTGAATTAGGGAGAATGTTAAAAGTATAATTCATAAAACAGTTAGAGGGTGCTAGAAAGTGGTTAAAAGGTTGAGTTAAGGAGTTAGTTATCAATATAATGTAGCAAGTGTTTGATGAAATAGCTAATATTAGTGTTGTTTCTTGTGCAGCAAGTAAGCACATAAGTTGATGTTTTCGATTCATTTTCTCATTTCATTCTTAATTTTCTTAACTCAACTATCACAAATTTATATGTTCTAACAAATTTGATTATTGAAATTATGAGCATCAATGAAAACAATCTTTCAATCAAAACAATCTTTAAATGCATTGGTAAATATATTTTAAAATTATAATGTGGCAATTTACATGAATACCGTAATAATATTTATATCACTACATATGAAACTTTTTTGAATAAAAAATTATCCGGTGTGTTTAGATACTTGCATCTTTACAATTGATATAGAATGCATCGATATAAAATTGATATAGAATGCATCGATGTAACATGTCTAGTATTATATTGTGAAAAATAGACGAAATATATTATTATTTTTGTCAACAAATAGTATTGAGAGGTTTAGTAGTGCGGGCAAAGAGGGCAACGCCTAATGGGCTTCTACGATAAGCTGGCATAAATGGACAGGTTGGAATTAAATACTTTTTGTCTATTTATTCAAATACTTTATGTAACAGTCATTCGATTGTTATAATTCAATTTTTGTTTTATTATTTTCCAAAAATTAATTAAATCCTTTTCACACAAAAAGTCCAATACTGTACGTTTTACAATATTAATTATTTTTTAAAAGAATTAGTCAAAAAAGCATTTTAATTTATATTTTGTAATTTAACTTCAATCAATACACGCATATCCGTTTCATATATTAATTAATGTTTATAAAATATTCTTACCAAGATTAAGAAAAATGTTTTCATCTCAAAAAAGGAAAACATTAAGTTTGTCAAAAAGTAAATATTAAATTGAGTCAAAAAAAGATTAAATAGTTTATTAATTATTATGATAATTATTTTAGTAAGAATTATTTTTAGTAATAAATTATATCCATTAACTATTGTCATAAATACAAAATAAAATTATAATAACTTAAGAATGATATGTACTATGTTTATATAGAGGCAAAATTATATTTTAAAAAGAATTTAAGAGAAATTTTTATAAAATATTTTTCTTTTAACACATTATTCAATACACCATTATATAGTTTCAAATTTAAAAGTCTCAAATAAATTTAGTGTATATAAAAATCGATCAACAAAAAAAAAATGTTGTATGTACCCAAAAAAAAGTACGTTGAAGCAGTAAAAAATAAGTGTAAAAAATGTATTAATATTTTTGAAGAATTAATGTTTAATAAAAACATTAAAATTGACTTTTAGTTCTTTATTTCTAAAATCATATTTTTGATGTGTGTTTTATAATTTTTGCTTAAAATTGACTTTTAGTTTTTTATTTTTAAAATCATATTTTTGGTGTGTATTTCACCATTTGTAAGATTTTGTTGGTTCCCTCCATTTTTTATGATGTTACATGTCCACTAGTGATGTGGCAATGACGTGATACAACTGAATTGTATAACATTAAATTTATATTATTAATAAATATTTATTTTATTATTTTATATTCGATAAAATTTTACAAGCATTTTTATAAGTAACAACGTAAGAAAAAATTACTAAAAAAAAACATTAAACATAATTCTATTTTATTTCATTCAACTGTGCTACATCATTATCACGTTGTTATTTTAAAAAAATATTTTACTTTAAGATTAAAGAAATATCTTTAAAAGGAAGTGATGTTTATAATTTCTAATATTCAATCCACTTTTTGAATATTTATTTTTCTCCCATTCTTATTTTATGAGAGGTGTTTATGACCTTTTCAAAGGAGAGAGAGAAAGAGAGGTGATTATGACTTTCTTACGAAAAATAGATATAGAAATTAGAAGATAATGATAAAAGAAAAGATGATTACTACTACCAGCCGCATGCAATGCTACACATAACAATATTCCATTCATTCTCCTCCACTCTTCCCACGATTTATTAAATAATCAATAATATTATTGTAAATAATATATTAATAAATAATAATTTTAATTATTAAAATTTAAACTTTAATAATTTAGTCTAATAGTCAAAATAGCAATTTAAGTCCTTGTTCCATCTCCAAATAAGAAATTTCTTTATTTAATATGGACATTATTTTCTCACTCGAATTTTTTTCTATAAAAATATTAAAAAATAATTTATTATTAATAGATAAATAAATAAATTGGCGCCCATTTCACCAAAAAAAAAAAAACATAAAAATAAAAAGCACAATCCCTCAAAATTCTGAAACTAAAAAACACTATCTATCTCCACTAAAAGCACACTTTACCTTAGCCATATTTCAAAACCTCCCATCACTTGTATAACTTGACACCCTCATTCTCTTCAAAAACCATCAATAATAACATAACCACCCTACCCTTTCTACCATTAATGCTTCTCTTTTTTCATTCTTCCTTTTTTACCCCCTCCCCTCTCCCTTCGTTACACTGAAAAAAACATTCAACAAATTCAAATGTTTCTTCTCACAACAAAACTAGATACATGTTTTTCATCATGACCCACATGGATTTTCTCAAGAAATTCAAACGCTTTAACCCTCTAGAACCTTCTTTAACTATTGTTGGATTCTTTTTCGCTGCTATTTTCTTCATTACTTGCTTTTTTTATATTGATTACAACGCTTTACTTCGCTCTCATGGAAAATCTCTTTTTTCCTTTCATTTTTCTTCTCTATCTTCTTCTTCATCTTCATCTTCATCTTCTCCTATTCAGTTTTTGAGTCAACAAGGTGATAACTGTGATGTCTTTGATGGAAATTGGGTTTGGGATGAAACATACCCACTTTATCATTCCTCAAATTGTTCATTCTTGGATCAAGGTTTTCGTTGCTCTGAGAATGGTAGACCTGATACTTTCTACACTAAGTGGAGATGGCAACCTAAAGATTGCAACTTACCAAGGTTTTAACTAACCCCTTTTCATATTTTCGTTTGATTTTGTTTTTTTAGGTAATTTTTTGTGTTTTGATTATGTTTGGTAGAAAAATAGATAGTGCTCAAAATATAAAGACAAAAACTTTTTTGTTCATTTGATATATCAATGTTTAATTTTTGTCTCATTTAGTTGATTGCTTATGAAATCACCTTTCTTAAGCTTCCTTATATTTTATGTGTTTCCAAAATCAGTTTTTTTTTTTTTAATGAATTGGTACTAGGAAGTGTTATTTTTTTGGATTGTTGAATGTGCATAAAAAGGTGTTGCGTGTTGTTGTGAAGTGGGTTAGGGTGTTTCCTTTATTGGTTTTGTTATAGTGATTTCAATAGTTCTTGTTTGTGTTGCTAATTTCATTATGATTAATTTGGTATCCATTAACACTAGTGTCTCATTCAAGCTCAACAACTACTCGTATAATTTTTATTTTTCTTTCTCCAAAAGGAAGAAAGGAATCATTTTTATTTTTAGAGAATGTCCATTTTTTCTTTAATATTATTCTTTTGTGCTTGCTATCATCTACTTTTTGATATCCATCTTATGGAGCATTCTGTTTATGCATACACTATAGCGTGTTAACTGTTAACTAATGTTTAATTAGCTATTGGAATGTGATATTTATAACATGTTTTTTTTTTTCTTATGACAGATTTGATGCAAGGAAGATGTTGGAAAATTTACGAAACAAGCGGTTAGTTTTTGTTGGCGATTCGATTGGAAGGAACCAATGGGAATCGCTGCTTTGTATGTTATCTTCTGCTGTTACGAACAAGAGTTCTGTCTACGAGGTTAACGGAAATCCAATTACAAAGCACACAGGCTTCTTGGCGTTTAAGTTTGACGATTTCAACTGTACCGTTGAATACTACAGGTCTCCGTTTTTAGTAGTGCAGGGACGGCCTCCTCCCGGGGCGCCTGGACAGGTGAGATTGACTTTGAGAGTGGATCGAATGGACTGGACTTCTCATCGGTGGAGAGGTGCAGATGTGTTGGTTCTCAATGCTGGACATTGGTGGAATTACGAAAAAACTATCAAAATGTAAGCATTTTTTTTATGCTGTTCTGGTTTGATCGATTATTATTCTTAATAATTCAATGTTAGAGTGCCCCCTTGTTTTGAATTTTTAAGAACATGTGAAAGAAGATATTAATCATGTGATACTGATTGAATGAAAGCATTAAAATTAGAGTTTTCTTAGAGAAAATTTCTTGTAGCAGATTGATATTCTTTCTTATCATTAAACAATGCAAAAGCATAAATTACTCTGTTGAAAGTTTGCGACAAGATTTTACCTCATATAAGTGGCAATGTTGGCAATCGTTGATCGCATAAAATAGCATTTTGTTCATATTCCGCTATGCTACAACGCTATAGCGCCGTAATAGCTATTATTTTACAATACTTCGTACTATATAGCGTATCATAGCGCTGCTATAGCCGCTATTTGACAACACTGATATGTGGTTAAACTATATTGATATTGAAGTTGTAATTGTATGTGACTTTGATATTGGTCTGATTTTATTGCTCAGGGGTTGTTACTTCCAAATAGGGGAGGAAGTGAAGATGAATATGTCTACAGAAGATGCATTCAGAAAATCAGTCGAGACAGTAGTTGATTGGATCGCCCGCGAACTAAACAGGAACAAAACATACGTCCTTTTCCGAACCTACGCCCCTGTGCATTTCAGGTTTGCCCAAATTTTCAAACAAATTTACCTATATTTTCATTTGATCAAAATTTGTCTGTAATAAATTTTTAAATGGAAAATTCAATCACAATAAATAACTTCTTTGTGGATGTATTAGGGGTGGTGACTGGAATACCGGTGGTGGTTGTCACATGGAAACACTACCGGATTTAGGCTCCTTGCCTGTACTCTCCGACGTTCATTTCAGTACTGTCACTGATGTTTTGTCAGAAAGCGTGCGTAAATCAGATGTTTTGAATGTGGACTTACTTAATGTCACACAAATGTCGGTACGCAGGAAAGACGGCCATATGTCTATTTACTATCTTGGGCAAGACCATACAGCCGCTATGCAGCGGCAAGACTGTAGCCATTGGTGCCTCCCTGGCGTTCCTGATTCATGGAACGAGATTCTTTATGCTCTTCTTCTCAAGAAGGAGGGTTTTTCGAAGCAAAATACAACAAATGTTTCTCAAATTTTGATATAAAATAGTCTATACAGTTTGCAGAGAATCGCATATATACAAATCTTTGCCAACCCTTCTTCATCATTGGTATTCCGACATGAAGCTGGAAGCTAAATTTTCCATCTTTGTGGTCATTTTCACTGATTGGTGATCTAATTATTTGTTAGTTATTACAAAGCAAAGAAATTAACATGTTTGGTATAAGAAACATGTCTTCTGTTTCTATTTTCTAATTTTACTAGTAATTATAAACATATCATCTTAATTTCACCTTAATTCTTCATTTTTGAAGATTTGTACATCATAAACTATACAAAGTAGCTTCTTTTTTTGTTTTCTTGTACAAATCTTTGAAAATATAAATAAAGTGAAAATAAGATAGTGTTTATGATTATTAGTTAAAATTGAAAATACAAACAAAATATTTTTTCTTAAAATGAACATGCTTGTTGACACGATTTCATGCAAAATGATCGCTTTGACCCTCTTTGTAGTGGTCTGCCATTTTAGATGAACTTTCCTGATGGGAACATAATGTGTGAATGGTGAATTTGAGGGATAGATAGCTTATAGAAAAATAATTAATATTCAAAGATACAAACTTGGTTGTATCAGAAGGCATGCAGCATTTTCTTTTTGTTGGTAAATCTCAAGTGACGTTGGTCTTCAAAAGATTAGTGGAAGGTGTGCTAAGTTCTTGCTGTTACATTTTGTACATAGTACTATATATTAAAAGAGATTTTTTGTGGTAACTTGCTTTCATTTATTTAATTAATATTTATATAAATAAACAAACTAATACCACAGAATAAGTGAGGTCACTAGTTCAATTTCTACCATTAGCATAATATTAACTATTCCTTACAATATTAACATTACACTGTTCTAAAAAAAATATTAGAGAATATTTCTTACATGTAGTCCTTTGCATCTACACTTTTCAATGTACTAATATTAATATTTTTACAAATTTAATTAATATGTACGGTCGGTGTAAATAATTTTATATATTTTTATCGACCGGTGACACGGAAGATCGTTACATTAGTGCTCTAATATTGACTCATACACGTAATCTAGTTCAAGTTTCTAGATTTTTTTATTTTGAATCTCATTTGAATGATTCTGAATCATACAAGTTAATAGTTATTGAGCAATACATTTTTTTCTTGAAATTGTCATTTTGTGCTTTGCGTGAACCATACTCGGCAATGCTTCATTGTATTCGATAACATCAAAAGCTAACTTAAACGTGAAGTCAATTTTTTTAATCATTATATTATATTATGTTATTCTCCTAATAGTAATAAACAGATCCGAAATAGTGTTCAGAAAAATATAGTATTCTAGCAGCAAACGAGGCATATCAAATAAACAATTAGGCATTTCCCTCGTGAAGATAAAATCATGCATCTAATCTCTCATTTAACATGTAGAAGAATAGTAGGTCTGGATCCTATGAAATGTAACTTAATAAGACTTGAAATGAGTTTATAATTATCTTATAAGAAGATTTGGTAAAGATAAAGTAATCTAATAGAATATTAGAGTCTATAGATTGAGTCATTCACCATTTATATTCACGTACCAAGTCCAATAACGTTGAATGTGAGAGAATATATTGGAACAAAATTTAAATTTCAAATTAAATACATATAAAGTTCGAGATGAGTTTATAAAGAGGGTGATTGATTATTCACCCTCAATGTTTACTCAAAATATATAAAAAGTACTATTGAATTAGAGCTACTGATAATATCATTAATTTTATTTTTTACTATCATATTGACGTTTTATATTACCAGTTTCCAAAATTTGAAAAAACACCAAGATTTTTTAGGGGTTGGGAGAACATCACCCTATAAAGAGAGTCATCTTTTACGATACAAACCGGTTTTGCAAACATAATGTCGCAGCCTAAAATTTTGAGTGTTTCTCGAATTCAATGGAGTCGCCACCAAAGTTTATTTTAAAATAGGGAAAATATTGGAAAACCCTTAAAAATAAAAATAAAATAAAAAATAGTCTTTGAAACCAAATTTTGAGTTCGGGAGTCGATTATGCGTAGGGAAGGTATTAACACCCTACGACATCCGTTAAAAAATGGTTACCTATAATTAATTGTGCAAAATTAATATTAACTTAAATATATTTATTTCTCCTTTTTAAAATGCAAATATAATTTTTTTTACGAAAATAATCTAATGATAAAAATACATTTAAAATATAGAGAGAAAAAAAAAATTTGTTATTATGCTTGACAAGAGTGCGATCTTGCTCCTACGTATCTCCCGGTGCGATGAAGAAATCAAAGCTACGTAGTTCTTGGGTAGAAAATGCGGATGTGTTGATTGCTTTTAAAGAAATTGTGTTTTGTTGTTGATAAAAAAAAAAAAGTTGTTGAAAAAATGAATTGGTTTGATTTGAATAATATTTTAAAATGCAAGTTTTAAGACTATCTAGTCATACAACTCGTGTCTCAAAAAATTTAAGGAGTAAAAAGATGTCACATCTAATTTAATCCTTCTAAGAATATTTTTATCATTTTTGACTTTAAATATTAAGTTTTAAAATTGTCAAGTAATACAACTTGTGTATCAAAAAAAAAAAATTAAGGAGTAAAAAGATGTCACATCTAATCTAATCATTTTAAGAATAATTTATCATTTTTGGGTTTTAAATATTAAGTTTTAAAAATGTCAAGTAGTATAACATGTGTTTCTAAAAATTTAAGGAGTAAAAAGATGTCACATCTAATTTAATCCTTTTAGAATATTTATTGTTTTAATTTTAAATATTAAGTTTTAAAAATGTCAAATAGTATAACATGTGTTTCGAAAAATTTAAGGAGTAAAAAGATGTCACATCTAATTTAATCCTTTTAAGAATATTTATTGTTTTAGTTTTAAATATTAAGTTTTAAAAATGTCACATCTAATTAATTATTTTGAAATAATTTTATATAGTTATTAAAATAAAATAAAAATAAATAAAATACTGTAAAATACATGTTTTTGATGATACAAAAGACCAATGATGATCGTGCTCAAAACGACAAGCTCAAAAAGAATAAGTTTCCAAGAAGTCTCCAAACATCCTATTGATGTATTAAAATCTTCTCATAGATGTTTTATGTAAAGGTAAAATGATACAACCCTTAGTTCAAATACAAAGAGAACCTTACACCCTTGCATATGCATAAACAATATTTTTGAAAGTCAAAAATTATATTTTCAAAGTATTAGAATTAATATTTTTGACAAAATACCAAAGTGTATTCGACTTCAACATAGGTGTATTCGAATACAGATGAACAATTGCTAAGTCAGTAGCTAAAATCCTTCATCTGTATTCGGCTACATCCTGGTGTATTCGAATACAGATGAAAAATTGTTAAGTCAGTAGCTAAAACCCTTCATCTGTATTCGACTACATCAAAGTGTATTCGGCTACACAGTGTTAAATTTGAATAAATTTGAACATTGCAGAGAGGTGTATTCGGATACACATAGTCTGTATTCGAATACAACTGGAAGCAATGCAATTTTTCAGTTCTGAATCGAATCTAAAACATTGCAATTCTTCCTCAAACCTCTTGGATCAATGGCCACGAATTTGAAGAGATGTTTATGAACTATAAATATGTCATAACTTCAGATTCAACAACAACAATCCTACAACACAACTTTAAAGACTTTGAACAAACTTTTCTGAATTTTTTCTCAAAGTCATTTTCACAAATTCAAGTACCTGCATATCATTTTCATATCCTTAAACTAAGGTTCTCAACGTACTTGAATCAATCTGGGATTGTTATCATTCTACCTCTTTCTTACTCCTATACTCTTATCAAAATTACAAGTGTTTGTAAAAGAAAGTTGTACTTTCTTTAAGTGTTTTATCTAAGATAGTGGTGTGCTATCCTAGAAGGCTTGTTAGAAGATTGTAGCAAAGGTCCTGGTGTGAGGACTTGTACGTATTCTGACAATAGTGAAGGAAATCTCTTGTGGTGAGCAAGAGGACTGGATGTACCCTTGGTTATAAGGGGAACCAGGATAAATCTGCTGTGTGCATTTACTTATTGTTCTTTACTCTTTCACCTACCATCATTAAACACAAAAATCGATCACTAAAATTCTGAAAACAACTAAAATTTCCAAACACCTAAT
Source organism: Cicer yamashitae (assembly GCA_037974755.1). Lineage (NCBI taxonomy): Eukaryota > Viridiplantae > Streptophyta > Magnoliopsida > Fabales > Fabaceae > Cicer > Cicer yamashitae. The sequence continues at coordinate 55,963,238 of JBBPBQ010020321.1, forward strand.
TCACCCCCCCCCCCCTCTTAGGTGCACATCTGATCTTACAAATACAGTCAAGTTATTACAATATGTATGACATGATTGGGAGCAACATTCTACTTATTTATTTATTTATTTTGGAAGACAAGAGAAAAATAAATAAATAATTAACCATCATTTCAAAAACAACTCATAACCAAGGCAGATAAAGGTGGAACCATCACGTTCTGCACAGTGTAAGCATGGGAAATCATCTAAGCAGCCTAACCTCAAAACTCACTTTTCAATCAAATCTTAAATCCACAAGCAGATTTCAACTCATTTTTTAATAAAATCCTAAACTAAGGCAAAGTTTATTTCAGTAACCTCAAAACAAAATTTCAATACATTTCAAAACATACTTTCAAAACATACTTCTCATTTTTAATATAAACTTCATACAACAATGGTAAAAGCATTTAGAATTTTCAATAAAAGAACTTTAATTGTAGAAGAATCAATACATGTAACTTTTGATGAAACTAACCCCTCGAAAGAGGACAAAGCTATTTCTTATGATGATGATGACATTGAAAGTAGTGATCCAAGTAAAGAAGATCAAATTGATCAATCGAGTCAAGACAATGAAGTCAACATTGAAAAGGAAAATGATAAACTCCCAAAGGAATGGAGAACCCATCGAGATCATCCAATTGATAACATTATTGGTGATATCAACAAAGGAGTTACAACTAGACTTAAACTACAAGATGCATGCTTAAACATGGCATTTGTTTCTCAAATCGAACCTTCCAAAATTGGTGAAGCACTAAAAGATGATCAATGGATACTTGCAATGCAAGAAGAGCTTAACCAATTCGAAAGAAACGAAGTTTGGGAACTTGTTCCCAATCCAGGAAATAAACACATAATTGGTACGAAATGGGTGTTTAAAAATAAACTTGACGAAAACGGTATAGTTGTTCGCAACAAAGCAAGATTGGTCGTCCAAGGATATAATCAAGAAGAAGGAATTGATTTTGACGAAACATTTGCCCCGGTCGCAAGGTTAGAAGCAATACGTTTATTACTTGCTTATGCTTGCTCTATGCACTTTGAATTATTTCAGATGGATGTGAAAAGTGCCTTTCTAAATGGATACATCAATGAAGAAGTATATGTCAAACAGCCACCCGGCTTTGAGGACTTCAAGAATCCTACACATGTATTCAAACTAAGGAAAGCTCTCTATGGACTAAAACAAGCACCAAGAGCTTGGTACGACAGATTGAGTGCCTTCCTGTGCAGTGGCGGAGCTTTGTTAAGACATAGGGTGGCCACGGCCACCCCAAAATTTTTAATAATTTTTAAAAAAATACTATTATTTTTATTTTATTCATTTATATGAGACATTTTATTTGTCATAATAATCTTTAAAAAAAAATACAATTATACATGGAAGTAGTTAAAAAATGAATATTTATTAATTAAAAAATGAATATTTATTAATTGTGACAAATTTCGACTAGACATGACATGATAATAAATATGTTAATTAATATAGGTATTGTGGTGTATGTTGTTGTAATTTTGGGATGTATATGTTATGAGTAGAATTTTTTTTTATGAGTTAAACTGTGGTTGTTGGACTATAGTTGTCGAGATGTATATTTGAGTCTAATATGTTAAGATCACAGTGCATTTTTTCTTGTTACACGAATTAACCTAATCAAATCACATGTTATATGTGCAATCAAATGGCATGATCCTCATTACATCATGTAGATTGGTACATGTATATGGACTAAAATTTATTTTACCAACTTTTTTAATTATTAAAATTGTATTTTTTTATTAGGCTCAATTTTTAAGATTAGAATAGTGTCTCCAAAATATTTAAGATGAACTAAATACACAAATCTTTTGTAGATCAAAATATAATCCAGATGTCTATTATAAAAATATCGGAGGGAATAATTTATAAAAAAATTACAAAAACAACTACTATAATTATAGACTAAAATAAATTTTTCAATCTAAATTCCAACTAAAATTTAATTATTAAAAATATAAATCAAAATTTGATTTACTACCTCTCTCCAATATATTTTTTTTTGTAAATTTACAACTTAAAATTCTTATATCCAATACAATATTATAATTTTTATTTATATATTAAAATTTTCAAATTTCGGCCACCCCAATATGTTTGTTCAAGATCCGCCACTGTTCCTGTGTGAAAGAGGTTTTGAAAAAGGCAAGGTTGACAAGACATTATTTATTAAACAAAATAATGGTCACACCTTGCTGATCCAAATCTATGTTGACGATATCATATTCGGTTCAACAAATAATGAAATAAGTGAAGAATTCTCATTGGTGATGCAAGGTGAATTTGAAATGTCCATGATGAGAAAATTAAACTATTTTCTTGGCCTTCACATCAAACAACTCAAGCATGGCATCTTCATCAATCAAGCAAAATATTGCAAAGAATTGCTAAAAAGATTTGAAATGGAAAATTGCAAAGAAAGTGCTACTCCAATGGGTTCAGGAACATA
>JBBPBQ010020321.1:55967000-56082872 GCA_037974755.1 Cicer yamashitae
GATCCTAAAGAATCACATCTTGTAGCAGTCAAACGAATCATGAAATATTTGAAAGGAACAATCAACGTAGGACTATGGTATCCAAAAGGTAGTATCTGTAGTCTCGTTGGATATTCTGATTCAGATTATGCAGGATGTAAAACCGACCGTAAAAGCACAAGCGGCACTTGTCATGTCTTGGGAAATGCACTCGTATCGTGGTCATGTAAAAAGCAAGCATGTGTTGCACTCAGTACGGCTGAAGCCGAATATATAGCAGCAGGAAGTTGTTGTGCCCAAATTCTGTGGCTCAAGCAACAACTATGTGACTATGGACTTGATCTCGGATGCATTCCGTTACGATGCGACAACACTAGCGCGATAAATATTTCAAAGAATCCAATCATGCACTCTCGGACCAAACATATTGATATACGACATCATTTTCTATGCGATCATGTGCTTAAAGGAAGTGTTGAAGTAACCTTTGTAGATACTCATAATCAACTAGTAGACATATTCAGTAAACCACTTCCTAAGGACTCATTTTACAAAATACGACGAGAACTCGACATCCTAAGTGAAAATGATCTTTAAATATAAGGTACTTTGTCATCATTATTCCAAAGGTATTAGTTTTCTCTCTTGTTAGCATATTAGAATTAAGTTATCTATGCCTACCTGTCCTTATCTTGGTGATTTTATACAGAAATTAGAATGCTCTATATGATATATTACTCTCAGTTTCAAAAAACTGGAAGATGTAGCCGAATACACATTCTGGGTATCAAAGTGTATTCGACTACACATTTTCCCAGAACCACTCAGAATCAAAATTCTTCCATTTGTATTCGAATACACTCAAGTGTATTCGACTACACCTTCAGGTTCTTCTGTTATATTTAAAGCCACGACAGTTTTTGCCCTCATTCACTCATTTTAGGTATCCGAATACAGCCTTCCTTGACCACCACTTTCTTCTTCTTTCAATTTATTTTCCTCTACCAACTGTTTTCCCCTTTGTTCCTACTTCCAATCCTGTTCGCAAACCACCCATCTCCTTCCTTCATTCAGATTTCGCAGATTCAAAAACCCTAAACCCCCAAATTTCTCTCAATCAATATGTCCAACCTCTGCTCCGCTGTTCAGGACGCACGCAAACGAGGGCCTAGAACTAAGCATGCATGCGTGGGTCCCTCCAAGAAACGAACCAAGAGCACCAACATCACAGATTTATCACGCCTCTTACATACACCGGAAGAAATTTCTCGGTTTCGCACACTCTACTCCGACAAGCGGCTTATCATCCCAAAATTCGGTACTTTAGACTCTTTTTCTGCATTTCAATTTCCTGCTTTACTTAAAGCTCAACGTCTGGAAGAGTTTATTAGTTACAAAGGTCCTATCTACCCCGATTTAGTTAGGGTCTTTTACTGCAATTTAACTAGGGATGGAAAACTGCTGAAATCTCGTGTCAAAGGGAAAAGTATTGTGCTCGATTCCCGCATTATTGGTGACATTTTAAAAATTCCCTGTGAAGGACAAAGAGTTAGTCCAACTAACCTCTGTAAATGGGCTGGTGTTCCCAAATATGATGCTTATGTGACTCTTTGTCGGTTTAACAAACAAACTATGGAACAGAAGCGTAGTCAGACAGGTTCCAAATTTGCTCAGCAACGATATGGCGTTGGTAATCTCACTATAGATTATCGTTTGCTTCATTATTTCCTAAGTTATATTTTGGTCCCCAAAGCTGGTAACTATTCACAGATTTCCGAGTTTGAACTCCAGCTTATGTACTTTATGTTCGAAGGTCTTCCTCTTAACTGAGCCTATTTCATTAAATCAGTTATGTTTACATCTAGAGAGGCTGTTGGTTTGCATTATGCCAAGGAAGTCACTCGTATTCTCGAACACTTCGGAGTGGACTTCTCTGAGGAGGTTTTGTATATAGTTACGAAGGACAATCTGCTGGATTTAAGTGTCCTTCCTAGTATGAAAATTGTTTGGCACGAACCGCTTCAGAAGTACATCCATATGAGTGATCTTGGACAAACTTCTGCTCCTCCTGATGGCGCTCCTACCACTGCGACTGATGCTGCCCCTGACGATGATGACGCCGAAGATACCGCATCTGATGACGATTATATCTCAAATCGCATGGTCATGGACAAACTTGATTCTCTTCAGACCTGTCTCTCTGATTTCACCGCTTCGGTTGCTACTCGCTTTCAGACTATCGAATCCACCATCGCAGCCAACCAGAGCAGTCTGATTCATGATATGTGTATTTTATCCGACAAGATTGATCATCTCCATCTCCCGTCTGGCCATCACTGATTCGCACTTAGTTTCCTAGGACTAGTTCGCATTTTGTTTTTCTCAGATCTGCTTACTTTCATGTTTTGATATGCTGTAATTTCTGCTACCTTCAGTTTCATTATGGCGTTGTATTATGACTTGTTTGTGACTTTATCTGCTTCCTTGCTTCTTCTATGACGATTATTGGCTTATTATGATTTTATTCTGGTTTATTACTTCGTTTATTATTGCTAGTCTTCTTCTTTTTGATCATGTCAAAAGGGGGAGAAAATATGGTATTTTGTTGCCCATTAAACTATCAATGTAGGTACTCAACACATATATTCCCTTGATCCTCCAACACGGAAGTATGCATACATTACGGGGGAGTATGATACGCATACATTACAGGGGAGTCATCAATAAACAACAAATGGTTTTGTCATAATCAAAAAGGGGGAGAATGTAAAATACATGTTTTTGATGATACAAAAGACCAATGATGATCGTGCTCAAAACGACAAGCTCAAAAAGAAGAAGTTTCCAAGAAGTCTCCAAACATCCTATTGATGTATTAAAATCTTCTCATAGATGTTTTATGTAAAGGTAAAATGATACAACCCTTAGTTCAAATACAAAGAGAACCTTACACCCTTGCATATGCATAAACAATATTTTTGAAAGTCAAAAATTATATTTTCAAAGTATTAGAATTAATATTTTTGACAAAATACCAAAGTGTATTCGACTACAACATAGGTGTATTCAAATACAGATGAACAATTGCTAAGTCAGTAGCTAAAACCATTCATCTGTATTCGGCTACATCCTGGTGTATTCGAATACAGATGAAAAATGCTAAGTCAGTAGCTAAAACCCTTCATCTGTATTCGACTACATCAAAGTGTATTCGGCTACACAGTGTTAAATTTGAATAAATTTAAACGTTGCAGAGAGGTGTATTCGGATACACATAGTCTGTATTCGAATAAAACTGGAAGCAATGCAATTTTTCAGTTCTGAATCGAATCTAAAACATTGCAATTCTTCCTCAAACCTCTTGGATCAATGGCCACGAATCTGAAGAGATGTTTATGAACTATAAATATGTCATAACTTCAGATTCAACAACAACAATCCTACAACACAACTTTAAAGACTTTGAACAAACTTTTCTGAATTTTTTCTCAAAGTCATTTTCACAAATTCAAGTACCTGCATATCATTTTCATATCCTTAAACTAAGGTTCTCAACGTACTTGAATCAATCTGGGATTGTTATCATTCTACCTCTTTCTTACTCCTATACTCTTATCAAAATTACAAGTGTTTGTAAAAGAAAGTTGTACTTTCTTTAAGTGTTTTATCTAAGATAGTGGTGTGCTATCCTAGAAGGCTTGTTAGAAGATTGTAGCAAAGGTCCTGGTGTGAGGACTTGTACGTATTCTGACAATAGTGAAGGAAATCTCTTGTGGTGAGCAAGAGGACTGGATGTACCCTTGGTTATAAGTGGAACCAGGATAAATCTACTGTGTGCATTTACTTATTGTTCTTTACTCTTTCACCTACCATCATTAAACACAAAAATCGATCACTAAAATTCTGAAAACAACTAAAATTTCCAAACACCTAATTCACCCCCCCCTCTTAGGTGCACATCTGATCTTACAAATACAGTCAAGTTATTACAATATGTATGACATGATTGGGAGCAACATTCTACTTATTTATTTATTTATTTTGGAAGACAAGAGAAAAATAAATAAATAATGTAAGCATGGGAAATCATCTAAGCAGCCTAACCTCAAAACTCACTTTTCAATCAAATCTTAAATCCACAAGCAGATTTCAACTCATTTTTTAATAAAATCCTAAACTAAGGCAAAGTTTATTTCAGTAACCTCAAAACAAAATTTCAATACATTTCAAAACATACTTTCAAAACATACTTTCAAAACATACTTCTCATTTTTAATATAAACTTCATACAACAATGGTAAAAGAATAGAGAGTAGAACAAACATGAAAGTGATACACTGCGTTGTGTACGGCTGACGGTATCTGCGGTGGTTGGCGGCGGTTACTGGTGGAACTTGAAAATAGTAATGATTTTTTTACCTCTGTTTTTTAAATTTCCCCTTCTTTTCTTCTCTCTATGCCTTTTTATACTTCCTCTCTTGAATCCAACTCCCCTCCTCTTTCAAAATTAATTTTTGCCTTAATTTATAAACTACAAGGTTGGATCCATGTGTCTACGAAATAAATTGAGGTCTGAATTTTACATTGTTTTGGTAGAAATATTGGAACTGCAGAGATGAAAATGGAAAAGAGTGGCTGACCTTTTGATTGAGTGTACCATTAAATAAATAGGGAAATGATACTGTTGTGTGGAGGAAGTATTTGATCTGATTTATTTGAAATGTTTCAAAGCAGTAAGATGGGTGTTTTGCATTAGACAAAGGAAATATTCTTGTATCTTAGATACATGTGTAAATAATTTTTTGTTTATGTTGGTTTGTTTTTAATTTAATTTTGTTAATACTTATAAAATATTTATTAAATGTATTACTACTAACTTTTTGAATTACTTTTAATTAACCGGACAAAATTTGGGTACTACAGCTGCCCCTATTTAATTATTTTTTACTGGTAAAAGATAATTAAATATAAGAACCTAAATTTTGTATAAATTAGAAAAGTAAATTAATTTCGAAAACAGAAAATAATTTGATATGTAATGTAAAAAGTTGGTGATTGGCAAAATGAAAAGCATCATCGTAGTTTCCGATGGACATAAATAAAAATATGATCGTCTTCGGATTGGATACCGATGCGTAGATCGACATAAATAAAATGATCATCTTTGGTTTGGACATAAAATGATCGTCTTCGGATTGGTTACCGATGCGTAGATCGATATAAATAAAATGATCGTCTTCGGATTGGTTACCGATGCGTAGATCGACATAAATAAAATGATCGTCTTCGGATTGGTTACCGATACGTAGATCGACATAAATAAAATGATCGTCTTCGGATTGGTTACAGATGCGTAGATCGACATAAATAAAATGATGATGCAAATAAAATGATCGATGATGATAAAATGATCATGGATTGGTTACCCATGCGTAGATCGACATTAATAAAATGATCAAAGAGAGAGAAATTTGTGTTTTGTTTTGTTTTTTTATATATATATATATAAATAAATAAATAAATTAAATAAAAATAAATAAATAAATTAAATAAAAAAAATAAAAGGGAAACATGTTATGGTAATTGCAACGCAAACGTATAATGAACAATGTGACACAAAAGTTGTTGAGTATAAATAAAGTATAAATATAAGATATGCATGACTCATTCATTATGCATTGCACAAGGTTCTTGAGTATATTTAAAATATGAATGAAGATGCATAGATCATGTGTGACTACATGGAAAATGTAGGATGCATGCAATGTAAGTAAATTCTTTTATTTTTTTGGTTCTCCGATCCTTATGCGACTTTATACGCCTACAAGATTCAATGGATCAATGAAGATAACAATCATTCTTTGCATGATGACTCTAGTATATCTTGTATGACTTCCCCTTTTTTCGAGGCGAATGCATTGTTTAAAATAATTACCCCTTTTTTTTTTATACCCCATATACGTTGAGAATCCATTGAGTTCCCGTGTATATATTTTTCAAGTGTCAAAATAATTAAAATATTTTTATATTTACACATATTTCAGATTTCAGAAATTTATTATCATAAAATAACATTTTTAAAAAATACTAGAACCAAAAAACATGAGGCTGAATCAGCTTAGAAAGAGGGTAATGTATAGCATCGAATGACAAGATTGGAAAATGTACATTCATTACTTTGAGAATAATACAATTGAACTAAAGGTTACAATGTAGGGATGAATGTGTTTAGCTTTAGTTGGAGAGATAACAACGCTAGTCATTCCTGTAATTTAGGACTTCTAAGAATAATAAAAATGCCTCAGTTTGAACCACTTGATCTTTTTGTTATCCCTAACTTTTGCATGGACCGCTCTTTCAAGTTTTCAATCCATCGGGATGCTCTAATTTTTGCCTAGGTCGCCTTTTCAGGTTTTCAACCTTGCGAGCCCATTTTTTTCAATTTTTTTTTCCAAGCATAATATTTTTTGACTGCATCTGAGTTTATTGGAAGTGGAAGCTCATCTCCATCCATTTCTGCAAGTATTAGAGCACCCCCAGAGAAAGCTTTTTTCACAACATATGGTCTTTCGTAGTTCGGGGTCCATTTTCCACGAGAATCCCTTTTTATGGGCAATATTTTCTTTAACACTAAGTCTCCTTCTTGAAATTCTCAAGGACGGATTTTTTTTTGTCATATGCTTTTTTAAGTCTTCTTTGATATAGTTGGCCATGGCACAAAGCTATCATTCTCTTCTCTTCTATGAGGTTCAAATGGTCATATCGTGATTGAACCCACTCTGCCTCTTCTAGTTTTGTTTCCATCAGGACTCTAATTGAGGGAATTTCAACTTCAATGGGAAGTACCGCTTCCATTCCATACACTAATGAGAAAGGAGTTGCCCCTGTTGAGGTGCGAACAGAGGTTCTATAACCATGTAATGCAAAGGGAAGCATTTCATGCCAATCCTTATATGTCTCCACCATCTTTTGTATGATCTTTTTGATATTTTTATTTGCTGCTTCTACAGCCCCATTCATTTTTGGACGATATGGAGAAGAATTATGGTGCTGAATTTTGAAATTATCACACAACTCCTTCATCATTTTATTATTCAGATTGGTCGCATTGTCAGTGATTATCTTATTTGGCAAGCCATATCGACAAATCAATTCTCTTTTGATGAATCTGACAACCACACTTCTCGTCACATTGGCATAAGAAGCGGCTTCAACCCATTTTGTAAAGTAATCAATAGCTACTAGGATAAATCGGTGCCCATTTGAAGCTTTAGGCTCGATGAGTCCAATAACATCCATCCCCCACATTGAAAATGGCCATGGTGATGTTAAAACGTTTAGAGAGGTGGGCGGTACATGTACTTTGTCAGCATAGATTTGACATTTATGACATTTCTTTACGTAACTAAAGTAATCTTCTCAAATTGTTCTGTCAATTCTTTGATATGGGTATGATACGGAATCAATTTGGAATCTCGCGTTTCCCACTCTCCTTTCGTCTGATGGATGACTAACAATGAGTCTCCATATACCTCAAGAACTTTTGCTTTTGATTCAATAGCTGCTTTAATGCCCATAACACATGCCTCATATTCTGCAATATTGTTTGTGCAATCAAAACACAACCTAGCAGTAAATGGATTGAACTAATTCTCTGGAGAAATCAAAATGGCCCCAATTCCATGTCCTAACGCGTTAGAAGCACCATCAAACACCAACGTCCATTTTTCTCTATCAGATGATTCAGTCTCTTCAAATAAAGTCATTATTCCTTCATCGGGGAACTCACATTGCATTGATTGATAATCTTCTACAGGTTGTTGGGCCAAATACTCTGCTAGGGCGCTTCCTTTGATAGCTTTTTGTGTAACGTATACCAAATCGTATTCTGATAACAACATCTGCCAACGGGCAATCCTTCCAGTAAGAGCAGGTTTCTCAAAGATGTATTTAATTGGGTCCATTTTAGACACCAACCAAGTTGTATGACATAACATGTATTGCCTCAACTGACGAGCAGCCCATGCTAACGCACAACATGTTCGTTCAAGCAGTGAATACCGTATTTCACAACTGGTGAACTTTTTGCTCAAATAATAAATAGCATGTTCTTTTTTACCAGATTCGTCATGTTGCCCCAATACACAACCCATTGACTCGTCAAGTACTGTTAAGTACATAATAAGCGGTTTCCCTGGAACAGGAGGTACTAAGATTGGAGGTTTTGACAAGTACTGCTTAATCTTTTCAAAAGCTTTCTGACAATTCTCATTCCATTCAACCTTTTGGTCTTTGCGCAACAACTTGAAAATTGGCTCGCATGTAGCGGTGAGATGCGATATGAACCTGGCAATGTAATTCAATCTACCCAAAAAGCCACGAACTTCTTTTTCCGTGCGTGGAGCGGGCATTTCTTGTATTGCTCTTACTTTATCTGGGTCCACTTCTATCCCTTTTTGACTAACGATAAAACCAAGTAACTTGCCTGATCTTACACCAAAAGTGCATTTAGCAGGGTTTAAACGGAGTCTGAACTTCCTTAGTCACACAAATAACTTTTGAAGGTTAACAACATGGTCTTCTTCGGTCCGAGATTTGGCAATCATATCGTCCACGTAAACCTCTATTTCCTTATGCATCATGTCATGAAACAAAGTTACCATTGCTCTTTGATAGGTTGCCCCATCATTCTTCAATCCAAATGGCATCACTTTATAACAGAAAGTCCCCCATTGTGTGATGAATGTAGTTTTCTCCATATCTTCGGGAGCCATCATAATTTGATTGTAACCTGAGAAACCATCCATGAAGGAGAAAAAAGAATATTGAGCAGTGCTATCCACTAGGACATCAATATGAGGCAAAGGAAAATCGTCTTTAGGACTAGCTTTATTTAAATGCCGATAATCAACACACATTCGAACCTTTCCATCCTTTTTTGGAACTGGGACAATATTAGCAACCCATTGAGGATATTTTGCTACTGCTAAGAAACCAGCATCAAATTGCTTCTTGACCTCTTCTCTAATTTTAAGTGACATATCAGGCCTCATCCTCCTCAACTTTTGTTTAATTGGAACACATTCAGGCTTGAGCGGTAGCTTGTGTTCAACTATGTTAGTATCTAGCCCAAGCATATCTTGATATGACCATGCAAAGACATCCACATAATCAAATAAAAGTTGAACCAACTTTTCTCGTTCAGTTTCTTTCATAGACATCCAATTTTAATTTCTTTCTTATCATGCTCAGTCCCTAAATTGATCACCTCAACAGGTTCTTGATAGGGTTGGATTATCTTAGCTTCCTGTTCAATTAACCTTTCTAGTTCTGGGAGAGGCTCACAATCGTCATCATAATCCTCATCAGTGTGATTAATTGGGCGTTCAAAATTACAAGAATGGGTTCTAGCACTGCTATTTTCAACATATTCATTTTCGACTCTGCATTGTTTGAATTAAGAAGAAAAAGAAAAAAGAAAATATGAATAAAGATTGCCAAAAAAAGAGAAAAGAGAAAAACAAAAGCAGTTGAAGAATTCAAAAATGCATTGTTTAAATTAAGAAGAAAAAGGAAAAAGAAAATATGAATAAAGATTGCCAAAAAAGAAAAGAGAAAAACAAAAGCAGTTGAAGAATTCAAAAATGCATTTATTGATAATAAGTACGGAATTGAAATACATGCGCCCTAATTAGTTATCCTTATAGCCTTGGGCAGAGCAAAAGGAGTTAAAATACACAATTACTTTGAGCATGAATTAACAAACACGGGAAACTCGATGATCTTCCAATTGTTGAGACTGGTGTTTGGAGGACAAGGGTACACCAATTTAAGGGTATCACCATCAACATGATCCTCTTCTTCCGTAACAGCCACATGGTCAGCATATACTATCTCATCTTCCATGACATTGACAAAGGTATCTCTGTGGCCCGGTAAGGGATTACTCCCTACGTTGGGACCTTCTTCCTTGAAGGTAAGCCATTTTGCATTAACCAATTCTTGCACTTTAGATTTTAGGGCTTGGCAATCTTCAATGGAATGCCCTACAGCTCCAGCATGGTATTCACATTTGGCGTTTGGGTTATACCACTTTAGGAATGGTGGTTCAAGAGGTTTCATTGGTCTCGGGACTACCATTGAATTCTGGAGTAGATGAGGCAGCAATTGGCTGTATGTCACGGGAATTGGGTCAAAATGGGTTATCTTCTTTTCTCGATTGATTGGTGGTTTGTATTGATTCTGGTTTGGATTCTGGTTTCGATGGTTTTGTTGGGAAAACATGACAAGTGGGGGTTGGATCAAAGGTGGTTGAAAAAAAGGTGGCCTTGAAGAGTGATATTGAGGGTATGGAGCTTGTGAGGTTGCAGCCACATATGGATAGGGAATGTAGGGGATTTGGGGTACCGGGGGCTGGAAATTTGGAAGTCGATAAGAATTCATGGCTGGAGAATAAGAGACCATTGGGTTTGCCATTACAGCGTTAACATCCCCTTCTTTCTTCTTTGTGAATCCCATCTGGGGTTTCTTCACACCGCTCGCTGCACATACGATCTTACCACTTCTCATGCCACTTTCTACTCTTTCTCCTATCATGACCATGTCAGAAAAGTTTGATGACATACTCCCAATCATCTTATCATAAAAGGGAGACTAAAGAGTATCCATAAACATACCAACCATTTCCCTTTCAGATAAAGGAGGATCTACTTGCGATGCAACTTCTCTCCACCGTTGTGCATATTCTTTGAATGTTTCATTGTCCTTTTTCGACGAATTTTGCAATTGCATTCTGTCAGGGGCTATGTCAATGTTATACCTGTATTGTTTCAAGAAGGCATCAGCCAAATCTTTCCATGAACGGATTTGATTTCGCTCGAGATGCATATACCAATTTAACGATGCCCCACTTAAACTGTCTTGAAAAAAATGGATGAGAAGTTTGTCATCATGAGCATGAGAAGCCATTTTTCTACAATACATGGTCAGATGGTTTTTAGGACATGTGACACCTTTGTATTTTTCAAACTCAGGTATCTTGAATTTTGAAGGGATCACCACATCGGGAACCAAGCACATATCAAAAGCTTCGAGACCATAGACATTACTTCCTTCAATTGCTTTTATTCGTTCTTCTAAAACGTGGAATTTTTCTTTCGACTGTGTATCGTCACCAACATGAGGTTGTTGCCAATTTCCGTTAGCATCAAAATGGGGTACTTGGGGTACTTGGGGTGCACTAAATGGAGTATTTTCTGAGGGTATAGTGTTTTGGGGTGGCACGTAGTCCATAGGAGATGGGATTTGTGGTTGGTTTAGGCTTTGGGTGTTGTTCATGGGGTTGATGACTATAGGCGGAGTATAACCAGGTGGAAGACAATACATAGGAAATTGCATGGTTGGCGCGCGAAATTGTTGGGTAGTTGGCGTAAAGCCTGGTGGGTGAGACGAGGTAGCTTGGTGTTCTTCATTTGTAGTTGGAGGATTCCTATCTGTGTTATCCTTCGTTGTCAAAGCCTGTATAGCCTCTAGGATTCGATCAACCTTGTCCTTCAATTGGCTAACATCCGCTCTCATCACTTCTTGGTTTTGCTCAAGTTCGTCCATGATCTTGGAGTTTGCGCGAGTCCGATAAAGGTGTCGGAGAAACAACTTTATTGATTTTTTCTGAAAAATCATATGATGCTAGTTAAAACATGAAGATTTATATGCATGCATGTAGGAATTAGAGAACCATTGAATTCAAAGCTAAGGTGTGGATATCTTTGATTAAAAACGGTTCTCTAATGGACCTACATAAAAATGAATGATTATGAATAATGTATGATATGATGTTGAAAATAATTTTTTAATGCATGAAAGAAATGCATGGTACTAAAAAAATTTAACTTTATCTTTAATGATGAAAGCTAGTTGCATTGATGCAACAACCAAAATAGGAAGTACATCCAACATGATTACCACTAAACCCCTAACTAAACTTAAGCTTCACTCAGGCCCGGGTATAGGGTCTCACTCATAAGTGTGTGTGTAAGTGAACGTGTAGTGTGTGAATAGAATCACAATCCAATAAACGATGCAAAATACTCAACACACACACACACATATATATATATATATATATATATATATATATATATATAAAGATAATGACTACAAGAAAATAACGAATACACAATAAAGGCATAAAGTAAAGAAAATGAAAGGAGATATAAATATAAAAGAAGTCAAAAAAAATTGCACAATTAATTATGTTAGGTTTGACTCTCTAACATTCCCCAGTGGAGTCGCCAACTGTCACGGCCTAAAATTTCGAGTGTTTCTCGAATTCAATGGAGTCGCCACCAAAATTTATTTTAAAATAGGAAAAATATTGGAAAACCCTTAAAAATAAAAATAAAATAAAAAATGGTATTTGAAACCAAATTTTGAGTTCGGGAGTCGATTATGAGTAGGGAAGGTATTAGCACCCTACAACATCCGTTAAAAAACGGTTACCTATAATTAATTGTGCAAAATTAATATTAACTTAAATATATTTATTTCTCCTTTTTAAAATGCAAATATAATATTTTTTACGAAAATAATCTAATGATAAAAATACATTTAAAATATAGAGAGAAAAAAGTTTTGTTATTATGTTTGACAAGAGTGCGATCTTGCTCCTACGTATCTCCCGGTGCGATGGAGAAATCAAAGCTACGTAGTTCTTGGGTAGAAAATGCGGATGTGTTGATTGCTTTTAAAGAAATTGTGTTTTGTTGTTGATAAAAAAAAAAGTTGTTGAAAAAATGAATTGGTTTGATTTGAATAATATTTTAAAATGCAAGTTTTAAGACTATCTAGTCATACAACTCGTGTCTCAAAAAATTTAAGGAGTAAAAAGATGTCACATCTAATTTAATCATTCTAAGAATATTTTTATCATTTTTGACTTTAAATATTAAGTTTTAAAATTGTCAAGTAATACAACTTGTGTATCAAAAAAAAATTAAGGAGTAAAAAGATGTCACATCTAATCTAATCCTTTTAAGAATAATTTATCATTTTTGGGTTTTAAATATTAAGTTTTAAAAATGTCAAGTAGTATAACATGTGTTTCGAAAAATTTAAGGAGTAAAAAGATGTCACATCTAATTTAATCCTTTTAGAATATTTATTGTTTTAATTTTAAATATTAAGTTTTAAAAATGTCAAGTAATATAACATGTGTTTCAAAAAATTTAAGGAGTAAAAAGATGTCACATCTAATTTAATCCTTTTAAGAATATTTATTGTTTTAGTTTTAAATATTAAGTTTTAAAAATGTCACATCTAATTAATTATTTTGAAATAATTTTATATAATTATTAAAATAAAATAAAAATAAAAATAAATAAAATACTGTCAAAGTTATTACAATATGTATGACATAATTGGGAGCAACATTCTACTTATTTATTTATTTATTTATTTTGGAAGACAAGAGAAAAATAAATAAATAAACAAGATTCAATGAAACAAAAGTTTAACCATCATTTCAAAAACAACTCATAACCAAGGCAGATAAAGGTGGAACCATCACGTTCTGCACAGTGTAAGCATGGGAAATCATCTAAGCAGCCTAATCTCAAAACTCACTTTTCAATCAAATCTTAAATCCACAAGCAGATTTCAACTCATTTTTTTTAATAAAATCCTAAACTAAGGCAAAGTTTATTTCAGTAACCTCAAAACAAAATTTCAATACATTTCAAAACATACTTTCAAAACATACTTCTCATTTTTAATATAAACTTCATACAACAATGGTAAAAGAATAGAGAATAGAACAAACATGAAAGTGATGCACTGCGTTATGATGCGAAGCAGAAGGATGCAGTTGTGTACGGCTGACGGTATCTGCGGTGGTTGGCGGCGGTACTGGTAGAACTTGAAAATAGTAATGATTTTTTTACCTCTGTTTCTTTTTTAAATTTCCCCCTTCTTTTCTTCTCTCTATGCCTTTTTATACTTCCTCTCCTGAATCCAACTCCCCTCCTCTTTCAAAATTAATTTTTGCCTTAATTTATAGACTACAAGGTTGGATCCATGTGTGAATTTTACATTGTTTTGATAGAAATATTGGAACTGCAGAGATGAAAATGGAAAAGAGTGGCTGATTTTTGATTGAGTGTACCATTAAATAAATAGGGAAATGGTACTGTTTTGTGGAGGAAGTATTTGATCTGATTTGTTTGAAATGTTTTGAAATGTTTCAAAGCAGTAAGATGGGTGTTTTGCATTAGACAAAGAAATATTCTTGTATTTTAGAAACAAGTGTAAATAATTTTTTGTTTATGTTGGTTTGTTTTTAATTTAATTTTGTTTTGTTTTTTTTAAATGTAATGAGAATATTTATGTAAATACAAGCTCAAAATAATGATTTTTTTTTATATTTTAAAATAATACTTATAAAATATTTATTAAATGTATTACTACTAATTTTTTGAATTACTTTTAATTAACCGGACAAAATTTGGGTACTACACATGAGTTTAATTCAAACTAAAAATCTAATATATATGTCATTATATGAAGATGAAAATCATTTTTAAGAAAGATAGTCTAGATTTTAGAAGATGGTTGAAATGTGTATGTTTTTTCACTAAAGCAAGTTTAATGTAAAATGTGTGTTTATTTCTCAATCTAAAACAAAAACTACTTTTTACCATTTTTAATTTAGAAGTTTGGAAGATCTAAATTCAGCGCAAACAATAATTTATGCGGTGATAAATCTAAGTCGTTGGATAAAAATTAGGTGAATCACATCGTGATTTAGAAAAATTAAAAACTCGACTTTCATCAATCTTATTTTTATCAACCGTTTTAAAATTTCACCAGTTGAATCTTCATCAACAATTGAAATCATTGATGGTAGTAAGTGCTCACCGAATTAAATCCAAATGTAATTTGGAGTCAAAGTAAATCAATTTTGCATGAAATCAACAAAAACATATGTTTTTTTTTATTATAGGAGCAAAATGAATTATAATTATTTTCACCCTAAAACAACACACAAAGTTTTTCAAATTAGAAATAAAAGTGAGAGTATTTGACTTACAAAACAATGCCTTTGGATATGGGCTTTTACATACAAGCCCATGAGATGAAAAAAACTTGAAACCCAAAGCTCCAAACACTTTTGTTGCTAATCATCAAATGGGTATTGCTCATACCTTATTGAACAATCATGGAGCAAAGAACGAGCCCCAATTCTCTGTGTCTGACAAGTGCTAAACATATCCAATTTAGCAACACCAAGACATGTTTTACAATCAAAGGATGTCAAATTAAGGTTGCAAGTTGCATGTCCATATGCAAATGCATTAGGATAAGGTGAAATGTTGAGATAGTCATAATTTTTTTGTGATGGAGTTTCATTCTCTAAATCTTCAAGAACATAGCTTAAACTAATAGCAAAAGGGTCACCTCTGGTGAACTTACCACTGTTGCATTGAACGTTTGTGATGTTGGTATTTGGAACACTCTTAGCTATATTACATAGGCATAACAAAACAAGCAAAATTGGTGCATGTCTTTGAGGAAGATTCATATTCATGTGGTTTTTGATTGAATTCATTGTACAACACTTTCTATGGATTTGTTTGTCACCTTAAAAGGTTCTTTCTCTTATCCTATGTGGGAGTCAACTCATTTACCTAATCTATATCTACTTCATCTATGTTGCTATATTAATACCAAGCTTTTGTCTTTTCTCTTTTGTACTCACACATCTTATTAATATTCTCTAGTTGAAGCATATATTGGTAGCTCACTCATATTTTAGGAGAAATTGAAAACACTTTCTCCTAAAAAATGGTTAATTTTTTTTTTTTTTGGTTTCAAAGAATTTAGGTAGACAAATATTAGTGTATATATATATTATATAACTTTTCTTTTTTACCAGAGGTTGAACCGGATCCTTTTAACTTCTTAAATCCTTAAGTCAAGCCAATTTTTATTAATTAAGCAAAGATTGAGAGAAGGTTTTATATACTCTAGTGCTTGATAACCTCAAGAGCCGCATAGAGATTAAAATTAATGAAATTAGTTATAGTTCATACATTGTTAGTTTGTATTAATAAAATTGCTTTTTCTATCTTATTCTTATGATTTATTAAAAGATTAAATATCCAATGTTAGCTGATTGAATTATCTATATATGAATTTGTGATATATATATATATATATATATATATATATATATATATATATATATATATATATATATATATATATATATGACAATATGTGTATGTATTGTAGCGGAAATTTCTAGAGAAGAAACGTGCTCTACTTTGTTGCCGGCCATTTAAGCTCTCTTTTATATGCATGCTTTGTTGTTATTCAACCTCAACTTGCTTCTTCATAATGAAATCATTGATCTTCTTTTGGATACATGCTAATAATTAGTTGGTAATGAAAATCGTGTATATACACAATATGAAAAAATAGTTTAAATTGTTTAATTGAGGTACATTATATCACGACAAATTAATTTTAGAGTGACATTCATTACATGATATTCTTATCTTTATTTGTAATAATAAATAGGTAGATAAATTCAGTAAAAAAAAAATAGTTAGATAAATAAAAATAATAGAATTTTAATTTTCAGCCCTTTTTTTTTACAAAATTTTTCAGTTCTTATTTCTATTTCTTTTTTCATTTTCATGAATACAAAGACGCTTAGTTTGTATACGTCAATTACATTTTTTTTGTTGGTAGTCAATTACTTAAAGATTAGATACTACACTCAAACCTATTTATAAATTGTGAGTGGTTAATATATATCATTTATCTTTTTTTCTTTTCTTCTTCTTCTTTTTATATATAATCTTTCGGTTCTCGCAAGAAAGAGATTTTGATATAATATATCTACGAAGACACTGAAGTTACTCGGGTACGAAAACGAGCCATATCTCCGAGTTCCTTAACCTCTTTAACCAATTCTTCAACTTTCTCCACCACTTCCCTAAGCAAGAACACCAAGCTTGCAATTGCTAGCACTTCTCCATTCTCAAATTCAGCTATCATGGACGTGGAAATTACCAAACTCAAATCTTCTCTTGTTGATTTCAACTTAGCCATAATGCTGTTCACTTCTTCATATTTTCTCAT
Source organism: Cicer yamashitae (assembly GCA_037974755.1). Taxonomy (NCBI): domain Eukaryota; kingdom Viridiplantae; phylum Streptophyta; class Magnoliopsida; order Fabales; family Fabaceae; genus Cicer; species Cicer yamashitae. The sequence goes on from JBBPBQ010020321.1 coordinate 55,984,122, forward strand.
TTGTTTCATGTTATCTCCAAGTTCTCGTAGAGTCCAAACAAGCCTTGACCCAATTGCTTCACATTGTTCTAGTTGGACTGTTGTTGAACTCTTCCAACATGACGTGGGATTCACCAAAAAAAGATTTGAGCCCATTAAAACTTTTTTATCATTCAACCATAAATAATGTTTTAATCATTCATGAAACAAAAAATATATAATCATATTGTAGTCATTGTAAAAGTTTTTGTTTATTTTTTCTTATTAAAAAATTGTTTATTTTTAATCTTTACAAAATATACTGTGATTTTCATTTACTATTGATTGGTTTCAATTTATTTTAGTCATTATAAAAATATGTTTGTGTTGAAATTGGTTCTTATAATATGTGTATCATATTGATTTTAATCTTTATATAGTTCATATTTAAATGACTAAAATCAAATAATCCACATAATATATCAACTAGTTTCAATATAAAATAAATATTATAAAAACTAAAATAAAACAACGAAGATAGAAAGATGTAAAGAGAATAAAAGAACTTTTTAAGTTAAAATAACTACCTTTTTTGAGGCACAGATGCAACTTTCCAATGCAAGAATCAGTGCAGCTAACTCTCGAAGAACCTCACCAATTTTTAAGTACTTTTCCCATGGGTAGGAAAATCCAAATTTTCCATGCCAAGGTTCCCATTTTGCAAAATTTGCCTGAAAAAATTATAACCATGGCTTAATATATAATTTTCATTGACTATTTTTTTTTTCTTTTTGAAAAGATTCATTTACTAATTTTAAGAAGATGTGTAATTTGCCTCAAAAAAAAAAAAAAAGATAATATGTTATTAAAGTACATGATTCGAATTGGGAATAAAAAACTCTAAATACTATTTACCAATGATTCATCCTTTGATTTAGAGTTCAACACTGACTTGCAAACTGTGAAGCTTGCATCAGCTTGATTTTCCTTTTCCATTTCCTTGACGGATTTGGAACATTCCTCTAAGCAACCTACAATTAAAGACCATCAACTTCTTTTGGGCTTAACTATATTATACTTTAACCTACAACAAAATACATTCTATATACAGAAATTACAAAAATCACCACTACTAAAAACTTATTATAAAATTAAAATTTGTAAAGATCAAATTACTCCAATAGTAACTCTCAGTTGGGTTCTCTACTTAATAATTCATTTTATATATTGAATTACATCAATTCATTCATTAAATAAAAATTCTTATTAAATAGATTAACGATACAAATTTTAAAAATAAAATTAATATTATTTGATACTTCATTAAATAATTTAAAATAAATATATAAAGTAAATATCAGTTATTAGATCACATAGCTACATAAGATACTCATAATAAAATTCAATAATTCATAACTTAATTATTAGCTTGATGAAATTCAATATTTATAATAAATTATTAAATAAAATAACCCATCTAATGATAACTCATCGAATAACATAATAACTCCTTATCTCAAAAGTCGACAATTTTGATTTATCCCTTTGATTTTTTAACTAAAAAATGTGATATTACATGTTTTAAATAAGGTATCATATGATATAATGATGTATAATGATTAACAATCATAAAATTGAAATAAAATATTGTAAAAAAACTTAGCTTTCAACTTCATAATTTTTTCGTATTTGTAATTTAATTAATGACATGTGAATAATTAATTATTCTATATTGTATCTCACGTTATTTAAAATACCACAAATCGTTATTTTTTTGTTCAAGAATGTAAGAGAGAGACCAAAACTATCGACTTTTAAAATAGAAGAACCAATTTCGTGAATTGATAAAAATAAAAGGACTAAAACAGCAATTAAGCTTAAACTAAAATTCTTACTTTCTTGTAGTGTTCCGTAAAAAACATTCTTTTTGTGTCAAAAAAAAAGTTCTTAGCAAAGTCTTTTTTTTTTCAGTTAAAGGTTTCATACTTTCATCAAATAAAATTGAGACAATTTTGTCTTCAACTCTTGAGCTCAATCTATCTTAATTTATTGTTGTGTCTTGTGTGTGCCTCTTTTGGTTGATCCAAAGGGACCACATATATATTTGTGATGAAAATATTATATTAAATTGTTTGTCAATGTGAAATAGAAAAGCATAATGAAACTATATAGTAAATATATACCTTGAATTGTATTGGCAAGATCCTGGAATGTTGAGAGAATGGAATCATGAAGTTCATCACTGGCCCACAAAGGGAAAACAAACAAACTCACACAAATGCAAACAATGAAACCCATTAGGATTGTCAATAAACGTTCTCTTGCTACTTCCCAAACTTTGACACCAGGACGTGACCCAGATACCACAACTAAATTGAATGTAAGCATAAACACCACTACTCCATAATCGTATCTATTCTTTATTTTTGGAACAAGTCGAAAATATGTAGCCATTGATCCTGCAGTAATCATTCACACATATATACTTAGATTAATTATCACATACATGCACATCACATCAAATTTATACGCGGTATTAGGAAAAAACCAAGTCCTATATAAATTAAAAATAAATGGTGCGTCAGTTACATTTTTTTTTTAAATAATCACTTTTGAAAAAAATTTGCATATGTTTGTTATAGCTTTTTGAAAATCACCACTACTAAAAATCACCTACAACAAAATACATTCTATAAATATAAAAACATAATATATAGATTCCTCTATAAATAAATTAATACTTGTGATATATATAATCTAGAGCTATATATGCTCAAACTAAATTGTAAGAGAGTTATGGAAAATTTACCAATGATATACACTGAAGTAGCAATGAAAATTGAGTTGCCAACTCCCCCAATGTTTTGGGCAAAAATTGCTGCTAAGCATCCAATTCCTCCTCCTACAATAGTCCCTATTCCACGATTGATGCCTTTTCCTAGTGTAGCTCCTAACATGTTGATCAAATTGATTAATTAATATGCATAAGATTCATCCATGCATTAGGAGCAATAATATATATATGATTTCTACTTTTCTAGTAGCATCTATGCAAATAATAAGAATTGAAAGAATTATTACTTATATGGATTTGGATTGTATGTAGTTGGCAATCCATGCAGACACCATGTCGTGATCATTAGATGGACATCAGATGATTCAAATTTAAAGCTCGATTTTTTTGTATTTTCAAATAAAATTTATATTAAAATTTAGATTATCTGATTTCAATCGAACGGACACCGATATAATGATTACATAAATGCGTGGATTGGCGAATGCACAAAATCCAAATTCAAAATATATGCTAGTGAAAGTACCTGCAGATGATTCAAAGATGACAACAACGGTCATGATAGCCCACATTGCATTTTCACCAACTTGATCAAACAAAGGATTCAAAATATAAAGAAGTGAAACCAAGACAAGTGAGATTCCTACTTTGATGCAATGGATCATCTTCTTAATGTCACGCTCATTTTTTACTTCCTTATTGTCTTTGAGATAGGAAGTAATGGGAACAAAAGAGGAGTGTATTTTATTTTTTCCATGATGGGAAACAACAGGTGGAAGTGGAAATTGGGTTGTTTTTTCTTTCTTCATATGAGCAATATTGTTGTTGTTTTCTTCTCCATTTGTAATGGATATTATATGAGTTGATTCCATTTTGTCTTTATTCTCCTCTATTTTAATTCCCTTTTAATTTGGACTATGACTAATTCATACTCTTGAGGAATCTCATGGTGGTGAGAGACCCTATTTATACTATGGCATGTTAGTGGAATTTTATCGGAAGGTTTAACTTGGGGAGTACCATTAGACTTGCCAACCTCACCCAACTCTCTAAAATTACAACTAAATATTTTATTTGCCTGAAAATTGTAGGGTTGCATCCACTTCATTAATCAAAATTGTCAATATGTTAAAATAATTTAAATTGTAAAATATTAATTAAATTTGTCGTTAAATATATTACTTACATTATTTGTATAGTTTTAAATATGTATATCCGATAATATCAATTTAATATCGTTATAGTATTTGCAAATACCAATGGAAGTAATAACTTTATTAACATTTTACAATATTTGAGGGGTCATTTAATAAATTAATATTGTGTGACAATTTTTAAAAGCAAATTTGAATATATATATATATATATATATATATATATATAAGCTTGTATATATGTGGTATGTTTAAGACATATATCAACATCCTCAGTCTCATTTCTAATACGTCGACCTAAAGAGTCAAGTTTGATAAATATTTGATTTAGGTCCCTAGTTTACCCTACTCATCACAGCTTTGTGATAAATTATATGACATCATCTCCACTTTGATGTTAAATAAAAATTACACTTACCAGTTTACTCTTAATATTTGTTTAATTTGAAGTCTCGTTTACTTTTAATATCTGTTTAATTTGAAGTCTTGTTTAAGTTTAGGTTTTACCTTAGTTAAATATACTTCAATTTTTGACTTTCAATAGTAAAGAAAATTTCTATCAATCTCTGCTCAAAGCTTATTTTATTTGCATATAAGTAGAGGTGTCAATTTTATAAATATGGTATTTATTAGTTTCGGTCCACATATCAGAGGAGTGAAAAAATTTTATAGCTAAAAAAACTTCAGTAAAAGAAATTCCAAAGATAAAAAACTCTAAAATTATGTCAGTTAAATTTCTGTTTTGGATTTTTTTAGTAATATCTTTTTTTTTTGAAAAAAAAGATTTTTAATTCTTTTTCCCAGAATTTTTTTGAGAAAAATGATTTCAAAAAAGTTTTAAAAAAAGAAAATTCAATGTTCTTGAAAAAAATTTTTGAGAAAAAAGTATTTTAAATTATTTTTAAAAAACAAATCTCAGGTGACAAAATAATGGGTTCATGAACCCCTCACCTTAACCAAAAAAAATAATAAAGTAATAAATAGAGTTTAAAAAAATTGTTTCATTAAAAAGCTAATAATTTAAGGACTTATTATGAGAGGCTTAGTAGTATAGCTTGATTGGTAGTTTCAAGAACATATGCATGGACTCAAATTTAAACTTGGCATTCTCCACTTCTAAGGTTTATGTTCCTAAAAAAAACTTATTTTTTCAGTCAAAAAGACAAAATTGAAAATATATATATACCAAGGTTTCCATTGCCAAAACTAAGTAATCATTAGTGGACGTGCTAGCCCTTTTTCCAATCCTAATTCTACTCAAGACATGACTATGGAGTATGAATAAGTCCCACCAATATATTTTGTGCAAATTAAACCTTGATTTTGACGAACTAGAACACGTTCTTAATTAACTAGTGACCCTTAGTGGAACACGTATGTAATCACCATCTTGCGTACCTTATAAGGGAAATGGTCTTTCAGAATCAAACTAATTTCATTTCTTTTTTTTCTTTCAAAAAACTATATTTCTTCGTTTTCGTTTTTCAATTATTAAAAAATGACATTAAAAAGTGAAAATTTGTAAAAAGATATTTTTAATTATATATCATAATATAAATAACAATACTCGATATCACCGACCAATTAGCGTTGATATAAAAGAAATTAGACTTTTACTACGTAGATGTTGGAGTTGTTTCAAAATTTTATATATTGAAATATTTTCAAATTTCTTGAAATTGTAAAAGAAAAAGAAGTTCAAGGCTATATATACGACTTTAATTCTCCATTATAAATTGTATTCATCATAAACACTTAACATGTATCTGATTCTTTTTTCTTGTCTATTATTTTATTATATTGTTGTGAGATGTAGTTTAAATATTTATTTTAAAGAATACGGATGTACTATATGCTATGAAGAGTCTGAGAATCGTAATACATATTATTTAAATTTTTTTGTTTGTTTATTTTTACAGAATATTGATATCAATATAAATCATACAATGCAAAGTTAAACGTAGTTTAGTATAGTTACAATAAAACTCTATAATTGGTGGGGGAAAAACTTTATAATAATATGCAAAACAAAAAGAAACAATCAACCAAATGAAAAAAACATTAATCGGTGGTATGGAACAAGATATATTATTTGAGTCATGTAAGAAGAAAGACAACAGTGGTGAATTCCGTGGTAGGATACACTTTATCTAATTATCTGATATCTTAATCAAATTGCTTAAAACGTAGGCCTAAGTTTTTAGATAACCCCCACTCAAAATAGTCATGTTTCTACATAGAAAGACCATGCCCCGACACTCTCGGTCTCCCAACTTTCTGCAACTTTTTTTTGTGAAGTTAGTGACTATGCTAGATATTACTCCAAAGTATTAAGTTCAAACTATTATCATATTTCAACTGACCTTATTAGAAATTTGCAAAAATATATAAAATAACCACTATAGGTGTAAACCCAAATTTGACAACAACAAAAAAAACTGTAGCTCCATTAGAGTATTCATTTCATCTAGTTTTTTTTTTTTACATATTTTCATCTAGTTAAAAATTTAATTTATTCATTAATATATTTCTTTGATTAAATCAGAGGCATTTGATTAGAAACAAAAGAAAAAGGCATTTGGTAAATAAATTTATTTTACTGGCTAGCTTATACTCCATTTTCCATTTAACACTTGTTGTTTTTTGACATTATATTTTTACTGAAATAATTTTTTTATAACTAAATATTAATGATAGAGAGAGTAAAAGATACTCTAATCTATTACGATTACAATAACATAAGATATAAAGTTTTATCCTAGTTAATCACCTACACCAACCCACCACCTTTTACATTAAAAATATAAAATATATCAATTTTATTAATTTACTGACGGATACGGATATTTGTCTAAACAAATACTGTTATATATGATTCTGTATCCATTAATTGACGAATGGTCAAAATATTCATTCATTTTATCTACAGATATCTGTTAAACTATTCACCTTGTACTGTCACATATTTTATCCGTATATACACATGGATAAAAAAAATTTGCCATACTTAAACGTGATAAATAAAAGGCAAAATACATTGTGTAATCTTTTAAGTTACACAAACATCAAATTGATCTTTTAATTATTATTTTTTTTTATCAAGTCAGTCTTTTATGTTTGTAAAAGTTACAATGTTGAACTATTTTTAGTTTTATTATTTCAATCATTTTTAGTTAAAGATTTTTAAAATTGTACTATGAGTATTGTTATCAATCATATAGAGAATAACATAATAAATTTCCATATGATTTCATGACATAGATTGAGAGTTTTTTTTTTTAATTTCAAGAACTCTAAAATCTATCTCACTCGAGTTTTCTCTTATTTAATTATTTTTCTAAAATTTGATTGAATGTTTATGTTCTTATGATTATTGCAATAAAAAATCCTAAAAAATTACACGAAATTATTAAAATTTTAAGAGAGTTTTGAATTTCAATTTTACTAATTTAAAATTAGAATTATTAGTGTAAACATTTACAAACATAAAACACAAAGTGGACACTAAAAAAAATAAAGAATTAACTTATTAAAAAAATTAATTATTTTTTTATTTTTATGTAATTTAAAAGACTAGCAAAATGTATTTTCCCTAAATACAACAATCCAGAAAATAGTTATTTTAATGTTTTGTCTCCTATCAATTTCTCCTTCTAAATAGATATTTGTTTTCCATCACCAACTTTATTAATGTTGAAAGAAAACCATTGAACATTCGCATCAACATTAGAGCCCGGCAACAAAGGATCCCTCCACCAAATTGAGTCTCGTCCTCTTATTTGTATAGTGTCCCTACATAAAATTTTGTTAATTAAAAACCATACTCCTATATGACAAAATTTCGAACTAAGGTTCATATTGCATTGTTGCAACACCAATTACTCAACAAGGATATGTTAAAGAGCTAAAGATTTTTCACTCCTAGACCACGTTCTTCTTCTTTGGTTGAGACAACTTACGAATAATACCAACACGATAATTTTATAATTCTACCACCGATTTCCAAATAGAATAGCACCCACCGAAAGTCCTAAGAACTTCAAAGATAGATTCACCATGGCAAGTGAGAAACATAGCTCATAATTACTTTTAAAATACCACAAAAATATCCTTAAAAATTACATCAAGTTGAGGTTTTATCACTAACCTTCTTCTACATCTTAATTTAGCTTAGTTCATTTAAAAAATAAAAACTAATTAACATTTATGTTTTTTTAAAAGCAAAAAATGCAATTTGTCACGTGAGAAATATGACCTGAAATATAAGAATATTATGTGATAACATGTCACACTTCAAAGTAATACCATTCATTCTCTTATATTTATGGTCAACCAAAATTTATGATCAATCAAAATTTATTAAAAAATTGTAATAATAAAATTAATAAAAGATAAATTCTTTAATACTCTAGAATTTTATTAGATATTATGATCAAATTGAACCAAAATTTATAATAATAATAAAATAAATAAATAAATAACATGACATTAAATAATTAAGTTAATTGAGTGTGAGATATTATACTCTACAAAACTATGAGGTACCAAAATGCTCACAAGTTAAATAAAAATAGAGAAGAAATATTTAATACGAAGAATTATTAAAAGAAAGAAAGTAACGAGTAAAAATAGAATTTTTTATTAATCAAACTTTGATAAGTTAGATGTTACCACCTAAAATTATTGTATTTCTTCTCAATTTTATTTGATAACAAAAAGCACATTTTTCATAAAATATAAAAACGTCATTTCGTACTATTTCGTACGCGTTTGTGTTTGTACCGTGTTTACCGGTGACGACGTTGATGCGTAATTTATTTATGGAGGAAAAAGCATGCACTATAATTTGGTGCTTTTATTTATTGTGTACGACATATGTACCATCCTGATGTTGTCGACAAACAAATCAGATAATATATGCATGTTCACGTGTTACCTACTTAGCTTTGTTGGCCACTAATGCAACTTTGTGAAGCAGTAATTAATAAACAATGTGAGGTGCACCTAATCGAGTTTAATTAGTTAGGCTCTCTAACCTTTTCTTTAAGTTTCACTTCATTCATATAAATAAAAATGAGTCATGAAAAATGAATATATAGATATAGATGAAATAATATTTATATATGCAGATATTTGTATCAGTTAATAAATCAATAAAATTATTGATAATATTTCTTAAAGACTATTTTGTTGTTAAAGGAGGAAGGAAATTATATATTGATGAATGCATGGTGTATTGAGTTTATTAATTCAATAATTAGTCTCATTTTATTGTCGAAGAGGAAGGAATTCAATATAAATAAAAGAAATTAATTGTTTTTTAAAATAAATAGAATTTTTAAAAAATATTCATGATATTTATAGATATATTTGAAAGCAGATATTAGCATAGATACAGTGAAAGATAACAAATTACTACTATATATTTATATTTATATATATATATATATATATATATATATTGACATCTCTAATTTTAATCTAATCCAATCAAAGCTATTTAAACATTAATATTTGACTTGTCCTAAAAAATATACATGAATATGTAAAGACTCACATTTTATAATATGTTATCAGGTTAGTGTCTTCTTTTAAAGTATAATATTTAAGCTAATAAATTTCATATTCTTAGAGTAGAAATATTAACTAAAATTTCAGTATATGCAATTACCTTTCACAATCTCAAGCGAATCAAAACTATTTTCATGTTTAAATTTTCTTTGTTCAACTTTATAAATTTAATATCAAACTTCATATTTTAGTCTGTCATTTGATAAATCTAACATCATGCAAACATGTGGCCTTACATTTGCAAACAATATAAACACTAAGGTTGAATTAATAAAACAACACTTAGAACAAAAGGAAAAATTAGATATAGAAATAATTTATCATTGGAATATCAACGACTCCAGGTAAAGAAAATTATTTACGTATTTCTTGAGTTCGAATTTTGTACTTTGCAATTGTGTGAGTTTCTGATTATAATGATATTATCTCATCTATCTCAAAAAAATATTCAAAATATAAAGAGAAAAAAAAGCTAGAGATAATATAAACAAAGGTAGAAAAGTTTAGTAAAATATGAACAATAAAACTATAAAAAGAAAGTTTAATTAGCTAAAGGAAATGAGAAAAGTCTAACAATTTTTGTTTGCATAATTATTTTGTAATGATAATCCCCTTTGAGTCTCATTGCAATAGACATAAGGATTCATTCAAAATAAAATAGTTGTTACAAAATGGGGGACAATTACGAGAATTATAATTCGCATTAGACTAACTTTTTCCATAGAGGTGCACATATTAGCCATACTAATTAACATTGTCTGATCATAATCTTTCAGTTTCAAAAATTTTGCTCCGATCTTCACGAATTATGGCCATAATAATAAATAGCGCAAAACAATTCATTTCTAGGCTTGCACATGACTTTTAGATTCTTGTCACACAAGAATTATTAGTATAATCTCCAACATCAGTGGATCATAATCTTCTATCTGTTTGCATTCCATTCTCTATCATTTCCATTCATTTCTCATAATAGACAAAACAAAAAAAAAAGTAGTCAAATAGAACAAAAAGTAAGTGAAATAATTATATCAAATTAATCTATCAAATAAAAACATAAAATCAAACAAATTCCAACTTATCAAGATGTCTCTTGAGGACAATTTGCTCGTATACTTGTGCAAACCCATCATTTGATATATGAACCAAAGATACTGAATGTATATGTACGTAACCTATATATATATATATGGAAAATCATGCTCTTAATAAGAATTTAAAATCATTTATTAGATTAATATAATCGTATTGTGTGGTATTTCTTTTTTCAATTGATAATAAAGTCGATCAATTTAATATTTATTGAGACGATATTAATTTTATTAATTTTAATTTTGGAAATAGTACAATTATATGAGAAATTTTTATTAAATAAAGACTTTATTTTTTGTGAAGACCCAAGACAATTGTCTTGGTATGGTCTTATCCTTGGACAGTCCTAAAGGCTTCAGCTTTCAAGTAACAATTGATGTTGAGGCTATGCTTGTCTACATTTTAGCATCAATTTCAGTTCATCCATTTAGGCTATGCTTGTCAACATTTTAGCATCAATTTCAGTTCATACAAATGGACAAATAACAATTTTGAATGAATTGTCACTTTATATCCGTAATCTATATATAGTACATATAATTGCATTATAAAATTATCTTATTAACTGTAAATTAAAATTTAGACATCATTCGTAGTTATTCGTAGTTAGGAGTAATTTCTAACTAATTACATGGTAGTCACATCCAATAACAATATATTGTTGTGGGGAAAAACTTCTGATACTTTTGCATGAATAAAAAAACTTTTTTTTTGTCTTAAATCTCTTATTTGTAGAAAGAAACCTGGTTATTCAAACTTTGATTAAGAGGTAAAAATAAAGTCTAGTCAAGTAAATATGAAAACTCACTAAACGTTGAACAATAATTCTTAATTAAGTTTTTCAGTTAAAAGATAATAATACTTAATTAGCTCGAGTTATCCCATCACTTATCTAATTAAGTTTATTGTTTTTGTGAACACATTCTAGTTTAGTTACTACTTAATTTCTAACCACATCAACAAAAAGTGAACTATTTTTCTTATAATAACTAAAAATTTAAACATATTTTTAGTCAATCCATAAATAGTTTACTATTACTTCTATAATTTTTGAATATTTATTGATTTCTTCAATAAATTAGGATTATTTTTGCGTTCAACTATAAAGACTAATTCAATAACTTATTTATTTTAAAGATAGACATAACCTAATAGATATTGTTTTTCATATGCAGTGATCAATAAACTTATGACCAAGTAATTAAATGGCTAAACTATCTACTACCTTACTAGGTTAATGAAAAGAAAAAAAAAAGAGAAATGGAGAGAGAAATAGTAATAAAGGAAAGAGAAAACAAGATGAAGTGAGAGTGGCTCATCATTTGAAAATAAATAGAGTTTAAATGATATTATTTTGAGAGAAAAAGAAAGAAAATATTAAAGAATTGGAATTAATTGAGAAAATGCATAATTAACCTTTAAGGTTTGTTGTGTGTAAAACTTTTAAAAATGGATAATTTTGAGTTTTTATTGATAATTTATTTTTACAATATATACAGTAGATAGAGTAGTTTTTTTTCTTTTTTTTTTTCAAAAGACTAATATTAATAATTAGTATTGTTAATATTATAAGTGTTTTGTTAAAGATGAATATTGAACCTACAACCTCTTTATTACTCAATTCCCTAACTCTCAACTCAACCACCAAACCAACCTCATTGATACTTTATCAAAAGAAACTTTTGCTTTAAAGTAATTTTTCTTTTTTAATTTAACGATCAAATTTGTTTATTTCATATTCGACAATGAATTAGAAACAAATAAGACTAAGAAGATAGATTATTAAAAGTGGGTCATCGTGTATGTGTGTGTGGTTTTTTATTTAGGTGCATGGGATTATTTAGCATTTACCTATCGTTGGCATTATTTGCAAGAATGGCTATCAACTAGCACCATCATCTAAAAGGAGGATGGATGATATTAGGTTACGGTCACATTATTTAATTAGTGGAGAAATTAGGTGCACATATATGTGTATAGAATGCGGATACTAAACGGAAATGAACCCGATGCAAGGGGAGCATTACATTAAATCCCTTCATGGTCTACATTAGTTTCAACTAATTGTCCCTGAAATGATAGGAGAATGATGACAGCAAACTATATAAACTTTGTAGTGGAAATCCCACTAAGTGAACTTTTATTTACGGAAGGAAGAATATGGGAGACCAGAAGCCACTTTACCATGAGTTTTTTTAGTGATCTTTATATATATATATCATTAAAAAAAATGCTAGCTATATATGAAGGGTTGAAAATTATGCATGTAAGAGAGGAACAATATTACATTATCAAAAAAGAAAAAGGAACGATAATAATAGCCAAATTTGTGACTCACGCTTTGTGCACCTATGACGCACGCACCTTTCAGTTAATGGCACATGTTAAATCACCAACTGAACTAAAATGCTACCCCAATAACTAGGGACCTATATTTGTATAACATGCTCACAAACAAAAGTTAAGATGTCCCACTAATTCAACTACACCTTCACATAAGCAAGTGCATATGTTCTAATCCAACCAAATCAAATAATTTAAACCAACCTACAAAGTTAAAGGGATCACATTTGAGGTGATACAAACTTAGCTCTCCAATCCATGGCAAGTTGCCATTAGCCCAAAAAACACCTCTAGCAGTTACCAATGGAAGCTCCCACGCTACCAGTGCTAAAACGATAGCGCCAAAGCTACAGATATAGAGAATCTTAATACATGGTTGAGTATAGAATCTTGTTAAGTAATGTTATATGGAGTCTTTTCATTAACTTCCATACTCTTGGGCTTCAACTGTTGATGAGAAGCTGCAATCAGCGGTTTAATATGTAATTCAACCAACGCCTAAGGCTTCTAACCTGTCCATCATTTATGGTATAACATGGTCTTGGTCTAAAAATGTTGCAACAGTAATGCTATCTAAGCTTAACAACCTCACATCATAACTAAAATGAAACAAGGGAACATTAGTTTCAATTCAAGCATAAAGTCATATTTACAACATGATCTTCCAATCTTATATTGGAATAGAGGATTTCATTCTTCTGGCATTGCATTCATTGCAAGGCCTTTTATCACATGGCGGCATTGAAACCTGTGATGTAGAAGGTGCAAGTCATTTAAAAGTCAACAATGCTGAACAATACAAGGGTCATACAGTGAAGGACAAAATACTAGAGGTCATATAGTGAAAGAGGATGGGAACTATATAATAGGTAGATGTGAAATGGATGTTATTTTAGAAAGGTCCGAAATGTTGAACAGCAAGGCATATTTATTGTCCCCTGGCAAACAGTATTATATGCTCTGACACAAAAACCTGACTAGATATACTATAAATAGAGAAAAAAAAATCCTTACAATGACAAAATTACTATTAACAATATACTGTGCCACATCAAGAATGAGCCAAAGGATTTTACAGTAACATGTTTTCCGCAATTTTCACCTTGACCAACAAATATATGTCTACTAGTAATAAACAGGCAATTTGGCAAATACAAAAGGCAATTCATCTAAGCAAAAATGTGTCATCATCAGATAAATATTCATATCATTAAGAAAGTTACCAGATCAAATCTTCTGAGGTAGAAGTAGCCACTTCTTGATCCTGGTTCCGGCACTTAAACAGTAGCCTGAGAGGCACAATCTGTGGTGAAAATGCAGTTCAGTTGTGGGCAATCCATGCAATAAGCCACTCCAAAAAAGTGTTACATAGAAACATGTAATGCATGAGAACCTATTACTAAGAATTGGGAACCTCAATCTAATAAAATTAAATTAAATTATTTTACAGTTCCTTATTTCAAGTCAAACAACATCTATAATAAAACCAATTTCAAACAGTTTTGAACCACAATTGATTTTTCAAGCTTCAATAGGCTCATTCTCTTATAGGGGTTTATATAATCGGTTCCATTCTTCACCATGATAAACAGGTTTTCGATATGCCAAATACAGCACCGCTCACTATAAAGATAACACTAACAAATACAGCATATAAAAAAGGACAACCACTAATTGAATATGTCCTCAATGTCTAGTTTACCTTTCTGTTGTACTTAAAATCACGTTTGGGCAGAAAATGCAGAGGCTGGTTGAAAGAAGAAGGGGCCTTAATTAACACAAACAATTTGTTAGGACCTACACAAAACCATGTAAAATATAGCCCTCGTGTCATTATAGAATAAATTAAAACAAATAACTGAGATAACAGGAAGAAAATGCCTTCATACTAAGAGTGAACATTCAAATTAGTACTTCAAAGACACACACCAGACATCATATTATTCCAACAAGGATTTTGGAAATCAATTTGACCCCACAATGTTTATACCAACATCAATTCAGTCCCATAACATGTATTCAAACATCAATTTGGTCCTGAAATCGATGCTTATTTACAAAATATTCAAAGGACCAACTTAATCAATGTCTCATGTATGATTGGAGAACCAATTGGAGTATTTACTCTTCAAAATGAAAGTTTATCAACTAGGAAAGTCAATAACTACCGGGATAAGCAACAGAACCAGCGCCCTTTGATATCAACGTTCGAATCGCCTGTTAAAGAAAACACAAAAACATGACCACACACAATCACAAAGCATATTGCATCTCAATCAAAAAGTCAGAAACACAAAAAGAAAAAACACGGTTAATTAAGGAACCTTCCTCGAAAGAGCCTCTGCAGCTTTGCTCCTAGCAAAATCATCCCCAACATTGGAAAAATCAATTCCACGTGGAAATTCCAATACATAAACATTCTGTGGTCTAAGGGGACTACCTCCAAGAACCAAAATGACTCCATCTATGGTAGGAACCTCATTGATAATCACTTTAAGTGCAGTTTCTAAATTCAAAAGTGATTTCATCAACTTATCCAATCTCTTTATTCCAACTTTGATTTCCCTCATTCTACTCACATGCTTTCTCCTAAATGATGCCTTCATTTCATTTCCCATATCCATCTCCTAATATCAACAAATTCAGATTCCAAATAAATCACATACATAATCAAATAATAAATAACCACTTAATTCAAAAATTTCTAATCAAACAAAAACAGTGTTGTTAAATAGCGGATAAAGCATTGTCGCGTAACAGAATGTGAAAAAGTCGCTATTGTTTTCCAATACACATTTAGTGTAAAATTATAAATGTCGCCAAATTGCGGCTATAGTTGCGCTACAGCACTGTCGTGTACTGAAATTTGAACAAACAGTTATATTCATTATTTTCTGCAATAGAAAATTGATAAAAAAAAAAATGTACCAGTTGCTTATATTCAGAATTCAATGAATCGAACTCAACACTCATGTCTTGCACTGTTCTGCATAAAAAAAATGCATAAAACGATGAAAAATTGAAAACGAAACGAAAACTGAAAATAAATTAGAAGATGAAAGTGGTTGGAAATTACGAGGGGATTTGTTGGTGCATGTAAAGGACAAAGGCTACGACGTCGTTGATGGTGTGAAAGATTACGGAGGCATAGAAGGTTTCTGATGCGATGTAGATCTCGGCGGGATCTATCTCCGGCACGGAGCTCCCCATCTTGGACGGACACCGTTGATCAATTCAAATGTCAAATTGAAAGAAAAGACCCGCCAATTACTGGCTCAATACGCCCCAACAAATAATATTTTTTTTGTATATAAAAGAATAATACTTACTGTTCACTAAAGAAAAATGAAATGTGGGATGTCAAGTTTTAGTATACCCATTTTTTCTTTAATTATTCTTCACCCAATTAAATAAAAAGACAGAAAGAATTGTTTTCTTTAGTATGTTATCGATTGTTTTTATACTAGTCTAAATATCTTTATTCTATATTAAGGGATATTCTCCACCTAATTAAATAAGAAGATAGAAAAAATATATTAGTGATTATTTTTACACTAGTCTAAATATCTTTATTCTATATAAAAAGATATCAAATTTTAGTGTAACATTTTCTTTCCAACTTTTTATCTTTTGTTGAAACTATTTTGTTTTTAAAAAAATTATGATAATAAAGAATGTATTACTTGGATTTTACAAAGTAACTTTGACATATGTGATATGTGGAAATAGGTGAATAGAGAACCATTACCCATTTTTTTTACAAAATATGCAAACACCTCTCCTCTTGCAGCTATAAAAATATCCCTTGCAGAATGCATAGGTAATAGGTTGGAAAGTTAAAGGCGTTGAGCTTATGAATTTTTATATCCTCTTGCAGCTATAAAAATATCATATACGATTTTTGTTTTTAAATTCAGCTGGGAGTTGTATTAATGTGAATTCCATAATAGGCTGTATTTATTACTTAATTAGATTATATAAGTATTTAACTTCTATAAAATCTCGGTATTTTATTTTTAGTCTTCATAACAAAATTCATCAGCTTTTAATTCTTTCAAAAAAATTATTTTTATTTTTAGTCTCTGAATTGAATTAAATATAACTATTATCAATCTTTTGAATTTTTTAATAATGTTTTTTTAGAAATGTTTAAAACATGTGACTATCTTGCAAAAATTTAAATTGTTTTAAAAATGATGAATTAAAAATAAATTTTTAAACTAAATTCTAAATTTTTTTAAGGTAAATTCTTATAATATCTTAATTATTAGTGCAAAAAATCATTCAAAACATACAATAGTTAGATTAAAATCAAGAACTAAAAATAAAAATAAAATTTTTTAAGGGACTATAGATAGATGAATTTATTTATAAAGACTAAAAACAAAATTATTATATTTTATAAGAACTAAAAACTTATTTAACCCTTCTTAATTTTAAATTTTTACAAGTCTTAAAAGTTTAAAAAATTGTTACAATTAATTAATAAACGTTATAATATAACATTGCAATGTATACAAATAATACAGTGCCTTTTCAAATAAATTTCACATTAATCAATCAATTTTGAAATAAAAATTCTCCAACAAAAAGTGATGTTATAACCAACTGTCGCCTACCACCAAAGCTCTTTTTTGGGGAGATAAATGACCACTTTAAGGCGTTTAACCTTCTACATTACCTTGTTTTTACATTACACATCACGTCTATAACACAAAATTTCCTGTACAAATATCAGCTGCAGCTACAACTATAACCTAACTAAATACTTTCCTAAATTTATTAAAACAAATTCCTTCCGGAAAGAAATCAGAAAATGAGGCTTATGAATCAATAACCACCATGCACCAACAAGCAGCATTTAGCACCACATTACTAGCAATGCTAACAGACCTCAATACTCCAAAGACCCACAAACCAGACTTAATTCCCCAAAAAACCTAGCTTCTTGGAAATATTTGGCAGTCCTGATCAATTACATTGGAAAATCTGCACACTGATATTCTGACTAATTACTGGTGCTTACCAAAGCCATATCCTCAAAGTTTTAACAAAATGGCGCAGTGGACTGACGGCGTGACTTTTCCAGAAGTTATACACCATATCGTTTCAAAGCACTGCTTAAGCCTGGCATCACATTATATGCTTGATACGATCTTCTAAGTTCAATAATGGAACCAACCTGGACCAATAAAACCAAGAGCTACTCAGTGAAACTGTATCAAACTAAGCAGTTGAACAAAGCACTTGATAGTCTATGTTGAAAGAAAGTAAATTCCGAATGTACAATACTGTATATGTATACAAGTACAACATAGAAATACGACACTTGAACCAATTACCATATCCATTATTTTCTGTAGAGGGGAAAGAATTCAAAAAAAACCTCTTAATGACCAAGAAAGAATAAAACGCTACAATACTACCAGTATGGTACTAGTGAGATGCATGAGAAATGACTTGACATAACAGGTCAACGCTATGCCACCAAATTGGAATTTATTTAGAAAGCAATGCAAGCCAGATAAATGAAGCTGGCATGAATTTCTTGCCTGACTGTATCACCAATAAGTTTGCATGCAAAGTTGAATTATATAACAAGAACCCTTCTTGCACTTACAATAATTAGAATTGATGTAAAACCAATAGCAAATCCAGCATTGGTACGCCGTAAATAGTGATCGAGAACACTTGAAGTAGTGGCCAAAACACTTAACAATAGCCCCCCTGCAAAATTTCCATGAGGAACTGGATGAACATCAGATAACAGGAAAAGATGAGATTAATTAATATCAAAAGGAGGCTAAAAGTGAAGCTTTCGCCCATAACAGACCCCAAAATCGTGTGGATGCCTGAACCTTTGAGAGGTATTCTATTGTAGCCTTCCCAGGTTTAACATTTGGTATTCTTGCACCCATCTTATTCAAGTAATCAGCAATTTCCTTTGGCAAGTTAGCCTGTGTAAAATCCACATATAAAACACCTTTTACAAGATAGATACAAGTCATTCTGAATTTCTGATATTTTGACATTATAAGGAAATGACTTGGTGCTGTATCAAACTAAACTCAAAATATTTACAATTACGAAACATGTATTATTAATTGTATTGAAGATTAACAATCACAATCAGCTCAAAATTCAGATCATTGCAATAAGTAGCAGATCTGGTATCTTTTTTCCCATATTCCAATCCATATTCTCAGTTGAAATCTAATTTAGCCTACAATAGTACTGGAGATAAAAACGAGGTAAGATTTTAGGGCATTGGTTAAGGAGTCTAATTTAGACTAATTTATGTATTCTCAAAACAAAGTCTCCTTTTATTGATTATTTGACCAATGCCTTTAGAGCACTCGTTAGCAAGACCCTTTTGTGAGAACCAATAACTTGTATCAAAATGAAACTAAAATAAAGCAGACTAGAAACTCCTTATATCAAGTACATTGTTTAGCAAAGAGAAACTTACAATATCAAATATATTGAACAGGAAGACAAAGAAGGCATAAATGGAATAGTAGACCCACGGTTTGGCACCAACAGAAGTTTCAGGATTCAATATTTCCTTCACTTGCGCCCAAAAAGGTGACCCGAGCAGACTGCCAATCAATAGCAATTTTAGAAATTGAACTTCACAATAAAGTAGTAAAGAAAACTTCTTTTTCTAACACCACGTGACTAGCAACAGGTGAACATATTCCCTAGCAAACACACACACACACAGTGATAGCAAGCAAGGGAACCAACAAAACTTGAAGCATGAGGTCAAACCAAGAGTGCCGGTTGAAATGCAAAACTGAATGTACAAACCTAGCAACAATGCTTGGAAAGGCCAAGAGGTAAGAGGTGGTAAGAACAGGTTGCATCCCTGCTGGATTAATATTGAAAGGAATATAGGGCTCCACTTCAGTAATAGGCGATTGCTCCCTGTTTCAAATAGTGAGGCATGAAAAGGTCTCAATTGTCGGCATCAGTACACTAAAATTATCATGTAATTCCTTCCGAAAGACATAAACTGTCCACCATAATAAATAAGGACAACGAATACTATCGAATATATGAGCTAGGTCAAATAAAAGCTAATACTCAAACAACAGAAGGCACAGCACACGAAAACAGAATCTACTGTTTTCTGAGGTATGGAACAACTTTCCTCATGAATCATCTTGTCATAAATGGTAAGACTTTTTATGTGTGAGAGTATAACATAACTCCAGTAACATCTACACTTTCAACGAGGATAACAAGGTTCAACTGTCTGGACAACTTCAATGACATTACCTTGCAGAAGAAGCAAGTTTAAAACCATAGTACTGAAGCTTTACTTTCCTGCAGCCTTCAGTTACTACAACTGCCCACATAGTGACTACGGTGAAGAGACCCAATACTGCAAGCACATATGGCCACCAACTAACAGAACTCACTGCAACATCAAGAAATATGAATCAAAACAGTCACAAATGATTCGATGATATTAAAGTAATAATATGTAGAACCTTGACCAAAGCCTTTGTTTGCACCCAGTTGTGTACCTGAAAGCTGAGTGAGCATTTTGTGTAATGTCTCCATATAACCCGTCAGTATTCCAACACAAATGATAAGAGATGAACCTTGACCTGAAGAATGAATTTATAATGATTAAAAGCAAGCATCCAATGCCTGTCATTGGCGTGTCTTTCCATTGAAATAACAAAACTGACTTATGTATAGGGATAATTAACGTCTGCTTTCCTTTTGCAGTATAGCAAAGAGACAAACTGACAAAGCATTCTGAAAAGGATCGATACAACTTTTCATGGAAATAGCAGATGAACATATGAAAAATCACAAAAGCAACTAGGTATGAAGCCATTTGTTTATCATTTATGGTAAGATTACATAAGACTCCAAAGTCGTAAATGAAAAGACAAGTCAACAGAGGAACATCTACGTGTTATATTTACATTTTTTGACATACAATGTTGATATTTATCCATATGTGTTCGCATCATATGTTCTGGTTATTATCTTTTAAAATTTAACTCCAATCGAGTATGATAAAGTCAAAGTTTGTGGTAAGAAAAGTACCAAATCCAGATTCTGATATGGTATCACATATCCATGTTATAGTCATTGCCCCACAAACCAACAACAGCGTTGTCACCATTACATGTTTGAACCTGCAAAAGCAATCAATGTTTTAACAAGACAAATATCAAACAGAAAGAGATCAGAGCAAAAGTTGTTCCACCATTATGGTTCAATAAAAGTATGATAAACACGCAAAGAGAATGAGATCCATATCATTATAAAGCATAAAATAAAACAAAACTAAATAGGATAGCAATTAACAATGTAAGTGTAACAAAGACAAATGTCACTGCTATGCCCAACAATTACTAAGACTGCCTAAATACATCTGCTGGGATTACGATATATAGAAGAAAACCATCTTTTTAACCTTATTGGCTTATACTGGCTTACTTACGCTATGATTTTTTTAGGAAATGTCGATAGTTAAATTCTGTTGGATTATTTAAATTTGCTCGAAAAATAATGTTTTATGAATAATGAATGATACCTATAACTAGCAGCATAAATTGAGTATGGAAGTGAGTAGCAAGAAACTATTAGAGCTTCCATAATTGCAAAGCCCAGTGACATCCACCAACTGAAAGAACAAATGAACAATTCATTAATTGAGATTCCATATATCATGAATCACATATAAATGGAATTACAAAAACAATGTGTAGCCAGATATTAGCTCACTGTTTGAGATGGATAAATAGACCCACATATAACTCTTAATCTTTTCATGCCCATCCAAACCTTCTTTCCGCAACTTAACTAGAGAAGGAACAACATGACAGAATACCTGCACATGAATACATAGTATAAATGCAGTTCATAAAAGGCAAAAACTTTTAAAGAAATTGAGCATATACAAGAAAGATGAAAACCACTGTACTCCATATAATAGTTACCTATTTTATATTGATGCATAACATTATTGAAAAGATCAAATCAAAGAAACCAAATACAAATACAAAATCATAAATAACTAAAGGAAGTTAAATATTTTGGTCTAACTAACAAATTCAATGAACGAAAGGGGTGTGTACCTGCATAATTATGGACGCTATTATCTGAGGACTGATTCCAAGTTGGAAAAGAGATAGCTTGAGGTCAGAGGAGAAGTCACCAAGTTCATCTGCCAGAAGCTACATGAATGACTGTTCACATGTATAAACTTGCGAAAAAATATCCAAGCAAAAAAATATATATATATAACTCGCAAAAACAGCGATTGAGCACCAATTCAAAGAAAAGTGTTATCAACACACTCTTTCCAACACTTTCTCTATTATTGCCTGAAATTCACCTCGGTTTTGCTAATTTATGTGGATTTCATTTGCATGTAATGGGACTCATTCCTTAAGAGATGGTGTTAGAATATATAGAATAATGGCTAATTAGAGTAGTTATTGTAATTAACTTAAGAGTTGTTACAGTTAGTTAGTTAGTTGGTTAATGAGGCTACGTAGCACTGACACTCCAAATTGAAGATGTCTCCGGTGCCTAATACCGACGCATGCAGTTACATTCAATCACTTCTATTTTTTCAAATTAATACCAATGCCAATGTCATGTCTAGTGTTTGTGTCAGTGATTCATAGGTGATGGGACCCATGAATCAATAAAAAAAAAAAAAGTATTAGAAAGAGTGTGCATTGCTTGCACTTCACATGGTTCAATTTTTCCTGTCCACAACACATTCACAAGCCACCTTGAGCTTACACCTAATTTCCAGAGCCAGTAGCAGACATTTCTCCTAATAATTTTTTTCATTCAATGATGGCCCTTTAGAGGTTTTACACGAGTTTTAACACGAATATAATTCAATTTGCAATGATAACCAAAAGAAAGGGAATCAAAATCAATGTAAGTAATGTAATCTAACTCACCAACAGATGATCCAGAAACAAAGCTCATATAATCTTTTGGTATCAACCTTCTATCAAATCCAGGAAGAGGAATAAAATAACCAACACGACTAATCACAATTAACACAGCCGTAACAAACAATCTCCTCCGAATCTCGCTCTTGAAAAACGATTCAGCAGCGCCATTAATAACAGAACCAAAACGCATAAAGTTCATAAACCTATTTTGAAAAGTTCTAGGTTTAAACTCTAAGGCTAACGAGTTTTCGCCGCTAGGAGAAGCAACGATTGCTTCACCGTCGTCACCGCGAGTTTCCGGAACAACTTCTTCGCTCAAAAGTGGTGTATCGACGTGCGTATAATCACTTCGGAGTCGGTCGGAGAAGTTAACGGAAATTATTCGGTTTAGTGAATGTGAATTTGTTGTGGTTAATGTAGGGAGTGTAAAAAATGAAACCCTAGTTCTAATTCCGTTGACGGTTTTTGCGTGTCTTCTTCCTGCAATAAGAAAGGCGTTTTAATGGAGATTGTACGATTAATAATATATTTGATAGAAATAGTTTATTTTTTTCTTCTATTTGTGCGTTTTATGGGAAGGTAGAGAAAGTATTGGAAAAGTGAACTGACCTGGAAGTGCTTTGGGTTTGGGTGTGAAGTTGTGAGGATGATGGAAGTGATAGAAGGAGAATCGCGTTGCTTCCATGGTTGGACTTCACGAACTGTGATAACTGTGATAGTGTGAGTGCCAAAGAAATGAGAGCGAAACGGGACTGTGTTTTTTTACTATTTTTTTATTTTTAATTTTTTGCGATAAAACAAAGATGTATGCAATAAATGATGGAAATTAGGGCCACTTTCTTACTAATGCATTATTGGAAAACATAAACATTTTATATATATTTATATACAGTATATATTTTATGTCATTAATATTTCATTTATCATATATTATTAACTGTTTTTTAATTTATTATATAGATTTGTATAATTAATACTTCGTTAACTACTAAAATAAATGTTATTAACTATTTTTTAAATATATATTTTATTAACTACTAAAATATATGATATTAATTATTTTAGAATATTTTAACCACTTAATCGCATACTATAAAGTGGTTAATGTTTTTCATTTTAATAGTTATTGATATATATGTTAAATAAATAATTTATATTTTAGTGATGAATATTATAAATTTATATATATGTCATAAAATAATGTAAAAATATTTTAAAAAAAGTTTTATTTTTTATTGTTAAAAAAATTATTATTCACAGTATAAATACAGTGAAGAGTATAGTGTCTAATATATTTTTTAAAAATTGTGTTCAAATATCATTTTTGTTTTCTTAAGGTTTGATACTTTTTGGATAAAAAAAATATTATTTTTCTTCGCTTTGTGCACAATAAATTAATTAATCACTTTTTGTACCAAAAAAAGATTAATCATTTTCAAAAAAAAATATTTATAATCTTGTATTCCTTCGCTCCATCCCTACTCGTGATTGTGCATTTCTTTCTCTATTTTCTCTCAAATTTTTCACCCATTATCATGGTTCACCTTATGATTATCTTTCTGGTGCTTTCAATAAACAAACCGCATACAATTTACTCTATTTTATTTTATTTTGACAAGGAGGACTTACTCTATTTTAAGAATATTAAATTCCAACCACATTAATTTGGTAAATTATAAATCAAACTACACACTATTTATGTAAACAAGGAGACAAGTTGTTCAAGCTTTTATTATTAAAATTAACAATATTACATCATCAGAGCTAATTAACATGATAATACAATTAATTTAGCAGCTCATGCTATTATGAAAAGAAACCGTCTTTACTACATGCTGTGCCTTTTTATGTGTTATAAGCTTTTTTTTAACTTATTCAAATTTGGAGCTTCTTTTTCTAATAAATTCAAACTAGGAGCTAGTAAGTCCATTCCTTTGGAAGAAATATATCGGGAGAAGAATTTTGACAGAGACCATATTTCCGATCAATTATCTTCTTTGTTGACTCATTTGTGTATACTTCTTCGCATCTTATATTATATTTAGAAACTGCAAAATAAAATATATGTAACGTTACGACATTATAAAACTTCCTTTGAACATATCATATAATTAATTGAATTGAATTATAAAAAACATATAAAGTATAGAACTAACGAGACCTTGAGGAGGTGAAATATGCAGACCAAATGTGTGCACTTTAATATTTAGTGCTTGAATGACTCGGGCTGGAAGGAGGACAGGAGCGCAAGCTGCAACAATCGTAAAATCAAAATTTAAATAATAAAGTCTAAATCTAAATTATTCCACACGTTATTCCGGATTGGTAAATAAGTGTTTTTAGATGTCTAAATTAATTAATTCAAATTGTATTTGAAAATATTAGGCGAAAGAATTACCCGGCTTCTTGGTTGGTTTTGTTCCAGCTTTTTGGGGTAAGAACACGCCGGTACCACATGACTTTTGCCCATAATCTAAGAAAAGGGCCTGCATTCCAGGCCCACCTGTGGCATGTTTGGGCCTTTGAAATGATGATCTTGAAGGAAACTTTGAGTACTGAATAATTTATTGTTCACACACATTTTAGTGAAGGAAGGAATTAACATAATAACAATATTCAGTAAATATATACTAGTACATACAACATTCTATTTGATTTTTCGTGACCGGCCTCTTAGGGTTGCTTATAAATACATTGTTTGAGTTTTCATATATATGCTTATTTTTTTGTGTTAACAAAAAAACATTTCTTTCACAGTATATACTTTTTTCCTACAAAAAGTATCTTCAATTTTTTTCCCATGTAATGAGAGAGAGACATTATTTAAATTTTAACATTTTAAAGTTGCTACAAATATAAAATATATTTCTTTAAAAAAATAATTAGGAATACTGATTAAATATATTATATGTTGATAGACATTTTTGAATATTTATTCATCTTTTTTATAGAAATAAAAAGTTCTATTCATGAGGATACTTTTTTTTGTGTAGAAAGGGCGAGGATACTTTGTAAATATATACTAGTACATCATACATCCCATTTTTTTCAATTAAAATCAACAACCCACACTCCACATGCTAGGCTCATAGTGGATTGATTATTGATGCATACTAAGTAATAGTTAACCAACGTGCATTATGATATGTCCGATTTCATATTTGCTTGATTTAGAACTTTTCTGACGAGCCTCTAACTAAAATTTATTGCTTATATATATAGCTTTGTTTTGTAGTACGCGTGTATGATATTTTCAATTTCTTTTAAAGAAAGTAATAGTATACAGTGAGTCATTGTAACTGAAGAGATATTTTAAAATCTTAAATGTGTAAGTTGTAATTATTATAGTTTATAATATATCTAAATTAAATATACCATTAAATCTCTCATTTATTAATAATTTTATTCATCAAATTAAATAATTGTGATTTGGTATATGAGTAAACCTATTTAATTTCACCAATTTATTCGAAACAAATTCTAAATTGAAATTGTAGCCAGACACATGTGATGAATGATGATGACAACAACATGCATGCTTGATAAATTAAACTAGAAGAATGTGATTACTTTCTGAATTAATTAATTATTCACTTGCAGCTCATGTGCCTCACTCGGCTTTAGAATATCTGTC
Source organism: Cicer yamashitae (assembly GCA_037974755.1). Taxonomy (NCBI): domain Eukaryota; kingdom Viridiplantae; phylum Streptophyta; class Magnoliopsida; order Fabales; family Fabaceae; genus Cicer; species Cicer yamashitae. The sequence continues at coordinate 56,010,612 of JBBPBQ010020321.1, forward strand.
ATCTCACGTAACTTTAAAGAAATCTTTTTAAAACTAGCTACAACCTAATTATTATTACTTTTAAAAAATCAACCTAATTATTATTAATTAACATATCATATATATATATATATATTAAAACACCGATAAAAACTGAGTATTAGAAAACAAAATATTGCATTACCTGCGAGTGTGATTCCCGGGGCAAACTTCGGTGGCCCTGTCGCTGATGTTTTTGGTGACCGTTTCTCATATTTACAGAACACTTGAACATGCAAAACCAATTCAATTCAGGTAATCAAATTAATTACTCAATAATACGTTAAAAATCAAATATCAATTAGAAAAAACATTTAATTTTAACATATAATATTAATATTAATTGATAAGCAATAGTATAATTGATCTGCTAATTAATAGGAATAACTCAATGTTTATATGATATATATGAAAACAGAGAGCAGAGCTTGAAAATATACATACCAGGTTTCAATTAATGAAAACTCGGTTGTTTAATTGGAACAATAAGAAAAATTAGTGATAAGAGAAAAAACAAATTAATAAAGAGCAATACTAAACGTTAGAGTTTGTGTAAAAAAAATATCTAACCTTAGAGTTGCATGCCTCGTCAAGAACATGAGAAGGTAACCAAATAATTCCTTCTTCAAAACCAACTTCACCATCCTCATGTAAAGTAGACATAAGCAAAATGAAGAGAGAAAAATTAAAAGCTATTGATGATGAGTTGCTTTGGTGCGTTTTGTAAAAGGAAGGTTGAGGAGAGAGAGCATTTTAAGCTCCAACTTTTCACCTGCAACTTAACTAAAACAACTTACGTGTCTAAAAATATACACATTAAAAAGTAAGGCCCTTGGTTGCTTCATCTCTAAGACAAATTTTTTATTACCTATTTTATTTTATTCTATTTTTTTAAAGTGTTATAGGGAATGTAGTAGCTAGATGTTTTTTAAAAAAATGATAATTAGATTAATTTTAAAAAATTATAGATAATGTATCTATCAACCAATAAAAAATAACCGTATAAATAAATATATAAATGATATCTATAAATTTACGTTTACTCTACTTATAAACTTAAGTATATGACATATTATTATTGGATGTTAACTAAATTATCAATAATTCTTCCAAATTAATCTAGGAAGAAAAAAGAAATTGTAGCAAGATATCTGTTTGTAGCATCAAGTGTGAGTAAATTATCACATTATATGGGCATGTGAGTTTTTAGTGACACCATTTATGTATTTAATGTTTTAAAATTAGATTAAATATGTTTTTAATCTATATAAACTTAATATTTCAATTATAGTCTTCATAAAATAAAAATACAATTTTTAGTTTCTATAAAATTATTATGCATACAGTTTTAGTCTCTGCTGAAATGTCTAAATATATTTTTGAATGGTTCTTTTACAAACATATTTGCAATATTATAAAAAATTTCTCCACATAAAATAAACTCAAAATTTAATTGTTAGGTCCATAATTTTTTTACTTTTAACTTGAGATTTTTATATTTAAAAAATTATATTTAATTCATCCCAAGTCAAAATTTTCTAAATTTTTGTGGAGTAACTTTTTATAATGTTATAAACATGTCCGTAAAATATCAATCAAAATTTTTTAAGTTAAAAGACAATTAAATATGTTTAATTTTTGCAGGAACTAAAACTATCTGTTTGATAACTTTGTATGAACTAAAAGTTATATTTTCATTTTATACGGAATAAAATTGAAAAGACGAAATTTTATAGGAATTAAAAATATATTTAATCTTTTAAAATTTTAGAAGAAAAAATATAAAAATCCAAATTAATTGTATGTTAATCTTAGCCCAATATAATAATTTATTGATTTTTTAAATTGTGGTGTTAAAATTAAATTTGAGATTAAATTGATTAACATTTTTAAATTAAAAGATTAAATTGTTGTTTTAGGAAACTCTAAATTTTCAAATTCTTCGTATCTATGTAACACTTGTTTAATTTCCATACAAATAAGTTGGTCTAGTCTAAAATAGTTAAGTAGTAAATAATTAAGTGATTAAATTTAAAAAATTAATAAATTTTAACGGCAAATGAATAATTTGAAACCCAAATTTAAACTTTCTTACCACTAGCTAGAAAACAAAAAAGAAACATCAAATTGGGAAACAGACAAGCCTGCGGTCTACATGGAGCCTTAAATGACAGATCGTTTTGTGCCACGTAAGATAATGGTCCCTGCTAAGACTTTTAACACTGGAGTTGATAGCCATAACCGACCGTTATGCTAAAATACAAAATAAATTGTGGGTATATAAAAATGACATTTAATTAAAGAAATGCATACATAAACTAGCTTGAAACTTTTTTTTAGGTTGTTAAAGTGGACGTAGGGTGGGTGTGTTCGGTAAACCACCCTTCTCGTAGAGATACAACACAACTCGTATAAATTGTCTACACCGTTGTCATGTCTACTCTCATGTGGTTGAATTATTGTTCACGTAATAATGCTTTGCTGCTTGCTAGCTCCATAACAATAACCTCGTGTTTTTACATTTTTTCGTCAAATACTCGGATTTGTGGGATTTATTAACTGCGAGTATATTTCATGTCTACGAATTAAATTTTGAATATTTAAAGATTTTGAATTAAGATATGTTGTAAATAAAAATATCTTTGTGATCATATGTCTTAAATTTAATTTGTCACACTGAATAATCTTTTGAATGTTTCGATAACTAATTTTAAAGATGTTAATGATTAATATTTAATCATCCAGGCTTAAACTTTTAAGAAGGAGACAACTAATTAAGGAACGACGCTAGAAAATAAAATATAATGATGGCTTTAGAGGGTTTATTTTAATTTTATAATACAATAAATTGAAATATTGATTACTATAATTTTTGTATATTTGTATATAATTTTTTAATTAATGTCATCTATTTTGGAAATATGTGTTCTTATTATTTATATACCCAAAAACTATAATTAATATATGACTCACTAACTCACTATTGCCGGATAATTTACATGTTATAAATGACGTAGTCACCTCATCAAAAATGGAAGGAGATAAAAAAAAATTCCATAACATGTGAAAGAAGGGACCAAAAACTCAAATTTAGAAACGAGGAAAAAAGTTAAATTTGGATAAAATTATGTATTGTAACTTTTATGTGTTCACCAAAAAGGAGGAAATGATAACTCAAGGTTATATATATGGTTGCAGTTCTTCATTGCAAATAATATTAGTCAAAAACACTTTAAGTTTGTATCTTGTTATTTTATCTTCTCTTATACTTTTGTGTTAATGTTGTGAGATATAGTTAAAATATTTTTTTTGAAGAGTATGAGTATATTAGAGACCATGATGTGTTTTGAGATAAGTTAATGTATTGTAAAAATTTTCACATAGTATCATTATCTAGTTGTTATTTTTTCTCCGGTTTTAAATTTTAATGTTCTTTTATTTTAATTTTCATTTAAATTTATCTGTCCGTTTATTTTCTTAACATAAAAATTGTATATCATTACAAAAATAAATAAATTTTGTACATAAATAATTTTTTATTTAAAAGATTATATTTGTGGCATCCGCTAATATACGTGGGTAGTAAGAAATCAACTATATAAGAAATCAACTATATACTCGTTTAACAAATATCAACACATATCTATATATATATATATATATATGACACAAATATAATTTAAATCTAACGAAAAATAACATTTGCACTACGAGAAAAATAAATTTTGGTGGTGGCCAAAAGTCTCACAATTTTGTGACCGTTTTCTGCCGCCACATAGATTATGATCAATTAAAAAAAATATTTTTGATTTATTAAAATTTTTTTCAATCACTAATAATTACAAACAATTTAAATTTTAGTATTTATAAATGTTTTTTTCGACTATAAAATATTTTTTAAATTAACTATAAATTGATGTTATTCTACTATCTGTTCCGGTGGATATTTTTTTTATCCCTAATCAAAACTATTGCTCATATTCAATTAAAATTCAAGAATCTAATTATAAATTTTTGATAATTTTGAAAATTTATTTTATTGTATTTTAATTCAGAGATCTATTTATTTATCTTTTAAAATAATTAAGAAATCGAAGGAAACTTTGAACTTTTTTATTTTTTTTATTCTTTCTAGAACCTCTTAAATTTTAGCATACTTATAAAAATGTTTTCTTCTAAAAAAATATATTTAGATTCAATTCTTTGCATTTTACCATAATAAAAATAGTTTGACCATGACTACTACTAGTATGTACTTGTTCCGTTTTACAAAGGAGTATCATCTAAAGTTTTTATTCACGTATTAAAAAATGCAATAATATAAAAAAAGAGATAAATTATTTTATCAAATTATTGATTTTAAACTGTTGGTGGATTTTTTATTATTATAATATAAATATAATAATATTTTAAAAATTGTATGTAAAGTCATTATTAAATGATTGTAAAAAAAATTAAAGTTGTAATAAAAATTATGAATGATAATGTTTTGGGACGATATATTTTGTTAATGTGCTATTGTGAGAAGATGGAGTGAACATGTTTAGTTTTCCATTTTATTGACTAAACTTAATTTCTAAATGGTATTTTTGAGTTACCTTACTTAATTTTGCATAAAAAATAAGTAAGTAAAGTACCATTGTGATGCTTTTGTATTTTTCATTTGCCTTTTCAATGATTGATTCCTAATTTATAATCTATTACATGTAACAATTATAAATGCAACTTTAAAAAATATATTTTTTTTTAATAAATACACACTTAAAATTACATTCAATTATAATATAAACAAATTTCAATTCATATAACGATATTTGTAAAAAAAGATATACAAATACAAATTACATTAGATAAAACTAATTTTTAAGTAGAAATAAGTTTATTTCAAAATTACATCTGTAAAACTATAATACAAAAGTGATACGTAATATGGAGGGAGAGGTTAATGCCTATAATAATTGGTTAAAGTCCTATATATGAACACCGTTTTGAAAATATTTAATTTCACCTTTTTGGTTCTTCGTTCGCTTCGCATCAATGACAAAGAGCGTGACCGGTCAAAGTGGAGTTCGAGTCGTCGTCGCCGGTGATCGAGGCACCGGAAAATCAAGCCTCATAGCTGCTATAGCTTCGGATTCATTCTCCGAGGACGTTCCCTCCGTGCTTCCGCCCACTCTATTGTCCGCTGATTTTTTCCCCGACAACGTTCCCCTAACCATCATTGACACATCTTCTAGGTAGTCTTGCACAATTAATTGCATTTATTAAATTCATTGAACATTATTGTAACGAATTACTTTCTATTTTTATGAATTAATTAATAAACTAACTGATCAATTAAAGTTAGCCTCTGCATTTAACTGATTCAAGTTCGATTCAACCTAAATTGTGCGTTGCATTGCATTTTCTTCGCTGAAATTTGTTTCTATGTTTTTTTTCTTGCATTCTTGATCGCGATTATCTGAAATGTGTGATTAGAGTTAGATTATGTTTATTAATTATTATCGTGGCGTTTTAATCGAAGTCACAATTATACTTGGAATGAATTTGTGAGTCGTTGTTTTGTCTAGCTTGGAGAAACAAAACAAGCGTAATGAAGAATTGAAAGGTGCTGATGTTGTGGTTTTAACATATGCTTGCAATGATTCCCAATCCTTTTCGCGATTGAGTTCTTACTGGTTCCGGGAACTGCAGAGCTTGGAGGTTGGTGCTTTTATGTATTTTTTTGGCTTTTGACACGATAGAAAAATGCTACCATACACTCTTATCTTATGCACTTTCTATTATTAGATTAGATGAATGTTATGCTGTCCCACTAAATAACATACCGTTGGAATTCAAGTTTGAGTACTTAGTTCTATATTGGCTAGGAGTGAGCTAACTGAATAATATATAGTAGATATGACCCATACAATCGGTGCTTTAAGGTTTTGAGTGGAAATGTGGTGTCTTGGTCTTTTGGCGGTTATAGTTATTAGTCGGCTGTTGTTCATGGTGCTCCTGGACTCCCCAACTTATAAATTACCAATCCTATTATCACATATACTAATAATAATAAATATATGCCTTAAATCTATCTATCCTAAGAAAAGTATTTATCTAATAACATGTTGCAGAATTTCACACCTCTGTTTCCTACCATGTCTTTTTCCAAATCTGTTCTCTTGTACGAGATCTTTACTAGCTATTTTCTAATCACAACTGCCATCAGACATTTAACTAATAATAAATGAATTGAAAATTTTGTCTTACTAGCATTTCTTTTGTTGATGAGGCATGAAAGATATATTACCTGTTCTGTGATATAGGTAATGGCACCTGTAATTGTGGTTGGTTGCAAGCTTGACCTGAGAGACGGAAGCCAACAAGTGAGCTTAGAACGGCTGATGACACAGCTCCTACAAGAGTTCAAGAATGTTGCCACCTGCATTGAATGCTCTGCAGCTACGCTATACCAGGTATATTGCGTTCCTGAATTATAATGTTTTTTTTTCATGTGCTGATGCCAATTTATTTATCGAGTATATTACTTTTTTCTCTGAAGCGAAAATTATCGTACAATTGCAAGATCGGTGATGTTGCGTTGGATGTGTGGAAAAACTAGACAAGATAAAATTAGGAATGCTAGCATTAGATAAATAGTTGGGGTAACATCTATCATAGAAAAGGTGGTGGAAACCTGACGTATATTCTGTAGTAAGGAGAGTAGATCAGATAGAGAGCATTCAACTCAAATTGCTAGAAGCAGATGAATACCTAAAAAAACTATAAGAGAAACTATTCAAAATGACCTAGAGATTAATGAGTTGGATAGAGATATGATATACGACAGAACATTATGGCGTCTCCATGTAGCCAACCCTACTCAGTGGAAAAAGCTTGGTTGTTGTTGTATTATATTTTTTCTATACAAGATGGAAATCTATAAGTGTATGTTTCTTTTTTCTTGATCAAAGATTAGGGAATCCTATAACGATTTCAATGACATTGATTACAGCAATATCTTACAAGCTAATGAGGTTTCCAATGTGTTTCCCTATTCTAAAATGCAATCCTGTGGTTTATTGAAGGCCAAAATGGTTTTTAATCATCAAATACAAGAACTTCAAAAGATCCTAAAACAGCTGAATAGGTATCCATTTATTCTTTACAAGTAAGTCAAGGGTGAAGTAAGAAATTCGTGCATCTCTGCAATATTGCAACTGTTGAGTGATGTATATAAGGACATAATATTCATAATATTTTTTCTATATTTGACTTCACATTTGCAAATAAGTGCCTGAAATGTAATGTTAATTTTACATTTTTAGGTCCCTGAAGTTTTTTATTTTGCTCAAAAAGCTGTACTACATCCAGTAGATCCATTATTTGATCATGAAAGTCAAGCTTTAACAGATCAATGTGTTAGAGCGTTGAGAAGAATTTTTGTTCTTTGTGATCGTGACATGGATGACGCCCTCAATGATGCAGAACTAAATGATTTTCAGGTTTTTGCTGGATTTGGAATTTTTTTTATTTCTCTTTATACTTCGATAATGCAGCGTTTTAATTTGTGGGCCCTTTATTCAAAACTTTAAATACATCTACAGGTTAGATGTTTCAATGCACCATTGCAGCCATCTAAAATTGAAGAGGTCAAAACAATTGTACGGCAGAAAGTACCAGAAGGAATCAACTCACATGGTCTTACTTTTCCAGGATTTATGTATGTCCATACTATGTTCTTAAGAAAAGGGCGTCCAGAGGCATTATGGTCTGTGCTAAGAAACTATGGATATGATAATGATTTAAAACTCATGGATGATTTCCTTCCTGTCCCATCTAAGAGTTCTCCTGATCAGGTTATACTTGGTTCTATTATTACGAAAATTCCAATTTCCAACTTTGCCTTCCTTGGAAGAGATTGGAGTAGTGATTCTACCATTTAACTAAACAATTTTCAATCTTGGTATCAACAATAACAGATTATGTGTGTGCTTGTTAAATTAGGAAGACAAAAATGTTATCTGCTGGTTATACATGTTAATTGTAATAATAGCTATTCTCTAGTAGGTTTTCTCAAGGTTGATAATTGCCTACAACAAATTGTACCTATGGTTTTGTAAATATTAGCAGTGAACTTTACTTCTTGGATCTAGGACTGGTGATTTGGAAAATCAACTGTAGAGGTTTATATCCGTTTTAGAAAATGACTTACATTACATGTTTCATGCTTATTGCCTAGATCAATCCTTATCATACTTTTTAATTAGTATATTATTGCCGTTGACATATTATACAGTTTTTCCTGTTGCTAAATACTGAGATGGACTGAAGAATGCAGAAATTTGGTGTAACTGCTTTTTTGATGCAATCTTGTTAAGTCAAATGATGGTTTTCAAAGAAGCATACGACACACTATGCACTTTTTACCAAATAGTAATTTCCCAGCATTTTTGGTCATTTGAGTCATTATAAATGTAGTTATTTTACATTTCCTGTTCAATTTTCATTGACAAAATCTTACAGAGTGTGGAGCTGACAGGTGAAGCTGTAGAGTTTCTAAATGGCATCTTCCGACTATTGGATACTGATAAAGTATGTACCAACGATTTTTATTATCACTTCCTTAACCAATCTACATATTTCAATCTCGTCTCTTTCCATGTTATTTTTATAGATGGTATTCTGCATCTAATATGCTTTCATGTGATCTGTTTCTTTGTACCTTGATATTCTCTAGGATCGAGCCTTAAGACCTGCTGAAGTGGATAAGCTATTTTGTACTGCTCCAGAAAGGTGAACTTGCAACACCACCCCCCCACGCCCCCGCCCACATAAAAAATCTTTCTATGCATATAAAAGGCGAACTTGCCTTTCAATTGTTATCAAAACTGCCTTGTGCACTGGGCCGCCACTGAAGTAAAGGATTAAGGATAATTTTTGTTTTAAATAAATTGTAGCTATTGCTGTTAAACTACCAGACTTAGATCTGATTTGGAGAAATCGAAATTTGGATCTATCAAGAAGCTTGGAAATCTGATTAGGACTGTTTGGAATACGTGTTTGTGTTAGGATGATGCATCTTCTAGGTTGAATAAGGCAGTTGTTAGTTAGTTACATAGTTAAATTTGTTGTAATAGATGGAAATAACCTTAGTGGGAAAAGCACTTGTGGAATTCTGATATCTCGGTGGCTAGGGAAGGCTTGGTCTAAAGAATTGGTGCACGGCCAATGGGTGCACCAACTTCTTTACCCAGAGGATAGGCATAAGGGGCAGTGAGAAGAGTAGATAGGGAAGTATCAAGTGTGTTGCCACAACAAGCTCGAGTGCGATGAGTAATGTGTCGGATCAGGTGTCATTCAAGGCTTGGGCCACTAGGAAATTGTCTTGTGTTCCGGGAATTCACGAGTTTCTTCAGAGGAAGGGATGGAGGTGTTTCAAGTGTAGAGGGCTGTTTTTTCCTGAACCTAGATGTCCAAAAATAGAGGTGCAGTCACAATCCTTGAGGAGGATGAACAATCAAGAGAGGCTTTTGATGTGCTACATTTGGAAAGGAAACATCCATGGAGGAAGTCTTGCACAATGGGAATCCTCAATCACCACCTTTAGGACATGATGGAATTTAAAGGGGAAGGGGGAATCTAAGATATCGGCAGATGTCGCTTCTTCTGAGGGTGGTTTGTCAGAAAATCTTGTTGGAAATTTTTTCGGATGGTGGCAGACAGCTGAGAACGGCGGTTGAGGCTAGGGATGAAGGAGAACATGCTGAAACGAGGAAACTGTTTGAAACAAAGAAGAAAAACAGAAAAGGGGGTTTAACAAATATTAGTATCCCAAACATTAAGGAACTTGACTGTGGAATAGCAACGAGACAGATCACAGAGGATTGAATCTGGTTCTTGATATTACGTTTAAGTTATGAGTTTTAGATAAAAGGAGGAGATAAATAATAAGAGCTTGAATATTTTTGATAATAACTTTTTTTATAAGCAAATATTAATTGTTACTTTAGTATGCTATGTTAGTAGCTAGAGTTTGAATCTTGTTTTTTCTTCTAAACTCCTTTGGGTGTCCCAGCTCAAGCACTTGAGCAACGTCTTAGGGACATTATTGATTTAACTTGAAAATAGCTTGATAGTAACTTAATAGAAAAGACTAAACACTAACCCCTACAAATAGGGATACAAGACTTAAATAAATAGGGAAACGAGGAAACAAATCATAATAACATCTGAGTAGTATAGAAACTAATCCTAAGAAATAATCTATGATACTCTAATATTATATACTGATTGTAGAAAATAAACTAAGATACTCTAATATAATATCAAAAATATTAAAACAAAATATTTTCTTGAATTGTACCATATTAACACTATTGTGCTCATCTTTTTGTTTCTTTCCTCTATTTCTATACACGTGAACCAATGCCCCACCACCGGTTACCTTTGGGAACGTTAACATTTTAGAAAATTTCAAGTGAAGCCTATCCAATAGTAGTTTGATTTTTTAATTTTATATATCATTCAAATGTGGAATTTTATTTTCAAATTTATGCACTTTGTTTTCTTCTTTTTCAATTGTGATAATATTGAAATGATTATTGAGCTGTTAGTTTCTCCTCTTGATTGTTATGTTCGGTACTTGGTTTTGAATTGCAGTCCATGGAATGATGCTCCATATAAGGATGCTGCTGAGAGAACTGATATGGGTTACATATCTCTTAACGGATTTCTATCCCAGGTGGGGATAACACACACTACAGTCTTTTAGTTTTAACAATGAGTTAGTTATTGATATAGTTAATGACTTTTATGTTGCAGTGGGCCCTTATGACATTACTTGATCCAGTATGTAGCCTTGCAAATTTGATTTACATTGGATATAGTGGTAATCCTGCTGCGGCTCTTCGTGTTACTCGTAGGAGATCAGTTGATCGCAAAAGACAAGCGACAAAAAAGAATGTGTTCCAATGCTATGTTTTTGGTTCTAAAAAAGCCGGAAAATCTGCTCTGTTGGATGCATTATTGGGAAGGTGTGTTTCTAAACCAATCACCCTAGTCAGTTCGTTTTTTGAATATATGTTGATCTATAAGCAAGTACAACTTTATCCACACTTAATGTTTATGTTCATATTTCTTCAAAGCAACACTTAACCTCTGATTTTGTAGGCCTTTCTCAAATAGTTATACTCCAACAACAGCTCAGAAGTTTGCTACAAATGCCATTGAATTGATAGGGGTAAGTATTATGCTGGGAGAATATTATTATTACTTATATGAATTTGAAAAAGGATGCTTTATTTCTTTCATGTTCTGCATCTTGGTAACATAATCTATTACCAGTAAATATAGGAGTCACATTGATGTTGTGGAGGAAGTTAAGAGAGTGAAATGTGCAGTCTATAGCTACTTATGATCCTGTTGTTCACTACTATATAGGGAACTAGGAAAACTCTTGTATTGCGGGAGATACCAGAGAGTGAAGTATCGATAGTTCTGTCAAATCAGGATTATTTGGCAGCGTGTGATGTAGCTGTTTTTGTGTACGACAGGTATGGTGCAAATGAATTTGTGTGTTCCATGCTTTGTTACAAAGCTCTAGGAGTGGTTGCTTTGCATTCTTGTGTTGCTTTCACCAACATATATTTATATATGGTACTATTAGTTAGTAAAAATAATGTATCAAAGACATGTTCGTTTCCCATATATGTGTTGTATGTAAATCAATTGCCAATGATGGCTTCGTTTGAGAGTCAGGAGGGGAGGAAGGGGAAGTGAGGAGAATCCTTCACCTTGTTTGGGAGTGTTTTTAGAGGGGAGGAGAGGAGAATACTTGTGATAATGTTTTCTTTGTTTTGAGAGTATTATAAAGAGAAGGAAAAGATTTGGAAGTTTATTCAAAATCTTTCAAAGTCTTCCCCCAATGGATTTGTTGAGCCCCTGCCCCATATTGGAGTTTTTAGTCTCAAGAAAAATAAACCCCCATACATGGTGGAGGACTCCTCTTCCTTCCCTTCCCCTTCTCTTCTTTCCTCCTCCCTTTATTCTCAAAGCCCTCCCCAGTCCCCTCCCTTCTATTCCAAACTCCCTACTTGACATGAGAAGCCTACAGTAAATCCCCACCATCTTTATTACCTAGCAACATCCACAATTGCTGCCAGCCGGGACTCTCTTCCATTGTCATCGTCATCTGTTGACTGACTCCACCATTGCAACTCAGCACCATTCACCATCATGGCCCCAGAATCGTGTAAATTGTTGTTGCCACCTTTCCCCATCTAATTTCGAAACATACTCTCAACAAATGTATCAAACAAGTTTCTTTGATTTTTGTTTAATTTATCATCTGTAAAACTGTTGTCAGATTATTAAAATGAGTTGCATTTTTTATGGAAAAGCAGTTTTGGAAATTTGACATTCATTTTGATTGTATTGGAAATAGACATGAAGTTTGATGCAGCTTGTATTGTTATGGTTCTCAACCTTCTGGAGAAATGAGCATATCAAGTTAGGGGAATGATTTGTTGCATGTGGAGTTAATAATAGCCTATAAATTAAAATGAATGTTGAGATCATCCTTTTCATTAAAATCCGATGTGACCAGTTTCATGCTAACGTCATTGGCAATATTCATGCTAGATTTAAAGAAGGAACAAAGAAATCAAGGCATCATCAATTCATCATATGCACTTGTTTTTAGGCGAGGCTATCCTCTCAAAGTCAAATTCATGTTATTTTGTTATTTATTTATTTATAATTATAACTGAAAAATGTGATTCCTATGTACTTGTATTAGTACTGCTTTACCAGATTCTGAGGGGCTCTACTTCACGCCCATTCTATTGACGCCTTGTGTGTAATTAATTTTTCTCAATTGAGCTAATCTAGTTCAACTCTTAGTTGTATTTTTTTTGGTTTAATTTTGGCTTTTTGCTTCTGTATCTTGGTTTTTGATCTTTTCTCCTTGTTTTCCAGCTCAGATCAATATTCATGGAAGAAATCCAGAGATTTGCTTGAGAAGGTTGCTGGGCAAGGTGATCTTACTGGTTATAGAGTTCCTTGCCTCCTCATTGCTGCTAAGGATGATCTAACTCCATATCCAAGGGCAGTCCAAGATTCAGTCAAGGTATTGCATTTTCATCCCAATGTTATCATATTATTGAATAAGTTGTGCACAATTTCATAGCTAAACCTGTCGGTTCAGAATGTTATCATCTATTTATTTTTGGTATAGGTTACTCAGGAGTTGGGAATAGAGGCACCTATTCACGTAAGTATGAAATTAGGTGATTCAAGTAACGTGTATAATAAAATTGTTAGGGCTGCAGAACACCCTCATTTGAGCATCCCAGAAACTGAAATTGGGAAGAAAAGAAAGCAATACCATCGGCTTCTGCAGAACTCTCTTATTTTTGCTTCAGGTGTTTCTCTGAACTTTTCTTACCAGAACTTGACGCATGATGCACACACTACAAGTTTGCTAAATATTCATTTTTCTGTTGTTCGAGTGTTGATTGCTAATTGGCAAAAAAAAGGTGTTGACTGTTAAAATAGCTTTCTATGTTGAATTTACAGTTGGGACCGCAATGGCAGTTGTTGGTTTGGCAGCATGCCGAGCATATGCAGTGAAGAAGAACTCTTCTGCCTAGTCATCAAACAACTTATTTATGGTAACAGTTTTGACATAATTGTGAATTTGTGCTCAATATTGTATACAAAACCTCATCGGGTGACCTTAAGTTAGAGTCTTTTATGCATAATAATCACTAATTTCATTTATTCTTTGTTAGGTTAAGGCTTGTTATATGTTATATGTAGTTAGTTTCCTCAATATGATTGTTGGTTTTCAGTCTGATTTTCATTGTGAACTTTTTAGGGGGAAATCACATTGATTTGATGAAATTACAGTTATCGGTCTTTTAATTAAAGTATGCTTGAAATTAAATATGACAGGAACTTTTTTGCTGTCTAAAATTAAATAAATCTTTTTTTTTTTTTTAATTGAGTGCAAATGAAATTCAAAGTTGGTTGGATATAATGTTAGTTTTAATTGTTTGAGTTGACTGTTTGTATTTTATATTAATGTGGAGTGAGTGATTTAACCTATTTTAGTTTTAAGTGAAAGCACACTAAACCACTACTATAAAAATAAATTTTATTTTACTTTAATGGTTTTCAAATATGAAGTGTGTAATTTCATTAAATTTATTATTATGACTGGTCAGATTAAAGATTAAATAAATATGAATTTGTATTTCTTTTTACCATATGTGATTTTTAGTGGCTTGATATTGCAAATCTCAGTCTATAAGTTTTAACTCAAAAACCTTGCTACTTCAGTTTTCTGTACTTTCTTTCCACCATGGCCTTTGGAAACTATAAAATCAATTCTTCATATATCCTTTTTATTGGTGAATTGGTGATCCACATGTTTAAGTCGATAAATTGCTGTGCTTTGGGTAATGTTTACAACACGAAACTGCTACTAGATGTATACCAGAGTAGTGATTCTTCTCGAAAACTGCTTATCAGACTTTACGGAATCATATTGATTTTCAATATAGAACTGTTACCAAATGATTTAATTTTTACAATTTGTTAATCAATAGTTATCAAAATCACTAATAAATCATAATTTTACAGAACTAAAGCAGAAACTTCAATATACATAAACAAGTGTCCTCAAATAATCTACATAAATGGCCAAATACTCAAATTGGTCTATTGGTATAACACAAGTGTCCTCAAATTAGTTGAGAAATGAGAATATTGATCTCCCCAAACCTTCGTATACTTTCAAAAAGAAGGTTACACATTATAAATCATTTTGTATAACATATTTATGGTACTCGTTAATTAGGCCCATTAGCATTAACTAAGTCCATTAGGTATAATATAGTCTATTTAAATAGTTTAGTGACTGTGCTCTGTTCATACTTGAAATGATATTCAGATACATTTTCTACACAATGAACCCTTTTTGTAAGGATTAGTTGGCATGTAAGGATTATAATTTATAAGAATGAGTTGGTTGTAATGTGAGATATAGGGGTTGGGCAATGTTCCAATTCCGTTTTGTTAATGTAACAATTTACATTTATGTTTCCACAAAAAAGTTAGCTCGTGGATATCTAAATTGGATAAGAAAGAGTGGTCAACTTGCGAAAGAGACTGTAGGCTAAGTTCAAAATTCTAGTGCCTCTATCTATTTGAGTACTGTTGTCTGTTAGAGTTAGAGACGACACCAGTGCAGGGTGTACTAACTGCTACACATTTCTGATCACTAGCTCGTAGTCTCCTTCCTATTCCTTCACAAGTTTCTTTTGGCCAGTTAATTCATTTCGTTCTTAAATCTTGATATATAGCTATAGGTCCCTGCCCCCAATCAATTATCCCACAAAGTAGTGGTTTCGAATCATTATATAAATATTTTCCAAAACATGACATGATGGGTAGGCCTTGGCATCAGACGACTCTACCTTGCCTTTTTTTGTTAAGTAGCAAAAGAAGACAAATGCAAACTACAATGCCAAATCATAATTCATTCAATAGGTGACAATAAAATCTCCACAAGCCACACATGGTATCGACACGTAAAACATCTTTTCAGTACAAGTTTGTACAAGTATCCTGATCGATTTGAGTGAGGTTTAGGTGCAGTACATTCCCTTTTTTTTTTATAGTGTAAGTGCATGGTCCCCAATCCCCATATTCCTCGGGGGTTCATGCCAATTCCGTTCAAGAAACAGTACTGTTCTAGGGCCAAAATAGAACGAATCAGAAAATTTGATGTCCATTTTTAGAGATGGCTATAGCTAGGCTACCCTATTGGCTAGAGGAAGTGTGAAACTCGAAACCCTTTTTGAATGGAATTTTAAAGTAGACTCTAGCTAGTGCTTGTTGACAACAATTCCTTGTCCTATATATATATGCCCATCGCACTTTTCTTGAATCAGTGCAACAAAATAGAAAAATAAATAGATTATGATATCTCAGTCATTGTTTGCAAGTTCCATACATGCCCAAACACTATGCATGGGTGGTGGGAGACAATTAGGACCGGGGTTTCAATTGTATAATTTTTACTCTTACATTAAATTAATGGAATTGGCTACTCTGTCTATGAGTTTCACTTATTTTAGAAAAAGAACACTATGAAGTGATAATCATTGATATTTTTAGTGATATAGAACTATGTAAAAAGGGTATATTATTATAACGTTAAAATGCACATTATTTTTCATTTGATAAGTAGGCTAGCTGGAGCACTTCCACACTGTAAGAAATGCATAGTATTATAACGTTAAAATTTCACTTTGATTTAGTAAAAAAACATCACTTAATGAAGATTCATTGTAGCCACTATGCAGCACCCTCCACCAACATCATTGTTACCATTGACTATGTCCAACACCCTCACCCTCACCCTCCTCATCCACAACTATAATTGCTATTATTATATCCGACACCATCCACCACTTTTGTCTCTTCCAACAACCGGCGCCCTCCTCCGCATAGGAACCTAGAACCTTGCATTATCTTTATGATGACCACCACCCTCTACTACCTGCAACCATCATCATCGTCTTCATTGCTACTTGTCACCCTCTATTTTATATTTTCTCAAAAATTGTTTTCAAAATAATTTTCTTTACCAAGATTTCCCTAATTATTATGAAGAATAGTTTTTCAAAACAAAAATACACCCTAAGTTAGTTTCATAATGTAGTCTGTGATATGTTATTGTGGAACATTATTTCATAAACACAAACAAAGAAAACGTCTTATCGAATGCAGAGAAATTGATAGCACGAGGAAGTAGTTGATATAGGTGGGGCCTCGGAGGATACTCTTTTGGATTCTCTGGATAGCATTAATAGACGTTGTAGTACAAAAACAAACAATTTGGGTTTGAACCCCAAGAAAGCAAAATTCACGAACAAACTAACTACTAGTACCAATTTGCAACTCCATCCACTGTAGGCCTATGCATGCCTTCGTGCAAAGCTCCAATAAGCACAATGCTCGTTTTTCTTGGAGTATATTTTTTTACAACTATGATGGAGTACAAAACAAAGTTTAGAAAAAACAAAATTGAATTATTTGGAATGGATGGATTCAATCAGAAAAATTGATAAATTTTATCTACCTTAGATTTAATACTAACCAACTCTATAGAGACAAACCTGTAATTTAATAATCGTTCCAATTTTTACACTTGCTTCTAATCATAGATCCAGTTTCATGCATAACAAAGAGAAAGAGAAACATTATAAACACAATGTATATACTTTCCCCGATATCAAATATATGCAATAAAAACTTGTTTTTGATTGTCTAAAATATAAACAAATGTTAACTACTAATACAAAATTTAATACTCTTATTCCCTAATTATCCTTCAACAAATTTAGATTTTATTTTTTACAATTATTCCCTCTAATCTCAATTATAAGAAGAAAAATAAAAAAGTATTAATATTAATGAACTTATTTATACTATCATTTTTTGAATATTTTTATAAATATATTTCATAGAAAAGTGTAAGATATTAAATACATTCATATTTAAAAGATAAATATTAAATAAAAAAAATCATTTAAATAATAAATATATTTTAAAAATTTCAACTTTTTCTTATAAATAAAACAAAAACAAATTCCAAACTTTTTCTTATAATTGAGACCCATAGATAAGGTTATTTGTCTGGTTACAGCTTAAATTCCGATATGGGTCTTGTCCCCTGGCTTGTACATAAGGTTATTGTCTGCATTCCCCTTATTCACATTATATATGATCACACGAGCGGCTTTACGTGCAACTATCCTATCAATTTCTCTGAAGACATTGGTCATGCATTTAGCTTAATTAATTAATCAATTAGTCAGCTACTTTTGGGATATGTCTCAAATATGTTTGGTGTAATGGATATGATCTATAATAATCTACTTAAACGAAAAGTCAAAATTTATTCAATTCTGACCTCTTGAATATTTTCTGAAGACATTACACGATCAAGTGGAATGTGGATTAGGCCGATGACAAGGATCCAACATTAGAATTTTATAGTGTAAAGGACGTAGCTGGTATTCAAAATATATAAAAACATGTGGTAAACAACAGAGTAAGCTATACTACAATGTAGTGTTACATGTGAGTGGTAGACCACATGTATAATTAATGGGGATACAAACTTTAGACTAGGAAGCCCTCTTGATTTCTCAACGTGTGGATGTATTCAAGCGTCATAATTGTGTATGTATATTTGGCAAAAAAACCTCTAAATGTTTATTTATCTTATTTATTTATAACAATTTAGCAATTGAAGTTATATGGATTAAATATTTTTTACCTTATAAAATGAGGAATTTTGGTTTTAGTTTCTATAAAAACACTCTTTAATTTTCATCCCTCGTTTGATTGGACAAATTTTAATTTTGTTTTAAGTAAAAATAACGAATTTTATATTATAGCATCTAATTTCTAATATTTTCCTTCCAAAGAAAAACTTGAAATGATCATATCAGCCTTTATTGGGCGTATAAGCTACCGAAAATGTCACATAATAATAGAGATAAAAAATACAACTTTAAGATTTTAAGAAATTATAATGAAATAATTTTTTTTACAATACCAAAACCAAAATTTGCCAAACTTTGATTTTAAGATCATGTTAACTTCACTTTCTTTTTCATTTTAAATCATAACTCAGCTGACAAAATATCAGATATTGTTAAGTTGAATATTATATTCTAAATTCAAATTTTCTAATAGTAATTATATCATTTTATCTATAAACTATGGATGGGAATATAATCCGCACCCGCGGATACCCACCCAAACCCGTATGATTTGAGCGGGGAAAACCCGCTTTGATTGGGTGCGGGTGCGGGTGCAGATTTTCCCAAAATTAAATTTCGAGGGCGGAGACGGGTTTGGGGTGATGATATCCACCCCACACCCGCACCTGAACCCGCCCCGCAAGTAATATTATAGTAATTTTTGAATTTTCTATACATATACATATTAAATATACTTAATATTTTTTAAATATTAAAAATTATAATCTTATCTCTATAGAAAATAATTTTTTTTATGTTATCATTATCTAATAATAATTATTTTATTATATTAATTATAATAGATATGATTTTTAAATTTATAATTTTATATATATAAATGGGTGCGGGTGTAGGCGGAGAAACCCGAACTCCGTTGTGGGCGGGGATGAGGAATAAATTTCACACCTGCTATGAACCAGTTGCGGATGTGGATTTTCTCCTATTAGTCGGGTGCGGGAGTGGAGGAAGCAAAATCCGTTCCCAATCTGCCCCGTTGCCATACCTAATGTAAACTAAAAAAAAACTTCTTTTTTGATAAATCAAAATATACCCGAATACAACAATGAAGTCTAATCCATCCCTCAAGTGTACTGTGAACCATTACACATTTTTTTTTTTTTTTTTATAATAATTCTTAGAAAAGTTTTTTCATTTTTTTAGAAGTCTCTCATAATCTCTCTTAAATCTCATTCTCCCCGTTGTCTCTCTTGGCTTGCCTTCAATTTTAAATGGAAGATCCAAGAGAAGATTCTTTGGGTTTATTCTGAATCTTCGTGAGCATATTATATAGGTCCCCACTCGTCTTGTGAATATAGGGCAATAGGCCAATTTTGAAATCCCCGAGTTAATACAATTTTTTTTTTCATAATAAAATATAAGTAAAATAATACATATATTTAAACTAAATTTGGTTTATAAAAAAATATTAGCCTTTAGTATATTATGTCAGCGTCAAATTCAAATGATATGGTTACAATCGAAATTATGCGTAAAAAAAGAATCGTAACATCGCATTCACAAATGCAATAGCAGAGAAATATCTACATAGATATAACATCCGAACACACACATGACACATAAATAAAAAATAATAATAATTTTTTTTTTATTTATTTACGTGTTCAAAAATTTTAATTTAAAATGGTGTCTCCGTAAGATTTGCTCACAACCGCGTTAGAGTCGCAGAACATCAAAAGCCTTGTCGTTAGGCTGCAAACCTTTCTTGAAATCGTTATAAATTATAATTCATATAAAATATACTTGACTTAATTGAAGATACAAAAACTCTAGGCGATCGACAAATGGCAACCCAATATCAGAAAACAATAAGTACAATGACTGAATAATGTGTTACATTTTCTATTCTTTTAGTACATATCCGTAGGTGGTCGAATATGAAAATCTTCATAGGCATGATTTTTCATAGATACACCAAACTCTATCATACATATATCAAATCCACAAAATGAAGAGAGAAAAAAAAAACCTTTAATTTAAATGATCTTTTATAGATATTAGCAATAGAACCTCCGTGACAAAAAAAAAAAAATAGGGGACATGCGGATTGCCCCAAAGATTTTTCTTACTGTGAGATGATATGGTGAGAGAATATATGCTTAAAGGACATAGAAACAAGGTTCTTAAAGCTAGCACATGATGTTAGGGACCAAATGTTGCATGTGATGGGGTTGAAAGTTTCGTTTCACTACTAGTGTCATCCAAAACCTCAACACAAAATAAGTTAACGTATGGATGCCCAAACTCCACGATTAGCCATTGCCTTCCCTTCCTAAAGAATGTCATACCCAACTTCATTTCTAAAACCTTATAATATTGTCACATCAACACAACTAGCTATATAGCTAGGATATATATCATACTCACTTTGATGAGATAATATCTGACATAATAATCTGTTTTTAGCCCACATCATTTTGGTCCTTTGGCTCCCCTAGGACCTAGGGTATCCCAAATTTAAATTCCTTTTATTGGCTATGAGACTAATTAAATTAACTTGGACTTAGTCATGTTAGGTGAGGATAGAACTTTTCTTTTTTTATAGTTGTATCCAAAAGTGAATAATAGTCTACAATTAATTTAAAAAGTAGATGTTAAATATTATATAAAAGAGAATATTCATATATTCAATGTTTTAAAATTTTAAGTAAAAATATGATGTTCAAATCACTTGTGCGTTTGTTGTTAAAGTTGTTTGTCAACTCCTTCCTTTTATACAAACAATTTTAGTTGTTAGTGCGTTCTATTTGTAATTCAAGTTTGAATCTTATATCTTATTCTCAAACTCCATAAGATGTTTCAACTTAACCACTTGAACTAAATATATGTTTTGTTAAAATAAAACTTTATTTTTTTTAAACACGGCTTATAATTTACTAATAAATAAACATGCTACTCATAAAAGTAATCTTATAAATGAAATCGTAGTATTTAAACACAAATTATAATTAATAATCCTAAACTTAAAATAAATAAATAAACATTGCAATCACTCTGCATTCGATTATCAATTCTTAAACATTCTTTATATCTAATTTTTTTTAACAAGTTTTATCACACTCAAACTGAATGTATATTACCAAATGAGTGATGCCTATTGGACAACACAAGAATCCTTTAATAAAGGTAAGACACTAGGGCCAATTGTTAAAAATTACAATGTGTTGATAACATGATGTACTGACTGAAGAGGAGTGGCAAATGGCATCACATGGGTGAGATACACTATACATGATGAAGTCAGTTCATGTTATACAGTTTTGGGGTCCCTCCTTTCTTCCCTCCCTTTTGATAGTTACCATGCATTGGTACTAAATCCGTACACCACAACTTGTTTTAGGGTGAGAGGTTTATAACTTATACGTGCACCAATTCTTTTCAATTTCCTCATTCATTTATTACTAGATTAAGAACCCATGCACTTTTTATCCCTTCTCACACTCACTCTAAACTTAACCCCCCCAACACTTCCCATGACCAAGATTCCATGCCCACCCATGTTGCTCTAACTGACATACATACATACATACTCATTGGAATTGTTTCCTATATATATATCTTTTTGATCGATGATTGAACATAGCGCGCAGAAAAAAATTAGAGAGATGAAAAAAATCTTAATGAGACAAAGAGACTACAAGATCAAAATTAAGTTTGAATGTTTTTTTTATCTGCGATTCCTTCATATAACAAATATTTTTGTTGTTATTTGATCAAATGCTTTTGAATTTTTGTTACACTACTTTTTAAAAAATATAAATTGTTTTCTATAAACAATATTTAAATTTTTATATTCTTTTGCATATTTAAGCATTTTTTTTACTAATAGATTTTTAAATTTTTTGAATGTTGGATATCAATAATAGGTATGGTGTTAATCCTTCAATTATTAAAGAAATGGTTCTAGTAATCTAGCATTATGTTATGTGCTAAATAAAATCTATTGGACGTTGTTTCAACTAGATATTAAATTTGGATACTCTTAATTGATTATTTAATTTTAAATTTAATTTAAAATTGAGAATTTTACTTTTAATTCAAAATTTAATAAAGAAATAATAAAAGACAATTTAATATATCATTAAGTAAATTAAAAAATGAATATAATTAAATAAATCAATTGTGTGTTTTTATATTACTTTTAATTCAATCTATTATTTCAATATATATTAAAGATGATTTTATACCACTTTGTTTGATATGTATCATGAGGATCAATTCTCTCTCATTATTCATGTATTTAAAATGAGTTTTTTTTATTAAATAAAAATAAATTTTTGATTAATGTATGTCTTATGAGAATGAATATTATATATATTTAAATTATAAAATGATTGTAAATTCTAATTTCTCACTGTCTCTATCTTTTTTATTACCAAAGTTTTAAAAAAGATGACAAATGAAGAAAAAAAATGGAGAAGATAATTGACTCTTAAATTATAGTTTTGTCTTGAGAGAATTTATTTTTGACTTTAGTCACCGCTATTATGTTTTGTGGGTCTAGTTTAGGGGTCTTTGTGGCCCCATTTATTTGTTATTCAATAATATTTTTTTCATTTTGTATAAAAAATAAAATTTGGAAAAGTATTATTTATTTATTAAAACATATATATATATATATATATATATCAAAATTTCGGGAAAAAATATTTCCTAAAGCTTTTTCTAATAAATTCTTCCCAAAATTTAAAATAATTTTAACAAAAGTTTGGGTATATTGCTTATTTTGATTTTGTAAATGGAGCTCACTTTATATTTGGAGATAGGTCATACTATAAAATGAGAAATACAATAAAAAAAATATAGGACTTTGGATTGTGTTTTATTTTTAAAAAGATTTTTAGCAAGATTAAATCAAAGTGATAAAATATAATATAACAACGATAAGCATATAATGACACAAGCCAACTTATTATGTTTCACTATCAATACAGTAATGACGTTAAGTTCCCGAAGAATTTAATCCACTATTCATCAACTGAGTCACACGTCCATTGAACACTTATCAATAAACCGGACTATGTTCAAGTCTTCTCAATCTTCCAACACCTTATACATGCAAGTTGTTGAAGAATGCAGTCACTACTGGACTAGATTACAAACATAAAGTGTTTACGGGATTTTTCTGAATAAGTAAAAGTATCGCAAATACTTTAAAAAAAATATGGTTAAGAACAAAGGTGCAGAGATGGCAATATTGTGCTTTTTGTAGTCGGTTGTTTGTTGTTATCTCTTTCAATTAAGATTGCACGTTCCTTTATAGAGAGATCTCATGATTATTAGGTTTTCTTATCGTTGTCGTGATTGCAATAAATAAGCATGTATCATAATGTTTTGTATCAAATCTTCATAATTCACCATTAAAACTTGTCCATATATATGCTCATAATGATTCTACGTATTTTGATGTGGAGACAGGAAGATCATATGTTACCATGATCAGAGTATGTCACCCAGTTCTTCAAACAAATAACAGATTCAAGATGTTAAGTAGAGAATAATAAAATTTGACTTCTTTAGAGTGTTGATTTATTATCAAAGTGTTGACTTTCTAGGAGAGCATTAACTTTCTATCAGAGTGTTGACTTGTTATTAGAGTGTTATCTTGTCATCTCAAAGATAACTACCAACTTCATTTATGATTCACAATAAAATTTTAAATTGTTATGGGTCGGACTTAAATCTACATAAGTAAGGCCCAATATCAATCGACCCAATCCAGTGTGTGACGACGCAGAACTTTCTCGAATCTAGGGCAAACCACTCAACCAAAGGGAATCTAAAGTGATGGTATATCCTAGATCACGTGGACTTCTAATCACAACCGCTCGATGGCAATCATATCATAATAATAGCCACTAAATGGCGATCACCTATCACAAAGCAAATAGAGATCTGTGTAACATCAGAAGCTACCCCAATGGTCATTTATTGATTCTTAATTACCATCACAAGAAGGTTCCATAAACCTTGGGATGGATTCTTATATAAATCGACCTCTTTAGGTCATAAAGGTACACACAAATTCTGACATAAATTTCTCTCATACTATAACAAATTCGTACTTGATCGTCAGAGTGTGTGCAAGTATATCCCTTCCTTATACGAGAAACTAATAGAGAAATTTTACTTTATCGTCTCTTTAAGATACAACTATCCAAATCAAACTCCGATATTCAATAACTCCAAAACTAAATAATTACAATTGCAGAAATTCTTTTATTTTTTTGTTTGTAATAAACCGTTGAAAATCACGTGAGCCTCTTGATATACTATCTTAAGTATTGCAAATGTCATATCATTAGAAAGAAAAATGGGACTACATCACTCTTTATGTAATAAATAGAAAGTGCCCTAACAAAATATGATAATCATCCTACATAGTGTAAGTAAGGTTTGGGGTCCGCTTCATGTGTTGCTATGTTTACCCCACCACTAGTTTTTTTTTTCCTTAAGTTTATATTAAAAACTTGATTTAGTTCTACACCTTTACTTCACATGTTCATATTACTTTTTTTTTATTTAACATGGATTTAGTTTATCAATGAAGTTGGATTTAGTAATAAAGACTGAATAATCTATGTGGGTTAGTTAAGACTACATTGATCGACAAAGTCGACAAATTTTATATTTTTAATTAAAATAAAAGAAAACATAAAAAATAAAAATAAAAATGGCAAGAATAAAGAGAGAAAGAGACTAGCAACATAAAGAAGGGGCCATGCCATAGATAGAAGGACGATGTCCAAATATAACTAATAACTATAATAACTAACTGACATTGGGACAATGAGAAATAAGCACCAATCATAAGTGGTGAAAACCTAAAAGGAAAATGAAACAAGAAAGATGGATAATAATAGTAGTAGTAGACTAGTAGTAAAGTAAAACAAAATATATTCAAAGACATAGAGAAATTGAGGGAATCTCAAAGTATCCATCACCAAAAAAATCTCTATTCCCACTTTCTTTGCACCTTCTTGGTCTTCCAAACTTCTTCTCAACACATTCTTTCTCATCATCACACACTTCATTCTCCTTTTCACTTTCACCTTCTTTTTCATCATCTTCTTCTTCTTCTTCTCCTTCATAATCATAATCATAATCACCATCATAAGCAAAAACACTAAGCCTAAGCCTACCATCACCACGTTCTGCATGAAAATAAGGATTATGAGAAGGAGATGCAACAGCTTCTAATATCAACCTACCACCTTCACGATAAGGCCTAACATGAAGACCACCAAAATCAGTTATTGAAGTGAGTGGTGGTGGAAAGTTACTAACTTTATTCACTCTTCTACTAGAAACACAATTATTCATATTGTTAGCATCATTTCTTGTTTCAAAAGAAAAGAATGAAACATCTTCCCTACTATCATCAGCATTGCTACCGGTTTCGCTACCAAGACTTTCAGTGCACATTTCTAAGCTCTTTTCACTTAGCATTGAAGAGGAACGCTTTACAGTAGGGTGAACATAAACTTTTTCGTTTACATTTTCAGTTTTTGTAAGAGCTTCAAGGAAACTCCAATCACATTTTGTGTCATTTTTTAAACATTCCTTGTTGTTGTTCATCAATGCTTTTTCTTGGTCTATGGAAGGTGATGAAGGTGGAGACCCTTTTGGAGCTAATTTCAGACTAAGTACACGTGGCTCAATCACAAGAGGTTCAAGACAAGATTGCAAAGCTTGGCATGAATTTGAGGAAGACATTTTGTCTTATTTAAAATTAAAAAACAGGGCAAGTGAAACAGGGGAAAAACAGAGGATTTTTTTTTAAATAATAATATTATGAGTAGAGAGCAAAGTTGGGAGTGTGTTTAAACAAAAGATATAGTTTTTTGTTGTTGGTTTTGGGTTTGAGATGAGATTGAAGATTAGGTTTGTTGAGGTGAGGGAGAAAAGAAGAAGGTAGAGATGATAGGAATGGACATGAATGAAGAGTGAAATGGGTGAGTCTAATATATAGTTGGGCAATGGTGTGAAGCTACCCTTTATAACTTTTTGGTGTAGTGGGAAGAGGGTCCCTATTCCCTAACAATAGGAAAGTGGTGGTAAATATAGTATAACTTTTTTCTTATTTTTTGTAAGTTTGGTACCATTTCAAAGTTAATTTTCAATTCATATTAATATTAATTCAACTTATAGTAACTTTTTTTTGGTACAATGATAACTACCTTTTCACTATTTGCATTTCTTTCATTCACATGATGACTTAAATATGTTTCCATCACTTTTTTTTTGGGTAAAAAATATTCATCTCTTGAAACAATCTAAAAATCAACATGGTTTAATCTCCATCAATGTTTTAATCAATATTTTAGAAATTATTTTAATTTAACCCTTGATTTTTTGTGTGTCACTGCTTTAGTAATATTCAACTAGTAATAAACTTTGACTTGTTATTTTTTTAGCAATATATAAAAGTGTCCTAACAAGTGTTTTAATGATAGTCATTTAAAAATTAAAACTAAAGATTTCACTTTAAAGCACTTATTAAAATTTGCTTGTAAAAAAATATAAGAATATTACTAGAAAAGAACAATTTGACATCTCAATCCTGGGTGGTAATGTCAGAGTAATAGAATTTGAGACATTCGTACAAGTGCTATGCTAAAAGTCCATTCCTACATAGCTTAATTGATGCCGATTGGTTAGTGACAATTGAAATATTGTAAATGATTAATTCTTCCAATGATGATTATTATTTTAATTTATTATGCAATGATGAAAGCATTTTTATTTTTAAAACATCAACTTCATGCACTTTTTTGGTCAATTTTTTTGTTAAATATTAGTAATATGGTTACCAAGAAAATATTCTAGAAAAATATATCAAAATCCTAAAAAAAACAATTAGTAATTTTAAAACTCAAAAGTCATGGACTATTATTGAAATTGCATCATTCTTATTTTGTCAAAAATTTCTACAATATTACGTCTCAGTTTAAAACTATAGAACAAGAGTAAATCACAATAAGTGTGTAGTTAGTTTTAATATATATTTAAAAAATTAGATAAAGTATTGTGTGGTAAATGATGAATAGAGTTAAGAGTGGAAATTTTATTGAAGTGCTCATATTGGCTTATCTTCATAAACCAAACAAATCAATTTGTTGCCACAGAAAATCAAAGCAGACATACTGACACAGTCTTCCCTCTGTTTGTCAACTGAACTTCTTTTTATTGTGGCCATAGGTTTTGGCATTGCCATTACCATCAATAGAATAAAACTAAATATATTAGAAAAACCAATTCCAATTACTATTACTATTACTATATATAATACAATCATAATTGGATCCGTGCAGTACCTATAATCCTTCTTTGGTTCTTCAATTATTACTATTATTTTATTAGAAAAACATACTTTATATATATCTACATCAAAACTTCTAAAATAGTACTAATAAGTTTTCTTACTGCAACCATTTTCTATTTTGAAGGTTTAAATTTCACTGAGAGATTTTTTCAATTAAAAATGTCATAGTTACAAAGATATTACTATATGTTTAAGTGTAGAAATTGGTGTTACAGTGCATGTCAAGAGAGAGTCAAATTGACATTAATTATAATATTAAACAATATTATTCAATTTTAATGAAGAAATTATGAGCTAAATATTAAGTCAACCGATCAAACAAGAGGGAAGCAAGGAATGAATACTAAAGTAATATTTGAATAATTATAAGTTTGATGCCTTCTAAGCTAAGAGGTCTCTCCAAACTTTTTCTTTACTTTTTTTCACTCAATAATGAAGTTTACAACCCACTCTTGAAATTAATATGGCCAACATGGTATATATTTCTGGTCAGAGAGAAAAGAAAGAATCATTTTAATCATCGTCACTTTTTTCTGACCTTTCTATTGGCAAAATCTTTCCACAATCCTTAAGCGTACGGAAAATGTTCATATTTTTTGCTTTTTTAAAACATTAGAGGTTCGATCAATCAATATAAGCTACTTTGTAAAAGCACATGGTCTTCATATGCCTCCTCTCTCTCATAGTTTTAAAAGTTAGTCCATAAATATATAAATTAGCTTTCGTAAGAATATATATATATATATATATATATATATATATATAAGTGATCAATTCAGGAGAATAAAGGTTTTAAAAGCTTAGCACAATTTAGCAAATAATTTATATGGACCATTTGAGCAATTTGTCACTCACACACAACTTGTACAAAGTAAAAATGATACAATTGAATTAAAATTTTGGTTATGAAATATCTAATTAGAGGTTAATATATTATAATATATTCCTTTCGTCTCATAATATAAATAAAAATGAGTCAAGAAAAATAAATATATATAGTTTAAATTTTAAATCATGTACATTTATTTTTTTGACTCATTTTTATTTATCTTATAAAACAGAGATAATATTTACCAGTACTATATTTTTTTTTTCTCTTTACAAGTATGTGAATATGCGGATTCAGAAAATGCCGCAAAAAAAACGGGAAATAAATCTCTGAAATGCATCATCAGCATACACACATTACAGCATATTGGATAGTAAAAAGGTCATCCACTTGTGCAGCCAATTGTAAATTGAGTCATTCAAAAAAAAGGATCAAATAAATTGTGTGGCAGTGGTTCTTACACCGTGCAATAGCATAATATTTGTGCATTGCCTTATCCATATGAATAAGGTTGGAAGTAGAGGTAGAAATAGACGAGTTCGAACGACATAGTTTAACTACAGAATAATGATTTAGTTTAGCTACGATGCGTTCAAAATAAATCAGATTTTTTTATATAGATTATGACAATATTTTTTTAAGAGTCTATATAACTAAAAAAAGACTTAAAAATAACCTAGGCGAGTAGACAAGAATCTATGACCTAGTCTAGCTTCGACGAGTTGAAAGAAATTCATGTTTTTTATGTAGTTTAAGTCAAAGTTTTTTTAAAAAATCTATACAGACAGAAAAAAAAAAAAGTTAAGTTACAGGTTTTCATAATTACCTTTTTGGTTTATCATGTCGGTATATTTAATTAAATATAAGTAAATTATTTTTATTATTTTCATTATTATTATTATAAATCATAAGTTTACTGTAATTTTCTGTAATTTAAACATAGTGATCTACATCATTTTTAAACATATAAATGTATTATTATGAATAAAATATTATATAATGTCAAAATTCCCTGAAATGTCCTCTATGTATAATTTTTTTTCACAAACATAATTATGTCTCAATATATCATACTATTATTGCTTAAAATATCTACATAAATTATCTAATTAACTTTTTTTTTATAACAAATTTAGAATGAGAGAAGAATATATCGGTCTTGGATAGACAAAGACCTTAAAGTTCAATAAATATTTATAAAAAAATTATATATTTGTTTTCTTTTAATGACATTAATAAAATTCAAGTGCGAATTTAAAATATATCTTTCGATTATTCATCAAACTATTGTATTTAAGGGATTGTCTCTTATTCTAAACAGCCAGCTACATATTTATATCGATAATATTGGAGTTAATCAGGATACATATATGAAAATGACCTCTTGACATCTTAAGTGGCCATAGCCCATAGGTACCAAATAACTATATATGCATGTAACAATTAAATGCCAAAATCACACACCTAACGAGTGGTCGGGTATATGAGTACATCAATTAATTAGTGCCAGAAGATAGCATAAATGTAAAACGTTTGTTTAACACCATTTTTTCCGCGTACATACATAGTTTGATTAATTATGTGGTCCCCTTAACGTTCCAAAACTAACCACATTAGTTTTTTTTGTGACCTCAAAAAAACATCAATACTTTTTGAATTTAATGATATGCACCATAAAATAATTTTAAAATAGTCTATTTTATTATGTCTTATTATATAAGTGAGGTAAAGTGGTATGATAAATGCATGAATCATATTAAAGATTAATATAAAATCATTTTATATTCATCGTGCATGTTCCAATTTTTTATAATTTTTTTTGTTTTTGTTAATAAGTACTAAAAATATTAATGATCTTTAGCTTATCTGCTAAGTGATTAATTATCCTCTCTAATGCATTTACTCGTAAAAAAGCTAAATAATATTAGTTTTTTTTTGTTGAGGAACAACATTATTAGTTTTGAGACAAGTATGACGTATCGTGTAGAATAGAATAATAACAATTATAAGGTACCAAACTTAGTTTTGGGAAAAGAAAAAAAAAATAGTCTATATAAGAATCTTATTCCAATAAAAGAACTTAGTTTATAAATGCTGGAACCGATCGTGAAGGCTACAAGATAGGGGTCTAGGGGCATTGCTAATTTTGGTATACCACACTTACCATTAGGATGAGAATAAGTTACGATGAGTTAGAATTAAAAAAGTTTGAGATAGACTTATTTTGAAAAGTTTAGAATTGAGTCTTTGCTATAGGTTTTAAGGTCCAATCTTTTTTTAAAGCAGGACACAGTTTGCAAATTTATTTAAAAATCTATTTTATAGTTTTTTTACGATAACTCTTCTTCACTTAAGAAGTGAGCGGTGTAGATAGGGTCGGGCCGTAGTTCATACAAGTTGAGTTACAGCACATGGTCCTAAAATATTTGTTATATATTGTCAACGTTTACAAATTATTAAATGTCTTACAATCATCCAATAGCATAATGTCGTGTTTTTTATGCATGCGCTCATGGGATCGGGTCCAATATTTAATATTAGAACAGAACCCATCAATAAGTTTAAATTCTATTTTAATATGTAACATGACATTTTAGACAATTTAATATTATTTAAATTCTATTTTATAATAATTTTTCAAACATGTCATAGGCTAATATATTTAAATTACATAAAATATTAACAAATTTATGAAATAATACAAAGTACAAAATCAAAATCATAATGTTATAATAATAGTGATAAAAAAATTATTTTTATTTAATTAATTTATCCTTTAAATTAATGTTAGAAAATTTAAAGGTGAGAGTGGAATTGAACTATGAAATGAATATGTGAATGGAAATAAAAGGAGGGGGACAAGAATATATGCGTCTTTCCACACTTTTGAAAGATAGGTCAATGCCCTAAATATTGATCAAATACTCTTAATTGGATGTACCCTTACTCCTTTGCGGTTATGTTCTAAGTTGGCCAATCAAAGGAAAAACCATTATAAATTTAGAAACCATTGCATATTTATTTCGACTATACATTGAACATCAATATATAACCCTAATTATGCTAGCTAGCTAACTAGGGACTCATTGTCATTATGTACGTTTTATGTTAATTTATGTATAGTTTAACTTAAGCATATGTTGTCTTTTGATATTATATATAGTTTAGAGGAAGAAAGGCAATGGATTCTTTTGCATGGTCTAAAATTAAATGTTAATAAGACGCACTATTAATTGCTTAATAAGTTGAGTTTTTAGTTTTGACCGTGCTAGCTAGTGCTGCAATATTTTTGTATTCCTTTGGTTTTGCTCGCTCCACGCAATTAAATGGAAATGGAAATGAATACCAAAACAGGATTGGCTACAAGTGTACTCCAATTGTGTTCCAATTTCTTTTGTTGGTAAACATGACACCTATTGAGACAATAATATTAAAAAATGATATACAAGTTTTTTGAAGGAAAATATATGATATAGAAAGTGACAGGTGTGAAGCAATTCGTTCGATTCGCTTCAAGAATGATATAATTAAGGAGATAAAATAATCAATTCAAAATGTACCCAAAAAAATTAATCAATTCAAATGGTTGACAATGAGGTAAATTGAATATATCTATTTTATTATAGGATTGAGAATATATAATTTGGTTCTCAATTTTTTTTCTCTTTTATTTTTTCTTCGTCTATGAAATAGAGGTAGTTTTGAAACTATTTTCTGATTAAAAATTATTTTTAGATATGGTTGTTTTATTTTTTTTCATTTAAATAGGTGATTTTTATATAAAAATAGTTTTTTATTTTATAGTTTTTCGTAATTTCGTTGTCTCAATTTGTTTTGTTTCTTCACCTTGAGACAATTTTGATTTTTTGTACTACGGTTATATATTTTTGGTTTAGATTGGAATATCAACTTTGTTTATTGAAGATTCAATCAATGATTTGGTCGCTAAAGCTACGAAAATATGTTCGATAACTTTGATTTTATCACATTTGTAGATATTTTATATTTTTATACTATTATTTTAGATGTTGTAAATTTATTTGCAGATTCACATTTTTTTAGTTTTAACGATATTGAATTTGTAGTATTTTTTATGTAATCTATCAATTTGCATTAGTGAATATAATTTTAATACCAAAAATATGAATATAACTTTATTTCATTAAAAAAGAGATGAATGTGTGTATCTTTACCGAAGTTAAATTATAACTTTTATTGCACGTTTTAAATATTTTTTTTTTACAGAATAAATATTAATTTATTTGAAACAAATATTATATATATATATATATATATATTATATTATATTAAATAAAAAGATATAAAATATATTTATAAAACATAGAGATCAAAAATATATTAGTCTAATTTTAAATAGAATTGAATTTATACACACAGTCAGTATAAATATTTTTTACATTAATAATCAATCTCAATCGTTAATCGTTAATAATATTTAATTTTAACTATAACTATTTATAAAATTACTCACATAATTGATTATGATTTATCAGACTGTGTAAAATATTTTATATCAATATAAAAATTAAACGCTTTTAAATATTTTTATTTTTTCCTGACGGAGAAAGAGCATACATACGTGTTATCTTTGTATTAAAAGAATACATACGTGTTATCTAGTTAATTAATTAAATGCAAAGGACAGGGTTAAATAAAATGAAGATGCTTGGATTCCATTTTATTTTATGCTTTATGGACAGTGGAGATATCATTTTGATTTTGAAGCTTGACTTTAATATTGTCAAAGCCACACTTAATTGCAATTCTTAGATTCTAATATAATTTAGAAAAAGAACATCGTCATCAACTTCCAACATGTAGCTGACCAAGATGTTTGCTTGTGGCATCATGCATACAAAAAGCTTCGCCTTTTTAAAACCTTTGGTTGATAGTAAGTACGTAATTCAATAGTCCATTCGGTTATTAATTAGTGGGAAATTTTTAATTCAAGTTAAATATGAAAGGTGAGAATATGGCATATCCATAATGACAAAATTTTACACTCACCATATTGCAAGTCATATACAATACATACTCTAAATGATTTCATTTATATACATTTTTTATCTTTAGTGTCACCGTCCATCTTAAATCATCATAGATAATTATCAAAATAATTTAAATTAATTAATTTTAATTTTACATTTTATCAGAGTATTCTCAAAAGTCTCTAAATTTTGATTAATTTAAATATGTAATTTATAGTTTCGATTGATTAATTCAGACATGTATTTGACAATATTGTCGGACGGGAGAAGAAGTACACATTTTTTAATTGTCTCCCTTTAATTTAATATTTTTTTAATCCAAAGACTTTTTTAATGTCAACTAATCCAAAGACTTGAATGCCTAAAGTAGCTTGATCAAAAGTAGTATTGGGCCATTTCCGCTGGTTTTTTATTCGGCCGAATAACTAATAAGTTTTTTTTTAATGGAATAAGTTGTTGAGATAAAGAACTGATCTGAATTAAGTTTGTAACAAAAAAAAAAGAGCTGAATTAAGTAAGGTTAATTGGGCCAAAACCATAACGGTTTATAGGCTTACCAGGTGGGATTTAACTGACTAAACTTAAAATTATTATTTATTGTTTTGATAAATAAATTATTGTCACTAAAATTAAAGTCAATTTAGATGAAGAGTTTATGATCACTGCAATTTGCATCTTTAAAACAAGGACATGGCTCCTCTTTTTACCCTATAAGTTAATTTTTGGAGTTAAGTAAAATACAAACTTGTCTTCTAATAAACGAGGTTGTAAGTTTTATATGAGATGTGAGAGGTGTAAAAACGTTTGGGCTTGGCAAGCCAATCCACCAATTTGTATGTTTAGGGAGGCTCAACTTTATTTTAAAAAAGTTTAAATTAAATTTTTTTTCTTTTTTTATTTTGTTTTATTTATTAATTTTAATTATGACGTTTTTAATTTCATGATTTTGTTCTCTCTATTTTTGAAAATTATTAATATTCTTTTTTATTATATTTTAAGATTAATTTTTCATGATGTGACAAATAATATATCTATTTGCCAACTCATTTGGTGATGTAGTACTATTTAAATATATTTTTATTTACTAACAACTAATTTCTATTTTGTCAAAATGTACATATTATATCACGACAGTAATCAAATTTATTACAAAATATTGTTTAGATGAACTCTCACTAAATAATTCATTTCCATTTCATAAAATCGGTTGCAATTAAGTATCTCATTTGTTAAATCATGCAAAATCAACCTCAAATATATAGGTGAAGAAAATGTCACATATTTTGAAAATTGAAGGATCGAATTTATAGATTTAAAAATAGAGACTAAAATTAAAATTAAGACAAAATAAACAATTAAATTTACATTTAAGCCTTTTAAGATTTTATTTTTTTGACAAAAAACTTATGTGTTTTATTCAGGATAATTTGTGTTTGAAAGTTGCTCACTCGTCTTTAAATAACTACCAAAAGCCAAAATTTGATAAAATAATTAGAAAAATAAACAAACATGAGGATTGAATGAGAATCACTTTTTAGTTTTTAGTTATTTTTTGGGAGCTATCACGCGGCGGGCTCAAAATCCCAATCCACTTTTCTTGATGGGCCAATCTTAAAGAACTTGACATTGATTAATTTGTCAACTTTATAACTTGCAAATAGTAAAAAGTCACAATATAAGAAGTTGGATGAGATTCACCTATCAATTATTTTAATATTTTCAGTAATATACTTTATGCTATCGGAAACGATAATCTAGTAAAAAGTCAAAATATAAGGAGTTGAATGAGATTCACCTATCAATTATTTTAATATTTATATCCAGTTTGAAAATTTGAAAATGAATAAAATTCAATCAAAAACAAACAAACTGGATATGGTTTTTTATTTTACAATCAAACTAATTATACAATGGAAAATGTTTATGTTTTTTCTTCGAAAATCTATCCAATTTTGATGTATGAATTAACAAGAATATAAAATTATGAAAACACCTATTATGTCCCGACTCAATTATAGAAACAAATAAATTATATTTGTTGATTTAAATTATAAGAAAATAATAACCAATTTGACCATATATACTATCATTTCTAAAATACTTCTGAATTTGTTCAAATTTGATTCTCGTGATACAATCCGGAAAAAAAAATGATTTTCATAACCTAGATTTCCGTAAAACGTTTTATTAAAAAAATCCATAAATTGAAGATACAAATAATCTGAGGACTAGAGTCTAGACCTTAAAAAAAATTGAAGATTATAACAATTTTGAATTAAATGAGATTAGTTATTATTTAGTTTTTAGGCTTATTTAGTTTTTATTGTTGTTTATATAAGAATTTATTTTCACTGTATCACTTTTTGAAAAATAATTTCCAAAATATGAAAATATATATATCAAAATGTTTTTTTTTATTGACTAGCTTATATTTTCATATGCGACCATATAACGAAAATACTCTTCTTACTTATAAGTTTTGGGGGAAGTTCGCTCACTGAGGTGCACCTCCAATCTTTTTTATGTTATTAATAAAAAAACAAAAATTTAATAAATAATATTATAAATGTTAATTATTTATTTATTTATTGTCAATAGAATTAATGATAAATATAAAAAAAAAACTCATACATAATTGTAAAGTTTTAAAAATATCAGCATTTTTTTAATTGAGCTAGAATATAAAGATTGATTATTTATTAATAATACTACTTAATTATTATAATATAATTAGTAATAAAGTACATAAATATTAATATATTATGTAGATATTAGACAAATGTGTCAATAGCATTTGGACGATATTTTTTTATTATTTTTTAAATAATTAATATTAATAATTAATTATTAATTGTATTAAATAAAAGAGTTGAATTTATCATATTTCTATTCTCAAATTCCCATGTTTCTTCTCCAAATCATTTTATAACTCCTACCATGCTTTTATTGTAGTCATATACCATACGTTGTCTTTATTTATGTGGTACTATATCTTTATAATATTTACTATTTTATTAGACTCTTATTTAAAAATTCAACACAACATATAAAAATGAAACATAAACATATAGTACAACGAAAAACACTTAATTAATTTTAACTCTTATGAATTATAGTTCAAAAAATATAAGATAACCTTAACCAAAAATAAAAAATAAACTATAAATATAAAAATATAAAATCACTGAAATTGACGTGAAAGATAATGTTTAAAATTTAAAAAAATACAAACTATATATGATACCATATCATAACAACAATATTATATAAATATTATTGTCCCTCTACTTTTAATATCTATAATTTGTAAACATTTTATTAATAATTATAATCAATTATGTAGTATTATTAATAAATACTTAATATTATATTATCATTTATTAAAATTTTCATAAAAAAACTATAAAAGGGCTGGAGCCTGGAGGTTGCGCCTCTTATGGGCGACCCTCACTCAAAAAAAAAAAAAAAATTAAAAAAAGTGTGGTGTATATTTTGAAGAAGAAAAAAAATATCAAAAAAGGAATATTGCGGAAAAACAATCCCTTATATAACTCACATTTGGGTATTTTATTTTTCAAAGTAACTCTAATGGCAAAGGTTTTTACTCAGTAATATAAAGGGATATTTTTCAAACAATCCCTTTACATGGATTTATGCACAGGTACTATATTTTCTAGTCACTAATATATTATTATCAATATTTTAAATTATATAAGGGATAATTAGTAATCGATTAACTTGTCAAAAAATTAGTAATTGATTAAAATTGTAAAAAGTTTTGTACAAAATTATGTAAAAAAATTTATATCATAAAAAAAGTCAATATATCATCTAAAGAAACATATTAAAAGAATCAAATATAAAAATTATTAATAATATATTAAAATTTGTGTATTTAAATTTCTAAATTTTTTCAAATCAAGTACAATATTTAATTTCCTAATATTAAAGTCACTTGTTACTTATAATTTTACGAGTTTAACGAATTTAATGATTATGTATTATCAGTATAAATAATTTTATATAAACATTCAATATAAATCATTTATTTAATGGTTATTTAATAATAAAAATTATAATTATGTAGTGAAATAATAAAATAAAGGAATTTTTATTCACTATTAATGTAAAAAATTTAATAGAAAATACTAACAATTGTGATGAATATTAGTTAAAAATACAAAAATAAAAATATTTTTCTAAAAAATACATCAGAAGGCATTCAACTTTTTAAAAATTCAATTTTTATTATATTTAGTTTTTGATTCTGCAGCGAAATTAATCTCTCTCTCTAAACTTGGTTTTGTCTTGGCCCTTCAAATTCCAAGACTCATTACGAGTGAGTTTTGTTTGGTCAAAAACACATTCTAAGTGAGTTGAGTGAGTGTAGTGTTTTGCACTTCACCTTCATTCATCTTCATCTGCCTTCACACAATGGGCCGAAAACCCAAAGCTTCCCACAACAATCACACGGTTTTTTTCTCTCTTCTTTCTCTTCCTTTTTTTTTATTATTATACTATTCACCCTCCTTTTCTTTTTCTAACCCTCTAAGATTTTCTTTTTTCTTTCTTTTTTACAACGCTCAATGTTTTTCTGTTGTTTCGTCTCCATTTTATGTCTGCATTTACGTTACCATTTTCCTATTATTATTATTATTGCATTTTCATTATCATGTTCCTATTTTGG
Organism: Cicer yamashitae; assembly: GCA_037974755.1. Taxonomy (NCBI): domain Eukaryota; kingdom Viridiplantae; phylum Streptophyta; class Magnoliopsida; order Fabales; family Fabaceae; genus Cicer; species Cicer yamashitae. The sequence goes on from JBBPBQ010020321.1 coordinate 56,048,824, forward strand.
TGTTGGTTTCATCGATCATGCTTAGGGCTATGGTTTTGGTAGGGTTTTCTGATTTTAAATGCATGATCGATGTTTGAGACAATTTATTAGATCAAGAGGAAATATGTGAGATCTTTCATTTTATGCTTACATGCATTCGTTAATGTGTTGTTAACTTGTCATTATTTTGCACTTTCTCTGTGGAAAGTTTGCTTTTTTATACTAACTTTTGGAGGCTAATTAGCATTTTTTTTTTAAACCTTTCTTATCTACTTTCATGAATTCTTTTTGGTTTATTTCCATAAACTCTTTGGTATAATAGTTTATGATAAAAAACAATTTAACTCTATTTTAACTTTTGATATAGAAATAGCTTTTACATAAGTGTTTGTGCTATGGTTCCACTTTTAGAGGAGCCAAAATTGATTTTGGTGTAAAATTGATTTTGACATATTTGATTGTTATCAAGTAGAATTATTCTAACTTAAGCTAAAATTTGTAGCTTTTGAGTTCAAAGGTTATTTTTACACTGAAATTTATTGTTCAATCCACTTTTACACAAACATAAATCACTTTACATTCAACTTACTTTTAACTAAAATCAATTTTAGTCACCAAAATCAATTTTAGTCACCGCGGAACCAACCACACAGTTAACCTTATAACATAGCTGTGCTTATGAGCTATTTCTGATTCATCAGTTTTAACAATAGTTAACTCCTCTGAACTGGATTATCACTTTAGAGAGTAAAATGCCATATTTCAATCATTGATGAAAAAAAATCAAATGGTAATATTTGCCACTCATTAAATATCAACTATTGATTGATTTAATCGCAAAAGAAGTGAATTGTTTTCTTTAGCAGAGCTACATTGGTGGTTTTTATGATTGAATAAACTCAGCATATAGAATCATATATGTTCACTCACTAGTGTCTTTTTCTCCTTTCACAGCCTGGAAATGCATTTCCTTCTAAGGAGAGATTCGAACAACAACAACAACAACAACAAAAACAACAGGTTTTCAGTGGAAATATAAGTCCAACAAAGGTGTTAGACTCTCAACTTGAAAATCCACACCCTGTGTGTTCCCCTTTGAAGCATCCGAATGTGTCGGTGGCTGGAGCAGAGAAAAGTCCTGAAAGAAAAACACCACAAGAACAAATGAACCAGGCAAGTAAGCATCAAAAGAAGTATGCTACATCCACAAGGAAAATGTCCAAACACCGCATTACATCTGTGAGGCGGTCAGACCGCATTAAAAGTGGCGTTGTTAAATCCGCCAACTCAAAGCAGGGGGGTGTCGAACATATTGTGGACGTAACTGTTAGCGATAGTGAGATAGATGAACCAGAGAGACATACTGAGCAAGTAAAGCCACAGCTTGATACTCAAGTTGAGCAAGTGCAAGTGTTGCCACAGTCAAATACTCAAATCAAGAAAGTACTACCACAGCTAGATGGTCATGCTGAACAAGCATCGCCAAAGCCAAATGCCCAAATTGAACAATTATTGCTGGTGCCTGAGCCTGAGCCTGCAGAAAATATAAGTGAAAAGAGCTTGGATGAAAAGGTTGACTATGCCTTACAAAGAATACAAGCTTTTGATAAGATTGTAGAATTGTTGAAATCCAAGGTACTAAATGATCCCAAACTCAAGATAACATTACATGCTATTATGATTTTTCTTGTTATACGCAGGAAGCCTCATCCGTATATATTCTGAACACATAACAGGCCGATGGAAATGTTACCTCATATGAATCCCCATCGATGACAGTCATGGCACCTATCAGTTACCGGAGTATGTACATTGATTCGCAGAAGAAGGTTTATGTTTATTAAGAAAAAAAATTTAATGCATTATTTAGGCATATCCTCTCTGTTTTTGGTCTGATTTTCCCATATTTCATATTATGCTGTGTATTGACTTACATATATATGCAGCTGGAAGCTTTAGCAAATGAAAATCGACAACTAACTGGACAATTGGAAAATGCTCTAGGGAAAATTGAAATGGTATGTTCTGTTATTTTAATGTTCGTTTCATTGATGTTGCTTCCTAGGTTGGGATCAAGAAACCTAATTAAAGATAGATAAACGCGTTTTTAAATTATTTTTGTGATTTCTTCTTGCATTACTTAAAATTTTGTTTTTGGTCTTATTTTGTTACTGATGTGGCCTCTGATATTGTGGGTACTTACAAAGTTACATTGACATTGATAAAACTGTCTATTAATTATTTGAGCTTTTAGTTGGCTTGATGTATCTGACCATATTCCTTTTGATATATTGTAGTATGAAAATGAGAATCGTGTTTTGAGTGAACTATTGGAGAAGTTGAAAGATACTGCTAATCAGCAGCTCTCAAATTTGGCAAAATCCACCGAAGCTGCTGTTAATGCATCAACTCTAGAAATCTACAATGCTTATTCAGCTTCTGCATCAAAAAGAAAGCGAATTGAAGGCTGATGAAGGAAAAAAGGCTAATGCTATTTAACTTAGCTTTTGAACTTTTTTTGTATTACAAACTTGACATAATGTGCTTGACCTGGAACTCGTGCCTAACAATCTGAACTTGCTTTGCATGGATTTCTGTTGCTTTAACGAATGATTTGATATCGTTTGTGGTTCTAATGTTTCCTTTCATTTTTGCTAGTGCATGCGCTCAATTATAAAATACCACTGTGCTCTGATGTTTTGACCTCCAGCATGTATGTACTACTAAGGCGATGTTTGGAAAGGTGTTTTTATATATGGGAAGGGAGAGGAAGTTGATTGTCAGCTTTTTATTTGCTTGAAAAGGCATTGTGGGAATTTTAAAACTCCCTTTCCCCTTCTCGGGCAGGAAGCATAATCAAATCAGACATTGTAACTTACACTATGACACAAATCACCTTCCTTGTGGCAAGAGAGCACACTGATTTTCCATTGCCTATGCATTTTTCCAAATAAAAGAGAGTACAAATGGCAAAAATTGAAGTAACCGAAATATAGTGGTTTGGTAAAATATGCTTTGAAGACCGTTTCTAATTCTATGCTTATAGGATAGATTCATAATATGAAAGTCATATTTACTCGTCCTAAATAAATGCATAAATGTACAAAAAATAATATTGATGTCCAAGAAAAAACTTTCAATACCTTGGGGCTTCTTGATCTTTGATTGCTATCCCCACTTACTTGTAGTGGTTGACATCATAATTTGTTTGGATGTATGGATGTATGTGCCAAAAAGTTTTATACTTTCTACCAAATTTAAACCCTTTTTGGGTGAAGAACAAGAGAGATTATCAAATTATTACGAGGATAAATGAATACTATTTACTATTATTATCTCATTAAGAGATAATCACAATACTAAACGGTTAACAAATATCATTGTTTTATGCAGAAATACAAGGAATATTTGCAGCAGCATTACAGGGGATGTTATGATGGTGCTTAAAATTTTGGTTCTTCTCCATCATCAAGTTAAGTAGAGAACTTTTAGAGATGGTTCCTTAGTGTTTCACAGTTCTTCTCTATTTGTGTCATAATCATCATCATCTTCATCCCTTGTCTCTTCAGCAATTGTTGGTGGTGGAGATGAGAAGTCCAAACACATTCCTTGGATGACATGCTCATATGATTCAGAGAGGTCATGTGAAGTATGCTGATGGTACTCCACAAGCTGGTGAAGGCATTGGTTTTCTCTCACAAGATTTGCATTTTCATTGGCCAGTCTTGCCTTCTCCCCAAGAAGTGCTTCCAGCTGAAGCCTCACCTACACACACACCATTATCCACACAAGATTAATTAGTTGCATAATTTTGACAATTTAGTTCCTAACATAAATGAAATTCTAAAACAATTTTGGAGACTAAACTGATGAACACAAAATGACCGGACGATATGATTATGTTTACGAGATTTAAAGTTAGTTGAGGACAAAATTGTGATTCACTCAATTTTGGGTGTTATCAGATAATTTTAAGAACCAAATAACTACACCCCTCCAATTTAAGGAGAAAAATTGTGATTCACTCGATTAATATTAATATATTTAACAAATCCTAACTAATGTCTAATGTCAATGAAATAAAAAATGTAACAAAACAGTACTAGTTACATTAAAAATACAAAAATGAAATGATAATATCATTACTAATTCTATGATTGGAACTATCTGAATATTTTTGAACATATGGTATGATTGAGATTAATTAGATTCCTTACCAAATCATCTTCCTCAGGCCTAACTCCTTTAGCAAATCCATCACGTAGTCTTCTGTTCTCTTCTTCAAGCAGACCACATCTTTCTTGCACAAAACACAGATCTGACTTAATAGACTTCAATTCTCTTGCAAGTGAAGCTGCTTTAGATGCCATTGAAACTGCAAGCTGTAATTAGTGCAAACAAATAAGTAACAATTATCCAGAAACTTGAATAAAACCACACTCTTACTAACTAGTATCTGATAAATATCAGAATTAAAAAAAAAAACACCTACATTTTTTGCTTTCTTGATGTGCCTATCATGCATTTTTTTCCCATTTTCATTTTGTGACTCAATGACATTTTCTTCATAAAAATCATCTATTTTCCTTTTTGTTCCTTGCTTTGACTCCTCTTTCTCTTTCTCTACTGAACCCTCTTCTTCTTTGTTTTCTGATTTTTCAATTTTGTTTTGGAATATATCAGTTAATGTGGGTGGATTCCCCAATTCTCTAGCACCCTGTGAACAAAATAAAAGCAAAAAGAGTTTTCATCTTCAGCAATTAATTGTACAGCTAAAAAATCTAATATACAATCAGTTTCAATACTCTATTACATCTATTCAAATTATAAATTCAATTAACATAAAATGTTGCAGCTAACACATTTTATTTCTCCACAAGATTTTAGTACTATTAATTAATAACGAAAAAAATAATTAATTGAACCATATAACATTAATTAATAGATATCATAATTTAATTGATACCTGTATGGCATTGTCTAAGTTATTAGACAAAAGAGAGAGTGTGTGAGCAACTGAATCAAACCCTCTTATCAGCAACAACGAATCTTCCTTCAACCGTTTTCCTTGTTCATTCTGTAATAACAAAATTAAAAAACAAATTCAGTGACCTAAATAATAATTTGATTTCCCATTTATAAAAAAAAAAAAAAAAAAAACTACTAACCAAACGAATTTGAGCAGAGGTAGATGGAAGATTGGAATCTGAAAAATTGGGTTGACGATTGTGATCGAGAAGTGAGTCGATTCTATTACGGAGAGTGCTCCAGAATCGTTTATCAGAAGATGGACTAAACAGAGGAGACGAATTAACAACAACGTTCGTATTATCATCCTGATAATAATGACACGAAAACACCATTAATTAATTAATTAATTAATTACATGATGATATGTATCAAGTTAAGAACACGAGTACAGAAACAAGACATCGTAACATAACAAATAAGATCGTTAGAGTTTAAGAGGAAAAAAACCTGGTTGATGTGAAGAGAAGGTGAATCTAACGAGGTTGTCATAGTGCTTGAGAGAGAGAGAGAGAGAAGAGTGAGATAAGGTTAACTAACGGCTAGTTTTTGAAAGTGAGTTTGCATTGAAGTGAAGGATGAGAAGGATTTTATTTAAATAGAGAGATAAATAAATGTAACGTTCGGATGTACTCAACATCTTTTGTTTGGGATGGGAGTAAAAAAAAATACTCTTAGATTGTAAAAAAAAAACTCTTAAAACAAAATAAAAATAAAGTCAAAGTAAGCTCACATAAAAAGTAGTTAAAAGGGTGACAGCTTTTAGCGAGACTGAGAAACGCGATATAGTATTTTTTTTATTTCTCTTGTTTAATGTAAGCAATTTATTTTAAAAAATAAAATAAATAAAAAATAAAGTGAGTAATATTAACTATTAAAAAATAAATGACTGGTTGATAATTGATTCATTTGATTAAGATTTTTTTAAAAATAATTTTTAGAATATTTTATTTTTTATTATAATATTTTTTTAAAATGATTTTCAAAATAAAGTTTTAAATATTAGTTTAAATAGTTTATCATAAAAAAATAATTTTTTTATAATTAAATTTTAAAAAATAATTAAAATAAAAAATTATTTTGAAAAGTTGTTTATAAAAATTAAAAATACATTTTAAAAAATATATTATTTTTATAATATTAAAATTTCTAATAATGAATATATAAATTATTGAATGTCAAAATTATTTTTTAAATCAATAACAATTGAATTTAAACAATTTCTATTATTCTTAAATAAATTTTTATAAAATCATTTTTAAAAATATGAAATCAAAATCAATGTTTAATTTTTTTTTAAACAAATGAACTCATTATCTATATATATACAACAATTTTAATCTTAGTTTTTATTATTCACTTTACTAATTATTTACTTTAGTAAAAGTTAAATTTTTTTTCTAACAAATGCTTAAATAATCAAATATATAAATATTAAAAATTCAAATGTACATTTAATCTTTCTATTTTATTAAAATTTAACTTATAATTTAATGAAAAGAAATTAACTTTTTAGTCATTCAATTTCAATAAGTTTTTGGTCCTTATCTCACCTTTTATATAATTTGTTTTGTTTCCCTCTTGTTATTAGTGATTTAGATGTTTCATTTTTGACATGGTGCTGTGACTTGGAAAAAAAGAGGTAGTGTCGGCATATTCTTTACTACTATATAGTATGATTATGAATCATATCATATATAATGAAATAATTTATTGGCTGGAATTACAAAATGAAGTTATGGACAGTTCAAATAGTCCCACCGTCCACCGACAATTCATAGTTTTATGTCGGTGATTGGGTTATGATTTTTTCATAACGAATAATGGGATATATATGCTTCTAAAACAATAAATATTTAATTAATATATACTAATATTGTAATTTTATACTATCGATTGTAAATATTTGAATTTAAATTTTTTATTTTAAAATTCAAATAAATAGTTCTTTGTGGTTGGTTTATAAAATAAAAAAATTACACGAATAATATATCCAAATTTATCTCAAATAATAATAAGTGTATTTGATTAAGATTTCAAATGAATTTAAAAGATTTTTTTGTATTATAGAATTTGAATTGTATACAATTGTGTTTAATAAATACAAGTAATTGTGCACCTCGAGATTATTCGATGATAATCGAATCATTTAGATTTTAAATATGAATTTTAAATTGAATATAATTAAAATTAAAGATGTTTTATCTGGATCAAACGGTTTCAATAAATACTATATAGATAAATAAATAATTTATTTATTTTTTATCAAATTAAACAAACTATTTGATAAGATTGTATAAAGCTGTTAAAAAAATATACACATTTTTACACTAATGATCAATTAAAATTGAATAACTAATAATTTTTTAAAAATACAGTCACAAAATACGCGGACATAATAAAATGATCGAAGATAGGGATGGTAAAGTTACAAAATTTATTATTGTTTTTAAAATGAAGTTTTATTAAATTCAATGGTTTAAATCATTTTTTATGACATTATTGAATTTGAAGTCATTGAACAATTGAAATAGTCGTGACTGGTGTGGTGGTGTCCTGTCTAATCATTAGTTGTCCTACTCAGCCATATATGCTGATAGAATAAAATAAAACAATGAGTTGTGATATTTGTATATTTTAATTTTTCTGTATTTATTTGATATATTTTTTTTATTCCATTTTTTATTATATTACATTTATCATATTACTATTTTTTTTCTATCAAAGTGTAAAAGAAGTATTTTTGGAACTATATCCATAATTTTTCTAAAATAATTGATAGGTCAAGGTTCTTAAAATTGGGGATAAAGATTGTCTCAATAATATTTTAATTTCTCAAAATCCTCCTTCTATGAGTGGCCTTATTAAACCCATTAAAACACTTTAATGTTTTTGGTACCGGTGAAATTCTTAATCATAAAGAAAATTAAACAGATATTTTAAATTGTAAAATAAAAAGACAATTATGTGTCATAATTTATGAAGAGTTTCATCTTTTATTTTATTTTCATATATGATTATTTTTGAAAAATGAAAATTTATTGTGATGATTTTGATTTAAATTGGTTTGATTACTACCATGGTCCTCTTTCATTTATTTCATTTAATATTTTTGAAAAAAACAATTGAAAATGTTTATGATAACTATGTTTATTTAGTATTCTAATATAGTTTGATCACTCTCTATAAAAAAAAGTCTCTTATTTTGTGAAGAGATATGTAATTATGTTTGTGGGATAAATAATTATTGTTTTCTTCACAATGTCATAGAGAAGAAAATGAAATGTCAGCCACCATAAGAAAATAACACATATTTGGCCCATAATTATTCTTATCGTTTTATAGTTTCAAAATGTTTTGCATTTTTATTTCCATGATTCGGATTATTACAACACATCATCACCATCTACGATATTTAATAATAGACATTCATATTATAGTGAATTTTAGAAATGTTTATAGAGTTAGGAATTAAATTAAAATATTATATTTTCAAAGACTAATTTAAAAGTGTCTTATAAAATCAACGACTATTTTTATCGCCAACATTACATTTAACAAATACGTCATCAATGTCAATGACAATTAGGAACAATCACTAAAGACAAATTTGTGAAACATTTTACAAAGTCTACGATCAAATTGAATAATTAATATTCTCATTTACTAAATTGAAAATATCTACAAAGTTACTGACCATCTTAGTGATTACTCTAAAGGAAATCAAAAAATATAAAAATTAATTATTAACGTGATAAACAATAAAAATGATAAGAGGGGAATAGTGTTAAAATAATGGAATGATAAGTGTGTAATTTTGGCCTCATTTATTTATTATATGAAAACATGTTCTGTTTTTATTTTTTAAAATAAGTGTTTATTTTACTTTTATAAAATACTTTTAACGCGAATTATTGTCATAGACAAAAAATAAAATATCAGTTACTGAATATATTTTTAAAAATTAACATTTTCATTAATTTTAAAAATGTATATAATTGATCACTTCTAAATAATTTTTTACCTTCTTGTTAGCAAAGAAATTTATCGTAAATTTTAAATAATAAAATAAAAAATATTCCACAAAATAAACATATCTTTAGTGTGTCTTAAGTGCATATTTTGATTTGTCAAAGAAAGTGACAGTTTTCATTGTTTTAACGTGATTTTGTTAAGCAAAAATACAGATGAGGTGCAAAGCAGCAAATGCATTACTATGTATTTTAACGTAAAAAATTCACGTAGAACAAAAAATAAATTATATAATTATTAATAAAATTTTAAATAGGTTTATAATTATTTATGATATATATAAACACATTTTTTTACTTGTAATTTTATTCATAAAATTGATCATGAATTTTATATTTGTTATCAAGATTTATTTATTATATTTTTTATTTTCGAATTTCAAATACTAAAATAATTAAAAAAAGGTATTACAATTTTTTTGTGTCGATCTTCTAGTTCTTTCATCTACTTTAGTGATCAAAATTTGATCGAAAATAAGTAAAATCTTGACAATTTTAAGTAATGATTATTCAGTCAAAATTAAAATTGTTTTTTTAGTTACTCCAATCTTTTTATATGTAAATTTATTTAAAATAGAAAATATATTTCATAAAACTTAAATCTAAAATAAAAATGAAAACTTGTATATTTCTCACAGTTGTTTATGCTGTCATAGTAGTTCATGGGTTGTAGTTGCAAGTCTTCCCCACATTAAGCTAATCACCTATGACCCACTAAATGTGGCCTACCTAACGACGCAATTTATTACTACTAAAGTTACACGACCAAAAAAAATATTTGTAGTTTCCTCATTTAAATTCATATACATTGTTTAAAAAATCTTGTATAAAATTCGTTTAGAATAATAAGATAACAGAGCGAAAATAACAAATTTTTTTGGAATTGTTTAACAAATTTAACAATAGAATATTAATTCCTTCCTTCACGTCGAAAAAATTGTTGTCCGCTTTACGCAAACACTTGATTATCGAGTAGGTTTCGTACGGAATAATTATCCGCATCTCAATCTCAAATAAAAAGAAAAGGAACAAATTCATGAACCTAAAAATGAAGTTACATTTTGAAATAATTCATTGATCTTATGTTTGTGGCTCATCCATTGCCAACTATACATACATCATATATAAAGCTGATTTTGTCATTTTATGTGATAGCATTAACATTTAGCATATTCTTCAATGTTTGATCAAATCTCGTATTGTATCCACAAAACCCATGACCACCACTTTGTGTGCTAGACCTAGTGTTATTTACTTTATTTGGCCCATGCTTTTTTTTAAAAAAAAAACATCTTATATATTTAGCATAATTACCATATTAATCGCTTGAAAATCATATTACGTTTTACACAATTAGTGTATGTGAGTATTTTTCGAAGATTTTTTTAAGAAAAAAGAAAAAGAGAATATTATTTGTTTATTTTTGTAGTTATTTTGGTGGAAATTTGTGGGACCCGGAGTAGGGAAATTAAAAAAAGAAAGCACTTTGATTTAGCACCTAACTTTAGAAATGAAAAATTGAATTTGGCGTGATATGGTAGCGGTGGTGTGGATTTAATTAATTAAAGAAAAAAAAAAAGGGAAGCTTTATTATCTTTATGTAGCATCAATGTCCACTGTGTAGAAACAAAAACATCAAAAAACAAAACAAAAAAAATGGCGCAGAAACAAACATGATTTTTGTGTTCACATGAATATTTCTTTCGCGCTTCATTCACTTTTATGTAACAAAATCAGCAACCACCCCATTAGAGTAATCTCTTCGTAATTTGTGAGTTTCTCATCTCTTTCCTTTTTTTCGTCACCACTTGCATTGGACTTTATGCAACAATGAATTGATTTATTTTCTTATGTTTGCTGAATTTTGTTTCGGTTTTCTTATATTTGTCGGTAAAGAAAGGGTAAGTGTTCTTATTTCTTGTTTCTTTTTCTGTTTTCTTTTGTTGGGGGGTGGGGGGTTAGGATAGTGTCAAAGTATATGCAGCTGAAAAAAGCATAACAATTATGTCTTTTTTATTAAAGTTATGTTAATCTTTGCTTTTTAACTTCTGGGGTGGTGGGGTGGAAGTGAAGTTAATCTCTTTGAGATCTAGGGTGTTGATTTGTAGAGACAACATCAATGAGAAAATTAGATATGTAATTTTTTTGTTGGAGAGGTCATTGTTGTTTGGAGTTTGTATATGGGAAGATAAAAATTTGATTCAAGTAGGAGTAGATTTGTTGATGTTGGTTGGTGATTTGGGACAAGAAATTATAGATCTAGGTGCTTTTGGGTTGCTTATGGTAGTTGCCTAATTAAGGAGTTGCTTAGATCTAACCAAACATGAAGTTACCTTATACCAGATCAAAGGATTTTATATTATAAAGGCCTCTGCACATGGAGTAGTATATGTTTCTACTTTTTTATGGGGGAGGGGATGGAATGAGTTATGAGTGATGTGATTTGAAATGGAGAATTCGTTAGGTATCGCGTGGCTCGTAGTTAGCGATAAGTTGCTCAGGGGTAATGTTGTAATATGGACCCTGAAGTATTTAAATACTAGTTTTACATTGTAAACTCTTATTTTAAATTATAATAGAAAAGTACTACAGCCGCTCTCCAATCGGAGACATAGGCATAATTGACTGAACTCTGTAATCAAATATTGGCTGTCTTTTTTTGCATTTTTTCGTATCATTTTTTTTTTGAACTGGAGTGTTGTTCTAACAGAATTTTATTCATGGTTGAGTTGATATTTGGTAGATGGCATTGACCAGAGTAAGAACTAATTTGAATTATGGGAGCTATTTATTAAAACATGTTTATGATTTTTTCATTGGTGAGTTAATCCCTATAAACTTATAGGTGTTGTCCTTGTAGAAGTTCAATGAGAGAGTTTCTGAAAAAGTGGAGACACATAAGCTAATGTCCATTTATACTAGAACTATTACCTAAAGAACTCTTAGTTATTGTGTGATTCATTTTGTATTTCTTTCTATTTATGTGCCTGTAGAGTTTATCCAAATTGGCTCTAAGCTTCAATTATCCTTCCTATAAATCATGACACAATGAGAAGTAACCTCTATTCAGAATTTCAATTGACTTGATGATATTTTGTTTGTTCTAACAACTTGTTATTCAACAGTTTAAGCTTTATCATGTTCATTGTTGACTTGATCCTCCAACAGGATTGAAAACGTGCATTTGAATAAATATTATCTTATTGATTTTCTATTTCCTTGCAGCTTGGATATGGGGACTTCAGCACTTGAAACTGATGATGTAAGCTCTTCAGATATATACCTTTCATTGGGGCTTAAAGGATTGGATAAAGGTGTTGGAGTTCCACGGGTTTTGTCACTTCTCTCATCATTTCTTGATAGATCAGTTCAAAAGAATGAAATGCTATTAGATGATAAACATATAGAAGATGTTGTTACAGTATTTCATGGTTTAAGCGCACCTGCTCTGAGTGTTCGTAAGTACATTGATCGAATCTTTAAGTACTCGGGTTGCAGCCCGTCCTGTTTTGTTGTCGCACACATATATGTGGATAGATTTCTTCAACACACGGATATCAAATTGACCTCGCTTAATGTGCACCGGCTTCTAATAACCAGCATTATGCTAGCAGCAAAGTTTATGGATGATGCGTAAGTGGAAGTTTGAAATTGAATAAAATGCACATTAATATCTCATTGCTACTATTTGTGTTATGTTTCTTATGGTGGATATTTTGGTGTTGTTTCTACTAATATTTAGCTATTTGTGGGGGCCATATATGGTGAAAACTTGATTAATATGACTGCTCTAGCTGATTGACAATGACAACCAAAGTTTTAAATTGCGGCTGACAAACTTTGATTTTTTGGAAAACGGTGGCCGATCCTTGATATTAAAGAAAATTGCAGTCAAATGCGACTGATGCAATCTCAACTGTGGTTGTGTAGACATCAAAACTCTTGATATTGCAACCGGAGTAGTATGAAAATATGTTGATTATTTTAAGGGAAAATAGCACCTCTAACTTTTACCATTTGACTACCTTTCATTGTCATTATTTGTTCAAGCTGTTTACATAGCTTTCTATTTGGTTTTGCAGATTCTTCAACAATGCTTACTATGCTAAAGTTGGAGGAGTAAGCACGGCTGAATTAAACAGGTTGGAAATGAGCTTTTTGTTTGGTATAGATTTTAGACTTCAGGTTAGTGTAGACACATTTGGAAGATATTGTTGGGATTTGGAGAAAGAAGCTTCCGAAACACTTCAAATTGAAAGGCCAATGCAGGCTTGCAGAATTAAAGAAAGTTGGTCAAACAAAGATGACCCTTCATGTGCTTCCACAATTGCAAGATGAAAATGTGCAAGCACCACACAATGTATCATTGCTGTTCCACAATTAAATGAATTGAAAGAAAAAAGATTGCTACATACACACCATTTGTAATTCACCCATATTTTTTAAGGACACTTTTGTGGTTTGTTGTGATTCCTTTTTCTGTAGCTTTTTCTATTGTTTGTAATTGCAATCATGTAACAGAATAGAGATTGTGATGAAATTTTTATCCCTTACCATTTGTTTGGGTTTCCAATAGTATTTTGTGGTTATTACATAGTCTTCCTTGAAAGCAATATATCATTTAACACTTGTTTGATTAGGAAAATTGAATTAATGCACAATTTGTTACTCCTCCATGCTAGTTTAAATCATCACAATAAGCATGATGAAATCATCGACACACTAAAATAAAGAATTAAAGATAGTTTAAATAAATTAAGGACAGACACAAGGTTGTTGAGACACATCAGGCTAGTTTAAATCATCGACACACTAAAATAAAGAATTAAAGATACACAATAAGCATGATGCATACAAAAAATCCTATGGCACAACACTAGTAGTATACAATACAGACATAGCATGTTACATCATACCAAAGAATAATTACACGGTAATAACATGCAGCATCTATTGGTTCAAATCCTTTGTTTCGTGTGCCTCAAATCTTTACAGAAAATTCAAGATCTTTCCTTTTCATGATACCATTCACAATTATAGCATCACCATGAGGGATTGAGTTATGCAGTTTGCTCCTAGAGATCTCCAGCATAATTCAGTTTTAGCTTCACAGAATTTTGTTTCTAAAAGCAAACATCCGAGATCACCTAGGAGGCCTCTCCAATGCAGTCCAACCAAACCTACCTTTTCTGAAATCTGACAGGACACGGTACGCTGCTTGATGAACATCTCCATTGAACAGATGAAGTGCAAGCTTCTCTATGAATCTACAATTAAGTTAATACATGATATCAAGAGACATTTATCTTAACACTGAACTCCAAATGCAAGACAAATAAATATATCAGAATTTTAGGAAAAAGTTCACTGGCATACGTTTTACCACATTGACTGTCTACACGAATCTTGTATCGTTTACAAAGCGCGTCTCGACCTGCAGTGCCATTGAACAACGGCTGAGAATTATAAGTTTGAACTTTGAGGGGGGAATTAAACAACGTACTTGACCCCCAGCTGGATTAGTTTATTAAAATTATTGAAAGATTATTGTAAAAATGTGAAGAGCCATGCAAAATACGGCGAAGTCAGGAAGCCATTGTATTTTCTTATCCGAAATAGGATTTTAAGGGATGTAATGATACATACCTACTGTTGGAAGCTTTGTAAGCATCTGCACAAAAATTGCAGCAACATCATCCACATCATAGGATTTGAAGTCGGTTGAGAACAAATAAGACCCTAGAAGCTAAAAATTTCAGCATTCGGAATATAAATCCTTCTGATGGAAATTCAAGTGTTGCGACAGTGATTGCAACAGGAGGCAACTAAAACTAATATTTTGTTTTTAACATATTTAATCAAGAGGACATGCCATTAGGATTTGAAGTCGGTTCAATTTTTTGATGTTGTAGTTGTGCGTGGGGGAGGGGGTTCATAACATTATGGCCACATTTAGAATAAAGAACAGGCAAAGTACAACTCGACAGTATGATGTTAGTGTCAGGTCAAAAGTTGAACAAACTACATATAAATTCATTAACAAATTTATATGTTATGTTTGAACTTGGAAATTATTTAGGGAAATAAAATGAAGAAATTACCTCAATTCTCTTGTAACTCCTGGCCTTGGAGCTGCTGAACACATTCTCCGTTTTAACAAACGGTTGATCAGAGATGATTTTCCAACATTAGGGTATCCAACTATTCCAGCTCGAACCTATTCGATAGTAACATACATTCTTTATATAATAATAATACTAATAACAATATTTTGAGAAGCATTAGGGTATTACATGTAACATCAATGATTTTCTATCAATTAAAGGAAACGTTTTTCCATGTGCGGATTCTGAAGTTCATGTCCGCAAGATCTACTTTCACAGTTGATAGGACAATAATTCACATCAATGAATAATAAAATAACATTTGGAATATAATTATGAAATGAAGGATAATGCAACATGAATAGTTTACTCAAGAATCCAATATTATCCATGGAACTCAATTATATGCAGAAATTATAGTCTGTACAACTAATTGATAAGCTGATTAGTCCCCATTTTTTGTAAAATAAGAATTGCAAGACGGACACTAGAGCAAGATTGTAAAAAAAAATCAGCACAATATTACTTGTGTTGCATCATGTACTGAACAGCAAGATGATATTTAGTAAAAGAAGCAAGAAAAACTTAGATTCATTATACATTTACAGAACAATGTTTTAGATCAGTGAGCATAGAAGCTGCAAAAAATTTGGAAGAGATAAAGAGAGTTGCAAAAACTAGTATGCCTTCAGTGCTATTCATCTCTAATAAATCATATGTTTCCTTATTCCTAGAAATGGAAAAGTAGTGTTGAGTTGCAAAAACTAGTATAAGCATACAGGAATAAGTTATTTTTTTCTCCAATAAACCATATGTTTCCTTATTCTTAGAAAACTAGTATAGCATAGGAAAGGAAGAAAAAGAATCAAAATTGGTTCGCAATTGCTACAAACAACCTACCGCACGAGGAAGTAGTCCTTTGGCTCTCCGTTTAACATTTACATCAGCTGCTAATTCCTTTGCTAACCGTCCTAGCTTCATTGTTCCCTGTACATAGAGCATAGAATCAGATATGTTAAACATGAAACATCAGAACATGGAGAGGTGGAGGAGAAAAGATCTTGTTTAAATACCATTCCAAGCTGCCCATTGGAGAAGACAACCTTTGTTCCATGAGTAGTAAAATATTCTGCCCAAGCATTTCGATCTGCAGTTGATATCATGTCTTCTCTATTTAAAACCAAAATTCTCTTTTTATTACCAAGCCATCGATCCATCTACAAAAGCAGGAGTAACAGATAGATGAAAAATTAAGATGTATCATCTTAGTATAAAAGGCCTAAATACTGTATTTAGATGACCTAATATTTTATGCCCCATTAAGAAGCATTATGCAACATTCATAAAAAAAAAAAAATTAAGGTTGAATTGAACAAACAAATACTATACATAAAACAAAAGTTGTGGAAAATGACCGTAACACCAATGGGGTTTTTGAATGAGCTTATCTTATGACTAAGCACTTGTTAGTGTTTGGAAAAACTAATGAAAATAGTTTATGGTATGCCCATACACTATATTCAGTTTACTTTCATAATTTCACCATAAATTCGTTACGACTTACAGACAGCTTTTGTGGGGTTTTCCATCATTCCCACTTCAATTGTTGAAGCAAGTTATATATAAGAACTTATAGGTAGTGTTGTCAAATAGCAGCACACTGTAGTATAACAGAGTTGAACAAATCGCTATTGTTTAGCGACGCACTGTATAGTACAAAGTCTTGTCAAATGCAGCTATAGCGGCTCTATAACAATGTAGCATAACGGAATCTGAACAAACTACAATTTTTTGCGGATTTGTGATTGACAACGCTGCTTATATGATAAAAAGCTGTTGAATAAGTGCTTAATTAAGTTGATTACCCAAACACCCCCTTGATGATAAAATACACCTATCATGTAACGAAGTAAAGAACAACAAATAGAGAATTAAATACCAAAAAAATCAATCGATACAAATAGGTTTAAGACAACAAGGGAGACAGAGAATAAAGGTATACACACAGGAAATGAACATTATTCATGTTAACTTGCCTGTGGATGACTCGTGGACAACGGAATTCGCCCGTCCCGCACCTCTATCACAACATCCATTAACTTAAGCTGCTCCTTGAGTTCCTTTTCTGCTTTTGCAATATGACCAGGAAACCACTGTCCAATATACAGGAAGAATCAGAAATTCAGCATCCCAAGTCTTGCAATGATGCAACCAACACATTAGACATATACAAGGGCACATAAATACCTGCACAGGGCGTAAGACCTTTGTCCAGTGATAAAGATCAGTGTCAATATCAGTCCAAAGATCAGTCTCTCCTTGGTAACCATCAAATGTGTTATTGCTGTTGGGATTGACATACCCATTTTCACTCAAACCATGGCCTTTCACACCAATTATCTGCAACATTCCCATCATCACAAAAAATACTCAATAAAATAGAGTTGAATTGTTTTCATATATGTTATAAGTTGTTTCCATAAGATATCCTAGAGAGCGGACTGTCCTAAGTTGAATTTATAAGTTCTTCCATTCAGGCTCACAAGTTTTTAGGTAGGTAGATAAGTTCAAAACTCTGTAGCGTCGACACTTCTAATCAAAGGCGTGTCCCGGTGTCCAACACGGTGTTTGACACCAACACGACACTAATCCATTGATTACATTCAATGAATTCATTTTCTCAAATTGTTATATGTGTGGACGTGTTAGTATCAACGCCGCGTTCGTGTTAATATCCGTGCTTCGTATGTTGAAATAAGACAATCCAAATAACCCTAAGATTTTGGGTTTGGGTAGATACAAGGTGACAATAACGTGAATTCCTAAACACTAAGAATGCAACAAAAAATGAAGGAAGGAGTAACTAAAAATTAGATGAGAAAAAGGATGAATGAGAAAGGTGAGGGGATTACCTGAATGGTGGGAGATTGAGAAGAGAGGGTTGGTGTGGCAGAGAGAGGTGATGTGGAGAATCTTCTGCAAGAGGGAGAGTTTGGGAGCCACAAACCTGGTAATGATGATACTTGAAATTGAACACTCGTCACCATGTTATTCCTTCTCTTTGATTTTCTGATTATTGCTTTCACTTCTAACAATATCGACTACAACACACACTTTCCGTTTCGGATAAATAAATTCAAGGAAATTAATTCAAAATGTTTTTTTCTTTTCTTTTCTCACATGGATGGATGGTAAATACAACAACTTAAACTATGAGTTAATCACAAATGATTTTTTTAATAAAATAAAGACTATATCAGAAGTGTAAATTTAACACTTGTAAAACCTTACTTTTATATAATCATCAAAAATGTCCTAATTTTGGGGTAAACTTGAGAATATTTTTAAAAAAATGGTACTAGACAATGCATTAACGTAAGTGATTAATTTTAATCGTATACTGCATTTAAGTGATTAAAATCTATTTTGACATCTTAGACTATACTCATTCATATATTTTTATTATGGTGGTCAATTCAGATATTTCGCGCTTGGCTGATTAAGAGGGAAGAGTAAAAGAGTTTTGCGATTTTTGAAAGAAGAGATGAAGAAATACCCAAAAAAGATCATAGAGAAAACTTGAAGCACAAACATAGGTGGGCTTGGGCTTAGCCCAAATACACAAGGGAGTCCATTCGCGAGATATGTTCAGTTAATTGCTTATTCAGCCTCTAATTTTACTCACTAGAGTAAAAAGGAAAAAATATAGGTGTATCTATATGTATGGTTCTCAAATTAAAAAAAAAATATGAACATAGGAAATTATAGTTATTTAAGTTAACAATCATGTATTTGATATATTTTTCATACAAATTTTAACTACCGAAATACAAAATCTTAGAAATTGCAGTGTTTTGTATATGATATGGCATGCAGTTAGATATAGAGATTTCATATTTCTTCCTTATTTATTTGATCTTTTAAAATTCACAACTTTTTCATATTAAATTTTATAAAAAAATCAACCCAATCCATCTTCCTTAATATGATAAATCTAGTCAACAGTGCTATTTATCAAAGAGTTTTGTTCGCGAATTAGCATTTAACCAATAAAATTAGTTGTTGACCATAAAACAGGGCAGTTGAATGGTGTAATTTATGTTGACTCTTATTTATGTGAGTTCGTGATATTGCCGTCACCCATTAGCAATATCCAAATCTAATACTTCATACATATATATATGACTTGAAAATGACACAATTTCAAAAGCAGCATTGAGCATTGGATGGCCTAAAAAAGACCCAAACTATAATATGATTATTTCAAGGAAATAGACATTTTTAATGCCAAAATAACATAAAGTACGGTTTAAGACTTGCATAACTTTTCTACAACATAATGGCTCTTTCCCTATCACTTCAGAAACTACAAAATTAAGGTGCTTCCATGCAATTGGACAGAAGCTACCCTTCGAATAATTTGTTCACCATGCATTCAACACATGAGAACACAGAAACAAACATGTTCTAAAGGTTGTTCCAAAGAATGACATGCAATTATGTTTATAATTAACTCAACATCTACAACTTTGTACATTTTCACCCTAAAGGCTAAAAGTCTAAGGAATCAGGCTTGGTAAGAAAAGTTGAGAAGAAATTGCGAATGTCTGATAAAATGCAACGAACAAAGCGGCAATACCTGCATAATCAGAAGATTGGGAAAAAATATGATGGACACTGTATTGCTTAGTATAAAAGAAATACTAGTAATCTAGTTGTGCAGAATGTAATGTAACATAAACATACCATGGTTTGGAACTCAATTTATCAAATTCCTGCAGGACAAAGAGTATGCATGCATATCGTAAAGATGTAGCATTGAAAGTGACTGACATCCCATACATCAGTGAGACATTTTCCACAGAAATATCCTGTAAAAATAATTTAAAGATATTAAACTAAACCATTCAAAATTCAACACAAATAAAAGAAACTCAATCAGGTTTTGGCCTACCTCAGAAATAACATATTCACAAATACGCTTAAGACCATCCAAAAGATATTGATCTGCAGCTTTAAGGAGGTCCACAGCAACATTCAAATCTACATCTACTGTTCCAGTGTATATAAATCTAAAATTGCAACAGAAAATCAGTTGATACATTAAGTCAATTTTTGTTTACATCAAAATGCTAGAAAAGGGACGGTAGCAAAATACCTCATCATCAACTCAAAGACGTCCCATTTAATATTTGGAATCTCTATATCTTTGGCTTCCTTTTCCTGCATTTTACATTGTAAGACATTACTAAGGATATTTACACATAATTCCACAAATCAATTACTCCTATTTTTATTGCAAGGTGATTATGAGGCTCAAAATTTCCAAAATGTATGTGGGGCATAACGCATTAAAGACACATAAAATTAAAAGAAGACTTGAAACAAAGTTGAATGATTAGTAATTAGTTAAGACTTACCCGATAACCCCCATCAAACATTGCGCGAAATATATCAGAAGAAACTAAACAAACTTTATGAGCATAAAAGCTTTTGCCTGCAAACGGGAGAACGGAGTAAATCAGTACACATTTCAGGATCAACAAATGCATACAAGCGACAAATTAACAGAAAACAACAGCAAAAATTGGCAGCAGCTTCTTTACCTTCAACTATGAATGTGACATCAGAAAGTTTAGGATTGTTTACATATTGCTCACCCAAGTATACCTATATAAAACACAAACAAAGATCACATTTTCCATTCTTATCCCCGTAATATATAGACAGCGGAATGTGGACAACTCAAATTCAACGACAATAAGTTCTAACTCAATTGAATTATGCAGTAATGATAACGTAGAACAAATGCTTCAACAAGTGAAGCACAAAAAACTAAAATGAATGCAATGAGCCCAACATAAAAAGGAAATTACCTGGGGAGTTGGTGATGGAGGAGCAGGATCAACAAGAGAACATATGTCTTTGGTAGCCAATTTGTACAGCGCTGCTGAAGCTTCACCCTTCTGCTTTAGGTTTGTAGATTCAAGAAGATCCAACAGAGATTCTAATCCTGAAGATATAGCAGCATATTTATTGAAAATACTTTCTAGGTACTACAAGAGAAAGGGGACAACAAAAAAGTGTATAATAAAGTTCCATACCATTATTTTCAATGAAAATAGTTTTACGATCATTAGGGGAACATAAATGTGCAAGAGCAAGAGCGACACATCTTTGAACACCCTTTTCTGCAAAGCGCATAAGATATAGCATGTGTTTCAGTACCTGCCAAAAAGGAATTGATACAATAATCAAAATCAACAATGTAAAGCAACAAAAAAAGATTGTTTGAATTACTTGTGATTCTAATCTTATGACTAATAATTTCCAGCATTAGGAGGAACTGATAATTTGGAAGAAAACTTACTCTCCCTTGCATCTTCTCTTCCAATCGTTTTAACGTCTTTGTTACACACTCTTGAGTGGGCTGCAAGTCAAACAACAACCGACAGAAGAGTAAATTAGTGAGAAAAAAGAGGTTCTGTCAGTGACCTTGATAAACAACTAAATTAAATTAAATGCAAAAGTACACTAGTATTGTACTACAAAGAGTGAATGTACGTACTTGAGCATTGAAATGTCCATCCTGCAGTTTTTGAAAACCACCAACCTTAATAATAACTGCAACATTGTCCTATCATACATAACTGTTACGTCAGAGGCTGCATATCACCAGGCATCAATGATTAATAAAGGGCCAAAGAACAAGGAAACTAATTTCACCTCATTATCAGCAAGACCGTAGAGAGCAAAAGCTGCATTGTGTTGAACGGAGCCATTCTTTGATCCAAGAAGATTGAGCAGAGGCTCAATACCTCCGTTATAGGCAATACCAGCTTGATTGTGTGAGTCCTAACATTAATTGCATAAAACAATTAGAATTGACTTCAATTAATGAATAATATTTGTTGTTAGAGATATTCACCTGCGCCAACCTCCCAAGTGCAAAAGTAGACATTTCCCTGATCTGTAAATCTGGTGACTTAAGCATGTCAATTAAGGGTTGTATAGCCCCTCTTTGGGCAATGTGAATCTGCATGAACCAAGTATGAACGTCAATTAAGAGAATTCCACACATGAGACTGTAAGTTTGCAAAACACAACTTAATCAACCTTGCAATCTGAATCTGTTGTAGCAAATTGACCAATTAAAAGTGCTGCTTCTCTTTGGCTTTCCAAACAGCAGGAACTATCATTGAAATCATGAACTTGCAGATGTTATTCAGACGAAAAGTGTATTAAATTATTAATATATAAGTGATAGCTTACTAGCACATAGCAGCTATAATGTCCTATGGATTGATTAAAGGAAGAATAAAAAGCAAGATAAGTCACCTTAGTAAGCAAATAACAGGTTGTAAAGCCCCAGCTTGAAGAACCTCTCTCTTAATATCTGGTGAAGAGTGAACCAGATTTCCAATCACACCAACCTACAAAAAAAAAAAAAAAAACACTAATTCAGCTTGTTCTACTAGAGCTAAAACTCTTTAAAAAGCAAAGTTTAATATAAGGGATTATGTAAATCAATTTATGGTCTAACCGCTTCATAATGTATTGTAGGATCCTCAGATCCAAGCATTAGTACAAGAGAAGGCAACGCATTGCATCCAACAATCTGCAATTTATGTTCTTGTAAGCAACTATAACAAAAGAATCCACCGTAACAAATTGTTGTGCAAAGTCAATTACCTGAATCTTATTGTCAGCATTTTGAAATGCAAGAGTTCGCAAGGCACCTGCAGCTGCTCTTTGTACCTTTGTATCATTGAATTCGAGCAATTCAACAAGAGGGGGGATGCCACCTTCCAGCCTGAACATGGAATCTATTTGAGAGTACAGAATATAATATCTATACGATACATAACTTAGTTGTTGAAATACGGAAAAACCTGACAAGGGTCTTGATGTTTGTATTTTCATGGGCAAGGTTGGTTATTGCATCAGCTACTCTCCTAAGAAGACCAGAAAAAAGTGCTTGAGAAATTATAGGAGCTTTGTGTCTCTTTAACAAATCTACAAGACAGGTCAAGGCTCCAGCATCAACAATGAGTTGTTGATACTCTGGCTGTTTGAACATAAAGATCAGCATAACCAAAACCAGAGTTATTATACTTCATGATGTACAACAATCAGATAAAAAGAGGAAAAGATAAATACACAAAAACATAATCATCTTCCTCAAATCAATGTCAACGGTGCTACACAGTTCAAAAAGGTCCAATATCCAAATGGAATGCACATGTCATGGTGAATCAATAGTGTAATTGCATATACACGAAGCATGAACAATTCGCCAAGACAAGTAAACCATTCATCCATCCCTAAATTGATGAATTATTCAATAGTCAACATTTGAAATCTAAACTTTTAAATTAATCAACAAGCCAGGGTAGAAAAGTGCAATTTTAAAAATTATAAAAATGGGTAAAATAAATTTTAGTCCCTATCCACGTATCAATCTACATGATATACTCTATACATATCAATCTACATGATATACTCTATACATATCAATCTACATGATATACTCTATATATATCAATCTACATGATGTATGTTATTTGATTACTATAACAAGAAAGGATGTACAATAGCATGTAACTTTCACATATTAAACTCAATTATACATTTGTGCAACAATAACAATTCTAGAAATACAATGATTTTAGAACCAAAATTACACCATAATATTTATACTAATTAGCATATCTATTAATGTATATTGTGTCAAGTCTAGTCAGAATTTATTACAACCAATTAATATCTATCAAATCACAACAATCCTATAAACCTATATAATTTGATTTTCACAATTTTGTCACAATAAATTATTATTCATTCATCAATTTTGTTTAATGTAAATATTTTTTTTCTTATAAAGTTAACTACTCTAATACATTCAATAAAATTCATACTAAAAGTTTACTAGAATCACATGTCACATCACAATTTTATATTTGAGATAGTCATTTTATATTCATCCACATAAATAAAACAAATAATAAATATTTATTTGTTAAAAATACAAAAATAAATACCTCAGTACATGTGATTCCACTTTTGTGGGTCACGGTCGCGCAATTTGCAAAGCAAAACACGCGGTTTAAATGTTAGGTTGACGCCACCATCACATACTCACGGTTTAAATGTTAGGTTGACGCCACCATCACATACGTTGACGCCACCATCACATACTCACGGTTTAAATGTTAGGTTGACGCCACCATCACATACTCACGGTTTAAATGTTAGGTTGACGCCACCATCACATACTCACGGTGAATGTGAAGAAATTAAGTTTGGGACCTCCCTATTTGGAGGCCTATTCGGTAATATTCTGGTTGATCAGGATCATGTTAAATGCTTGTATCTGATCACTATGTAAATAATGGTTTAAATATTTTAAACAGATTATCTAGGGTTTAGGGTTCAAAATTAATTCACTTGATCTATATATGATTTTTTGTTACTTGAGCCTTGGATGAACAAAAAGAAGGATAAACTTAATATGTAATTACTTTGACAGAGAGGAGACCAAGGACGAACGCAGACTCTTTCTCCATATCATACTGATAAGTAAAGGCATCACAATCAGAGTCACCGGTCACCATCCCTGCCGTCTGCAGAACCTTCGTCAGAACAGGAACAGTGCCGCAATCAACTATAATATCCACAATTTCATCTACAATCGAGAATAATTGAACATCAGCAAATAACCGCAAACATACCAATAGATAATTACAAATCAAACTGCGCATGAAGAAAACAAAACAAAAGAGTACCTTCTTTGGCGAATTCAGAAAGTGCAAATAGGGCTCTCTTCGCAGACCAACGATCTGAATCACAGGGTGAAAAAGCGGAGTTGAGGAGATTGATCTTTTGAGAAATATCGGCGGGGAGATCTAGATGACGAATTTTGGCGGTTCCTTCGTTTTCATCCAAGTCGAGTTTTCTCTTCAAAGTCCGTTTGAGACGTTGATCCATGATGAGAGGACAGCTGCAGTGGTGAAAGGATATAAACCTCTAAGCTTCTTCTTCGTCTGTTGTTGGAATGGAAGCTAGTTTGATATAGATATAGGGTAAAATGCATTTTCTCTCCCGCCATACTTTTCAAAGAAAAAATTTCAGGGTCATTGTTTGGCGCCAGAAATTTGCATATCTTTTCCACCTCCGCTTTTTCCGTAGTCCGCCTAAATTTTATGGCGGTAATAGAGTAAATAATCAATTGTATATCTCAAAAATTCTTTAAAAATAATTAATATTTTAACAAAAATATAATAATAATTAATATTAGAAAAAATGCATTTACATTTTTTTTTAGTTTTACAGATTAAGTTATTTCTCCTTCATATGCTTATTGAAAAATTGTACTTAATAATTTTTTTATGTCACACTTTTAACTCTTTCTACTACGATATAAAATATATACTTCTTTTTTTGTCATAAAAAACATAATCATCTTTTTAAAATTGTACATTAATAGAAAAACCTCGTATATTAATATTTTTAAAATCAAAAATATAAAAAATTCTAAATTTAATATTGACTCAATACTATTAAATCATAAATATTATATGATATTAATTATATTAATTTAGTAATGTAATGTTAAAATTTATGTCTCATTAAAATTCGTTTTATGATTTCACATGTGTTTGATCGGTTCTGCATATTATATGTATAGTTATATATTTACAAATTAAAGTAAAAAGTAAGTGTGACTAAAAAAATGGTTGAAATAGTTTCTTTTAATAAATACAAAAAAGGTGAATGTTTTTTCAAAAGTAGAACTGCTGCTATCATTTAAAGGGAACTCGACGAAGATACATGTAATTTTCCCTTAATATTATAATTTTTTATCACTCTTTAGTATTTATCTTTTCAAAATCAAATCAATTAAATATGACAATTTTATTAATATTGAATGTGAGTTGTTTTGAATTTTAAAATCAAATAAAATTGATTGATTAAATGCATAATCATTAAAATTTAAATAATATATTTTTATTATATTACTATCATAAATATAAATGTGTTTTCTGTAAAGTTTAATAACATAAACAATATTACTGTAAAAAAAGTTTAATTACTGTGCAGATTCTAAAATATTTGAAAATTTTAAATAAGTTTCTAAACTAAAAAAGTTGTTATTAAGTCTATAAACTAATATAAAATTTTTAATTAGAGTCTTTTGTTAAACCTTGTTTAGTCAACCGTTAGTTAATACTAACAAAGACTATCACATGGCAACAAGTGTTACACATTATTGTTCACTTAATAATATCTAGATATATTTTTATTTTATTTTTTATTAACAAAATTAAATCTCATTAACTAATTTCTCATTATGTCTCCCATTTAAACCCTCAATAAAAAATGTCAAAATTATCTTCTCCTCAAATGAATCGGAAAAAATGTAATCTAACAACGTTGTGTGTGACGCATGACCTCTGATAGCGAGTGCAACTTAAGATATGGCAACTTAGGGTATGGTTGTACGGGTTGTGTGCAACAAGTACACGGGATTTTTGTACACCTCATAGCTGAATAAAAAATGTGTAACATTTGCGCCTGTTCTTTGTTAAGCGAAACAACAAAGCCATTTAAGCGATAGTATAGACATAAAGAAGAGTATGTGAATACGTTGTGGTCGCCAAAATCGTCACTCTTAATGTCGCGAGTTAATGTCGTGCCTTTAGACATTTGCACACTCAAAGTAACACTCTTTAATTATGCAAGGATGAAGCTTTAAGAATATCATTGCATGAAATATCCATTACGATATAATGAGGCCACTACAAGATGAGTTACCTCGAATGTATGACTATGAATATCGAGATAGACAACACCAACACAAGGTTTATCCCTCTGCACAACATTTAAAACGAATACGATAGAGAATACATTGTAAACACGTATCTTTTAATACTACCACTGATCTTGTATATAAAAAATTGATTACAACTTATTTTAATCTCAAATATAATAAAAAATCGCACATTTAAAATAAATTTATTATTTATTTTACTTTTATACTCTTATTCTATATTTAATAAACATACATTTATACAACATAAATGCATATCAAGTTTCTCAAGATAATTAAATACACGGTCTTTTTGGGAATAACAACAAATTTATAACATTAAATAACTGCATTGATCTGGATAGTTTTTTTTCTTTTAGATATAGGACCAGAAGGAATATATTGTAATCCACACCCCACTTTTACTTAACTATTACTACTTTTCTTATAAGTTTATATATCTTACACATGTTTTGCCAATACACTCACGTTCCAAAAAAGTTATCTATTAAAAGTTTAATATTCTTATGTGATTCCTTCTATCTCTCATAATTTTTTAAAGTTCTCTATTTTTATTCAAATAAGACCTTTTTTTTTGTATTTACCAATTCAAATTAGTCTGTCTGAATATATATTTGAGAATGTAGGAGACGGAAGAAGAAAAAACCTTATAATTTCCCATACAATTAACTTTTTTTTTGTCTAACGAATAGACAATATGTATTAATAAGTCGAGCTCTAATGTGAACTAACAAAATGGGCCTCACTAACGCATAAAGAGGCCATCTAGCCCAAAGGGAAACACAAAAGTATCACAAAAGAGAATTCTACTCTGCACCCCCATACTTAAATCTGACACTCCAAATCAACGTAAAAATACAATTTTACCCTTTTAAATTTTTCATTTTTTTTCAGAATTTTCGAAATTTTCAGAAATTATGAAAAAACTGAAAAATTTTAAAGGGCAAAATTGTATTTTTCACGTTGATTGAAGGTGGTAGATTTAAGTGTGGGGGTGCAGGGTAGAATTCTCATCACAAAATTATCCTGTGGGCCTAACAAATTGATCTTCCACATTAGATAAAAGAAAATGGTCTTCTACAAAACTAAAACAACAATAAAAAAGCAGAGTGTTGTCGATAGTCTCAATACATTATTTCCAGTTGGAATTTAAATTGAATTAGTTTATAAGCATGTTAGATTTGATGATATGTGTTCAAGCTTTTATTTATCTTATTTTTAACTCTTTTGATTTAATTTCAGATGTATGTGTTTGAGCTTGTAAAAATATCTTAACAAGTATCAAACAAACACGAAAGAAATAACATCTCACGCAGTTATTGAGCTTTTATTTTCTCTTATTTTTAACTTTGTTAATTTAATTTATGGTCCACTTGTTATAATTTTAATTTGTTTTTACGGATTTAAAAAAAAATTAAAATTACTTTGAATGATAAACTAGTTTTATCATATTATAAAAAAATATTTTTTATAAATAATTATGTTTAAAATAATTTCACTAGACTGATAAATATAAAATAACTACTGTTTTTCTTAAAAACCTCTAAAAAATAATTTATAAATTATTAAATATCAAAATCACTTTTTTATAATTTGTAACAAATAAATTCTTAATTACTTTTTACCTACTCCGTTGTCTCTAATTATAAGATTTTTCTTTGTCTATTAATATAAGACTTTCACTAAATTCAAGCATTAATGATTTATTTGCAAAAATACCTCATTTAATATACGATTGAAAATCTTATATATTTTTTTCTCTCCATTGTGACATCAATAATCATATGGAGTAAATATGGAACAATTATGTGGAATAAATTTTTCAAAAGGTAACATTTTTTTTGACAAATTTATTAATATACACTTTTTTGTATACTTATGAAATATGTTGGATTTGGAGTTTTCTTTTTCTCGAACATTAATAATAAACTTACGTGCATAATTTGATCAGAATATTTTATTATTTTTCAAATGATTGAATATTTTATAGAATAACATTAACTATCTCTACCAATATTGCAATGGCTGATAAGAGTTTATCGAAATTAAAATTTCTAAAATCTTATTTAAGATATACAATGTTGAATAATAAACTAAATAGTGTTGCATTGATTTCAACTAAAAATAATTTTTTAAATAATTTTATTCTAAACAAATTATACAGAAAGAAATTAAAGTAAATAATCTTATTCTAAACAAATTATACAGAAAGAAATTAAAGGACAATGATATTTCGAAATTAATATGTGAATTGATTTTGTTGTTAATGTCGACCTATTACATGTTCGAGTGTGAATAAATACACGTATAACTATATTTGCTATAATTTAATTTTAATCTGATATATATAATTTTTAACTTTTACATTGAAGACAGTCTACATTTAATAATATATATAATTTTTTAAAAATAAAACATTAAATTTATTATTCAGTACATTCAAAATTAAAAAGACGGTCTTGGTATCGAGAAGAATGAGTAAAAAAAAGAATATGATGTTAACTTAATTAATAAAAATACAGTGACACCAAAAACTTCAATAACATAGCGATAAGTTAGTACAATAGTACTAACACACAGACAGAGCACATTTATTAAGGGACGAGGCTAAAGAAGCTTCCTATTGGTTTTCTTAACAAACATTGATCGCCACATTTCCTGCCATTTCCCACTGCTCGATACATTTTGTATTTGTCATTTTCTTCTCTGTACTCACGTAGAAACCCACGGGAGGGAGTACTCTTCTTTACAAACAAAGTAAGTATTGCTAATATTATTATTATAATATTTTTAAACTTTAATTTTATTGATAATTTTTTATATTATTAAATTAAATTTATTCTAGATAAAATTTATTTATCTCTTTTAAAATAAAAAATATTATTATTACTATAATAATAATAGATTAATCAAATGTTTGTCTATAACATACTATTAAATATTAACGAATACTAACACATGAGAATTATCTCTTACTATTTAAAGAGATAATTATTTTACCGGTGAAAAATTATATATTTCTCTTTCATATTTAAATTACACGTGAAAATAATGGATTTAATATATATATATATTATTTTTTTAAATTAATTATTATATTTTATATTAAAAAATATATATTAAAATGTGCTATTTTTTTAACTTTCAGGAGGTCGCATATCGACCACATGATAGATAATTTTTAACTCTAAAGTAAGAGATTAAAGTTTATAGATGGTCGCAATCTATAAATGTTAATTTTTTTATTTTATTTTTTAGGGATGTGATCTCTTGAAAATCTAAAAAAAATAATATTTTAATATATAAATTTCGATATATGATATATTAGTTTTAGAAAAAGGAATATAATAATAAAAAAACCTTTATATATATATATTTTGTATGCCAAACATTTATTATATAGTAGTACTGACTTATTTTATTTTATTATGTTATTCGGTCCAAACCAATTAATACAATGACGTGTAAGAAATTGGGGTCCGGTCTACTCAAATATGATATATGACCATGTCCATGGAGAGGTCCAACCAAGTCATTTATATTTGGTGATGGTGATCCAGAGGTAGCAGCTATCTAGCTAGGAATCTAGTTGCCACGTGCTGGTATGTATTTAATTTAAATTTTTGATTTTTTTCTTATATATTTAATACAGAAGAAAGGAATTCAACAACAAATACTAAGTGTGCGGTATCTCGTAACCCAACACTAAACTAACAAGTAACACCAGTACACAAGTAGTTGTCTATGTGTGACTCGCGGCATTATGTGTACCTCTATGCGTGAGTAATTGGAATCGGGCCATACATGTTGCATTGATTATCACTAGACTTTCTAAAAAGTTAAATTATACCTTAAAAAAGATTCATCGCATAAATTAGATATTGACTTTACACTATTCATTTCAAGCTACATATTTCCACATCTAATACAACGTGTTAGGTAAAAATGTCGACTCAATTATTATAAAAAATACTCTGTATATTAATTTTAATTTTATACGGTTCATTGCATCATGATTATTCAATTTGTTATATTATATTGTTTTTTTTTTAAATCAATGACATTTATTCAATAAGTTATTGTTATCAATACATAATAATTTTATAGTGACATTGTATATTCCTTATTCTCTTATAAAAATAACTATGATAAATAATTGTCCATTATTGAATTACAATATTTCTTCAAATATCAAACATATTTAAACAAAATCTTATAGCAATATATAGCATTTGGATCGAAATTTGACTATAGATAATAATTTGACATAGTCACACGAACGGCTTATTGTGCTTGTTTGATTTATGTTGACCGATTTAAATTTTAAATTTAATATTTAATTTATATTTAAAGAACAAAAATCAAAATTTATAGTAAAATATAAACCATATTTGATCTCGCTCAAAGAACTATAGTTGAGTGGATGTGTCAATTTAATGATTGCATGAAGTCCTGTTTCATAGCATTCACCTTGTGGTGGAATGGGGACTCCTGGGTCAACTTGCATGCGTGTATAATGGGGTTTGACCCAAGTGAATTTAAGTTTGTGTCCCAAACAAAATAATCGATTTCTACAGTAAATAAACTTTTATTTATCCATTCATTTTTTTACTCAATATCCAACGAATTTATATCTCCATTCACGAGTGTATATCTTAAACTTTACAAAATTAATACCATTTAAGGTTTTTTACAAGAAATGCATTCCTTGTGTTTCAATACAATGAATGTGATTTAATTTTTTTGGCACATATTAAAAATGTAATAATATTTATTCATTAGAGGGTGGTTTATGACTATTTTTCGGGTTTAAAGTCATTCCTTCACGTTATTTTATTTTATCATTTTTATTTAAATAAGTGATTTTCTATACAAAATTAGTTTCTTTCGAATTTTGTTTATGATTTTTTGTAAGAGGGCGACATTGTGTTGTTCGTCATCATGGTGTGATGTTGTTTCTTGTCCCATTTTATATGGTGTTCTCAAATGCAAAAACTCGTTTTGTTGACACCATATGTTGAGCAACGAGCTTTTATGGAAGTTGTCGTCAAATTCAACACTATCTTAACCTTACATATGAATTGTCAATACGTGGTTGAAGTAGATGAAGATGACGGTGATTCGATGATGGTGATGCAATGATTATGATGCGATGTTAGTAGTCTGATAATGAGAATGCGATGATAGAGAAAGGAAGAGAACCCTAATTCTCAAATTTATTCATGATTTTAGATGAAATAACTAAAACATAACACATTAAACTTACCTTCATTTTTTTCCATTTCATTTTTAATCAATTTAATTACTTAATTTCATATTTTTAATTATTGAATTTATTCTTCTATCACGTCGCTCATTTATTTGCCACATAAACTTTTTTTTAACAATAATTAACGACAGAGATGATTTTAAAACTAAATTAAATTTATAGAGTTTAAATTAAAAAAATATTACATGAACGAAAACGAGAAAAACACAAACTTATATCTGCGAATCAAATATCTTAAGTCACATAAGAAATAGGTATTCTAAACATAAGATGTATGGAAAAAATCAGAACAAGTACAAATAGTATAATTACACAACATCTACAAACCAACAAAGGGAGATTTAACACAATAAAAAGGCTCATAATAAAACAAATAATGCATAGGAAAAAGACACAATTGAGCAACATCATAATGGAAATCATTTTCTTTAACTCTAAGCCAACACCACAATACTAATTTAATATTATCAAAGATTTTATTAATATTAAATATTTGTTGATGAAAAATAATTTGATTTCTCATTTTCTAAAATTACTAAATAGATGCTAGGCAAACAAGATTCAAGATTTGCGACTTTTCCTTCCATGCATCCTTAAACCACTAAAATGGTTTGCATGATTCAAAGCAATATTCGAATGAACTTATTGTTCCACTACTTTAAAATAGCTCTACACTTAACTAATCAAAGGACTGTAAAAAAAAAATTAGGGATTTTCATCCAATCCACAACCCTACATTCCTTTCAGTTCGCATTCAAATAACCTTTTCTCAATAATTATCCTTTAAAATTTTAAATTAAGAAAAAGACACCACACTAATTTTAAATTACAAATAAAATAACATATAAACTACCAACAAAAGTAATCTAAATTCAAATTCATATTAAGTTACTACGACGTAAAAGATCCAATCATCCATTTTAACATCGGTTCATCTATTATTTTCACTTTCCGAATGAGTAAACCTTACCCTTTTTATTTACCTAAACATTTTTTAAAATAAAATACATAAAATATACAAAATAAGCAAATACATAAAAATCAATAACAAATACATAAAAAAAATAAAAACAGAGCAAAAAATGAACGGAACTTCGTTTTAGGAATCTAACTTGTGATGCCTCATGAGACGACAAATAGCAACTAGTAGGAGCATACATACATATAATGTTGACAGAAAGGAACAAAACCTCGACTATTTCTTATCTGGCTATAATATTTTCATGGATTCTATTTTGTTTAGCGTCAGAGATTCCCCGCACAAAACGGGTAAATTGTTGTCACTCTGGCGTAGGATGTATCCATCGCTATCTTTTGGCCATTGAGAGAATCTCTGTTCCACTACACGTATAGCAGAATAAGATATTCATTTATAACACACATTTTTGTATATGTATTTATGTTAATTATGTTAGATGATGGATTATTTCATGTTTTACATTCTATTTTCAATAATTTTATTGTTGTTTTATGTGTCAAATTACTAATTGTGTTCATAGACATTTAAACATATTGTCAGATAAATCATACTCTGCTCACTATAAAAGAAAAAATTTATATCTTGATAATTATTATAAGCAAAAAAACAACAACTTTTAAATTATTTAATAGTACTATTACTAATATATCATTTATTTATTTTAAAATATTTAATGTTTGTTGTTAAATATTTAACATTAAAAATAAATAATTTAGTAAATTTAACTTATTTTTTACATAAAGTATAGAATATTAATTGTAGTTAACTATATTTTTTTAATATACATGATTATTTTTTTTTTTGTTATAATAGTGGCCAAATGAGTATC